>OZ008339.1:22398918-22998918 GCA_963931975.1 Cataclysta lemnata | reverse complement strand
AAAAAAATGGAAACATCATTTGTTCTGATGCGAGATTCGAACCCGCGTCTTATGTCATAAGCAATCCGGGTAGTTTACTATACCTGGTCGGCAGAGTGGCATTTTTCATTACATTTCAAATAAAAACGATTTAATTTATAAAAGTTATTTTTTCCTTTTGCCTTGATTCGCGTTCTAGTTTCGCCAGCATTGCTTAATACTTTTGGTTATTACAAAATTACACATTAATTAAATAATTCATGGGAGCTGAGGCTGAAATTGGTGTTAAATATGATTCACTTATGCCTACCCTTTCGGGGATACAAAGGCGTGATTTATGTGTATAGTCGTAAGTATGATAAAAAATTCTACCAAAGCGCTGTCACCATGGTTTTTTAATAGAAAACTGTGCACTGCACGAACGCTTTTGCAGGCCTCCAACAAACTTACCAATTCAATCAAAATCTACCACTTTCTGAGGTTGGAAAGTAGCGATTTAATTCTACTAAAAGGATTAGATATAACGGAAAATTTAATGCCGTTCCCTGGTGTTATTCTGCGGTTTCAAAGATATCATACCGTGTTGTTATTTGATTTATTTCGACAAAGGGAGAGTTGAGACTGGTAAATAAATGATTGTAGGCCTAGCACGGAACATGGACAAAATCTCTCTCACCACTTGACAGTGTTATGTCTCGGGATTAAGTGAGAGTTAGAACGAGAGGAAATTATTTTCTTTCCCTGAGGAGATTTTCTCTACGTCCTGCGCTACGGTAGCAGGTATCTGTCATAGAGGAGCTCGATATTGCAGCGGCATCGCGCGCTCGGCCTGCGATTGCGTAAACTAAGCAACGTTCGCTAAGGCCGGTCATTGGATGGGTGGATTTTTTTGAATAAAAAGAAAGTTTGGTTCTAACACAAATTGTGCATCATAAATAAAAGCTGATTTACAAAGAATAACATAAATTATTGAAGAGCTCGATAGCGCAGTGGCGATTGGTTAAACTAAGCCGCCCTAAGCAACAGTAACTGTTAATCAATTTAGTTGCAAAGGCACAAAATGTTTCATTTCGACACTTTTAGCTTTCGACATGTCATCAAAAGAATGTTTCTGTGGACACCTTGACATTGCTCTAAAATTACAATAATAATTGTAAGATACCACAATAATTGTTAGATAAGGCTCGTATGTCTATTGATAATAGATTGCTTTGAGCAAGTAACCCAGATTTCGGTATTGCCACTGTGCTTATTTGCGAAACCATTAAGTACGCGGTCGCAATGTCATCAATTCGTATTGTGTACTCGTATTTTACTTAAATACGTGTGTTGCCAGTGATGACATAATTATGGTTCTATACTCCATCCGATATATAGATGCAGACAAAATGTACACAATCCTGATGTGCCTTTTAATATAAAATTGTGTAGTGCCAATATTTCAAAGTGACTAATATGTTTTATTTTTTATTTTAAGTGTATTTCGTAGAAAAAGACAAGACAGAAAAAGACAACAAGATTGTTTACATATTGTTTCTTGCTATAATGAACGTACTATAGAAACGTGGCCTAACTCAAATTGTCGTCCCAACCACACCCTCCGTTCAACTGTCTCTCGATACAATCCTTTGCCATCACTATTCTGTCATCATCATCATCATCACCAGCTCTTTAATATCCGCACTGTTGGCCACAGGCCTATGGATGGAAGAATAGGAGAACGGGCCATAACCCACCACCCTGACCTAATGCAGATTGGCCGGTGTTAATGACTTCAGGTGCATCCGTAAGCCGTGTGGTGACGGCATGTAGAATGCGTCACCACCCCAAATCTCTCCCGTGGGTGTCGTACAAGGCGACTAAGGATAAATCAGTGATGAGGAATTGTCAGCAGCGTTCCTCTTATACCACCGAGCAATGTACTGCGACTTTTGTGCCTGATAAATGGCAATAGGCTCGCCACCTATTACATGGCACCTAACATACTTGGCGAAACGTGGTTCACCTCTGCCTACCTCTTCGGGGATATACCTAGGCGTGATTTATGTATTTATGTAGATGCATCCGGGACCAACGGCTTAACGTGCCTTCCGAAGCACGGAGCAGCTCGAGATAATATATTTTTGGTCATCCATCCAATGACAAGCCTTGTCGAACATTGCTTAGTTTACTCAATCTCAGTACTTACTGTACCAAAAGAAAACCGGTTTCTCAAACAATACGGAATACCGTACAAACAACCTTCTGCGAATTGAACAGTGGGAATCGCATTACGTATTCAGGAATGCGGAAATCGATTGCGCTTCTTTAAATTTGAACGTGGGTGTTAACTCACCTATGCCTACCCCTTTGGGGATAAATAGGTGTCATTTTCATGCATAATTAGGAAGACAGTAATGAATTATCACCCACTTTGCGCCAATTAGTGGCGAGCCTAATGCCATCTAACGGGCTTGTAGGGCACGTAAAGCGTAGTAGTACACGTAAATTGCTAGGTGGTATGAGAGGAACGCTGCTTGTTTTTACCCTAAGGGCCGATTTCACCATCTCTCATAGAAACTGAGTATAATAAAACTTGGTTTTGATTAATGCAAACTATGTAGCGGAACTCAGTTTAGAGCATACACCGAGTTCAACTTCAAGTGTTCGCGTTTAATTCTGCGGTGAAACCGGCCCTAAGTCGCCTTGTACAACACCCGCGAGAGAGATGGGGGTGGTGACAGTTGTATTCTGCTCTGCCGTCACCACACACACCTATCGTCTAGAGTCTATATGATAAGTGTAAGAAATATTTTTATTTATATTTGACAGATTACCTATCTAAAAAGTAATGAAGTTCGTTTGCCTAAGCTACATACAAACAAAGCTTAGCTTAGTAATATACAAATGGTAGTTTTTGCTGTCATTTTACCTTCGTCATTGAGCCAACAATCTAATATTTCAGTTAATTATTCATCGGCGCAAGTTTAAGTTTAGCTAAGAGGTCGTTATATACAGTTATAACATACCGGTATTTCGGCCTAGTTTCGTCTCACAACAGCTCATATTATTATGATTAATCTTTGATATTCATCATTATACTAGTTTCTGATCTATAACAAACAGTCCATTTCATACATATACATACATAAATCACGCATATTTGCGCACTAGGGGTAAGCAGAGGATGTTAATTTGTGCCAAATCTATTGCCATTTATAGGGCGCGTACATCGCAATAAATTGGTAGGTGACATAAGAGGAACGCTGCTGTCCATTACTTATCGCTTGTAAACAGTTCGATGCGACGTCATCATCATCATCATCATCACCAGCCCTTTAATGTCCCCACTGCTGGGGCACGGGCCTTCCCTATGGATGGAAGAATATAGGGAGATTGGGCCATAACCCACCACGCTGGCCCAGTGCGGGTTGGTAGGTATTAACGACTGCAGATGCAGCCGGGACCAACGGCTTAACGTGCCTTCCGAAGCACGGAGGAGCTCGTGATAGTAAATTTTTGGACACCTATCTAATGATCGGCTTTAGCGAAATTGCTTAGTTTTCGCACTGCCACTGCGCTAGCGAGCTCCTCACGTCTCCTCACGTCGTCACGCGACGACGCATCGTAAAAATCTATGAGCTCCTACAACATATCACAACAACTGGCGTATTGATTCGCATCGTGCATTCCTTTAATTACATCCTTCTTCTTTGTATTATCTTAAAATATTTAATCATGAACAAAGGCTGCATCACACGGCTGTCTTTTGATAATAATTTATAGGACATACTGCCGCACTCAGAGACGTCAAATAACTTTAATGAGTACTTAATGACAAAAAATCTCAATTAAATCTAGACCCGGGAACAATAGCGACTAGTTTTGAATTGACATTTTTTGACGTTAAGTACCTACTTATTAACATTATTTGACGTCTCTGATTAGGGCAGTAATACTTACATTTTAATTGACGTTTGGACTATTAGTCGTTGGGGCAGTATTGCATTCGTAGGTGTAGGCATAGTAGGCCGTTTCCAAGGCAAGCCGCGTGCTTAGCATATCTCAAAGCTGAGATGACGTCTGATCTGGGCGCCTACCGCCTATCTCGATTACCGATGATAGCTTTAAAGCAATGCATTGCTTACGGCTATCAATTTAGCTAGCAACCATCTTGAATGTTTAGGCGGTACGGATTGTCTTCCAAATTCATACAAAATCATTCGGTGATCATTCGTTCAAAGCTATCGCTGATAGTTTAAGTACATTTGGTGCGAAATTACAGCATGACGTCATAAACTATAGCTTTTGCTTTAACAATCGAGTAAGGCGGTAGGCCCCCTTGGATTTGTTACTCCACGATTGGTCAACAGTTGGTGGCAATATTGTACAATTCAAAACTATATCCCTTCCCTGTATTCAACAATATAATATACAAAAAATTTACGCCTCGTTAAGAGAGACGTTACTGAAAAAATACTCGGAAACAATTGTGCTATTTTATAAATAAGACTTACTTTGCATGAATTTTAGTTTGATTTAAGTATTTACCATAGTTGTCTTTAATCCATTCTAATATTTTAGTTACTTTCTGTATATGTTCTGTATTTTAGTGTACATACATACATACATAAATCACGCCTATATCCCCGAAGGGGTTGGCAGAGGTTAACGAGCACCCACGTTTCGCCAATTATGTTAGGTCCCATGTAATAGGTGGGAGCCTATTGCCATTTATCGGGCACAAAAGTCGCAGTACATTGCTGGGTGGTATAAGAGGAACGCTGCTGCCCATTCCTCATCACTGATTTATCCTTAGTCGCCTTGTACGACACCCACGGGAGAGATTTGGGGAGGTGACAATTGTATTCTACTCTGCCGTCACCACACGGCTTTTAGTGTACACTATTGTGTATTCTATTCTTTCTATTCTATAGTTTACAGTATGCAGTAGTCTATAACCTGATATTCACCATTTAGGTCCCATAAAGGTTTTAGTTTTATTCATTACCCAACATATCGAGTGGTATAAGAAGCCTGAATTGCAAAAAACGCAGGTTCAATTTCAATTATAGTATTACAAACAATATGAATAAAAAAATATTGATTTTACTTTGCGATCACTTTCGAACATAAAATTTTATACAATATTGAAATGGGAATCAATAAAATACTTTCAAGTACTAATTACGCCCGCTAAACAGAATTGTGGTAATTCAATTTGCTTACAAATTCTTAAAGGTAATTGCTTAATTTCGATTGTATCATGTAACGAGTTCATGCTTAAGTAAAGCAATGATTTGATGTTCGCGTGTTGGTCCCAGATAAATGACAATCATTCACAATTACTGACAATAAAATTAAAACAATTTAATTGTCGAGCCTACTCAGGTTTTCATTTATAAGCAATTTAATTTTTTTTTGTGATTATGACTATTGGAATGGCACAAGTTACGGTAAAAACTGGTCGTATTAGATCATCATCACCAGCTCTTTTAATGTCTCCACTGGGTGTACGATCAATTTGAGGTACGATCATTTTTTTTATATCACCATAGTTTTTATATGAATACGAAGTTGGCTAAGTTAACAATGTCAAACACCTAAAGATACGAGAGTTTGAAATCCATTACAATTGGTTTTATTTCATTCATGTCTGTCTGTAACAGTGTGATGACGGCAGAGTGGAATACAATATGTCACCACACCGAATCTCTCCCGAAGGTGTCGTACAAGGCGACTAAGGATTAAGAGAACGACAAGTAATGGGCAACAGCGTTTCTTTTATATATCACTTAACAATATACCTACTGCGTGCCCGATATATGGCAATTGGCTCGCCACCTATTACATAGGACCTGACTAAGTTAGGGTAGTGTTCCGGGTGTGTGTTATTTCTGTTAACTGTTGTATATAGCTCAACTACCATATTTAAACAGTGACCTTGACACATATTGCTACAGTATTTAGCAAAATACGACAAAGCATTCGCACATAAAAGCCTTCAACCGCTAACTAGATCTTGAAAGCCACAAATTATCCCTAATCATAATTGCTCGCTTTCGTTGCTGATATATCTAGCACTTTGTCACGAACCACCTCGGCGTCACCAAGATAGATTGGCCTTTTAAAAAACAATCATTTATGATTTGTCCGCATTCCGAATGCAGCCTTGCAAGCTATTGTTGCTGAGATGAAGTTATTCACGTTCTATTTGTTGTTGTTGTGGCAACTTGTTATGATGCGTTAGCACACCTTTGATTTTCGCTTGGATTAATCATTATTGATACTTTATTACAGCCTTTGTGATGATTCAATGATGTTACTTATTATTTCCTTATGTTCACTTAGTTTACATTCGTGACTTGTATCGAGTGAACCATCAATTTCACTAAATCTGGTAATGATTTCAGTTTACTGTGTTTATCTTTACTTGGATAAGTTTTTTTTTGTATTAACATGCTTTTTTCATTACAAAGGAACATGCATATATCATTCCTATTCATCCCCGAAGGGATAAGCAGAGTCGAACGTATCTACAATGATACATTATACAATATTATAAGGTTTATTGTGATCTATTGGACATGAAAATCGCTATATATTGATAGGTGGTAAACAAGAGGAATGCTGCTGCCCATTACTTGTCGCTTTCTTAACCCTTAGTCGCCTTATACGAGGGAGAGATAGGGGTGGTGACAACTGTATTCTGCCCTACCGTCACCACACGGCACGTTATATGTGTCCATTACGATTGATAAAATTGGAAGTGTTAGCCAAATGTTTTGATTACGATATGAATAAATTATCTTTTTTAAGTTGAAGTTAATAATGACGCTGCTTATATTTTCTGTGATTCCTTTCCTTGGTGAAGTGCCAAGAATGATATCATCACAGTTATTGAAGACTTCTTTGTCCAAGAAACAATATCGGATAGTGTGTGAACGCGAAAAAATATAGCTGGCCGGGTGAACGCAGTTTCTAGAGAGGCAAGTCGAGTGAAATTTCCCTAGGATCATTGTCAGATCCGTTTCGTCGTAACGCTAATCGTCCAATCAATCACAGATGCAGACAAAGCTTCGGGACCTTCCCACGGCTGTTGGGACATTTGCAAGAGACGCGATCCGTACGCGTGATAGAAATATTTAATACTTTGGGAATATTGTTACTGGGGATATTTTAATAGCCTTTTGTTTGCTTGCTTACGTGTCTGCGTCGGGCTCTCCCATTTTTAAACGATTTATTGCTTTTAAATGCTTAGTGCGTTTGTTCTTGTTGTTAAAATTTATTTGATGTCGTAAGTCCAATCCTTAAGATGCCTGTTTTGAGACGCTTTTGTCGTATTTTAACAATTTAATGACAATGTTTTTGAATGACACACTAAAGTGGAGTCTCTAAAATATTGATTTTTTTCGCTTGATGTTTTAATATTTTTACGTCGATTAAATTAGATGAAGGAAGAAAATTATTACCTCTCTATCTCATGAGTAGGGTATTCTTCACTAGTTAACGATACGTGGCAATGCAATATGCTTGCTTAAATTTTATGGGGATGATAGACGAAACGTAGATCTTAATTTATCTCCACCTACTGGGTGCTATAGGCGTGATTTATGTACGTATGTCATTTGCCTGGAGATGTATAAATCTCTGATTTATACTTTCTCCCCTGATTACCGTGTATTACTAGACGGCCAGCTTGGTCGAATGCTCAGATCGCTGGGTATTGGCCAAGATGTCCCGGGTTCGAATCCTGGTAGGGACAAATTTTGTGATGAACACAAATATTTGTTCCCGAGCCATGGTTGTGTATGTTTATATATATTAATATATTTTCATATTATTTATTTATTATGATATTAAAATTATGTCCGTCATCTAGTACCTATCCATAACACAAGTGCTTAGGCTACTTACTTTGGGCTAGATGATAGGTGTGAGTGTAAAAAAAAATATTTAGATTAGGCTAATGTAAACGCTTCAGCATAAACACAACCTGTCCAAGTTATTTGCGACTGATGAAGGAATCTAAGCCAATCCAGTACAGTTAATGCCAGCGTTCAGTAAATCGGACGCGATGCAGCTAGGTGGCCTTGTAAGGCAAACAGGTTTGGAGTTCCGCTGCGGCATGGCATGGGCGGATATTTAGGATCTTCACTAGCGGTTTAATGGAGTCGATCGCTTTGAAGTTTTACTTTCTAAATGTTGAATGTTGTTGTGTTGAGAAGAAAAATATGGTAAATCTTTTTAAGTTCTAAAGCCGTGTGGTGACGGCAGAGCAGAATTGGTATTCAATTGTCACCACCCCCAACTCTCGCGCATATCGTACAAGGCGACTTAGGGTAAAGATAGCGATGAGTAATGGGCAGCAGCGTTCCTCTTATACAACCTATATGCTGCGATTAACGTGCCCGATAGATGGCAAGAGGTTCGCCACCTCATCGGACCTAGCATAATTAGGAAACGTGGGTGTTAATTCTCTGCCCTACCCATTCTAAGATAAATATGGCGTGATTTATAATGTTTGTATGTCTGTAACAAATACTGTAATTTCACTATTTTTGCGTATTTTTATTATGCTTTACCCTTAACCTTCTGTCTAATAACAAGCAAGCATGCGATTGCCCTTTTAATTTACGCAGAACACAGCTGTATGTTTACACTGCAAGTCGTGACACACTTTGATATTGAAATCCCTTGCGCTACCACTTTATAGATGCCTGAGGCGGAATTCTTATGCAAAACAATGTAAATTTACCGTAGTAATTATTGAGTCGTTATAATATTGATGTTTTAAAAGTGTTACTGCCGCACTCAGAGACGTCAATTAACCTTAATGAGCACTTAATACGAAAAAAATCAATCAAAACCAGGCTCGGCAAGAATAGCGACTAGTTTTGAATTTACATTTTTTTGTACTAAGTACTCATTAACGTTAATTGACGTCTGTGTTACCTGTTACGGAACGGAGGTACAGTACGGACAAAAGAACATGTCTGGACCCAGCTTTGCGAACATATTACGTATCCCTAGCTACATGGTGCTTCGGTAGTCCCCGCTTCTCGGCCGCATCAACAGTCGTTAGCTCCCACTATCATAGCAGCCGTGCGGAATCGTTGGTATCTGCAAAACTAAAGGCGGCCTAGGCGGCCCTTATAGTCAATCTCGATCGCGATCCGTGATCAAAATCAATGACCACGATCCAGATCGAGCCATGGTGGTTGATCTGTGATTGACGGAAGGTACGGGGTTGCTCTTCGTCTTGGCCGGTCTGGGTTCTTGTTACATTATGATCGGATTTCCATCGATGGCTCTTACTGCCGCACTCAGAGACGTCAAATAACTTTAAAGTGTACATAATGTTAAAAAATCTCATTTGAATCTAGACCATAGACCCGGCAAAAATAGTGACTAGTTTTGAATTCTCATTTTTTGACATTAAGTACTCACTACATTATTTGACGTCTCTGAGTGCGGCAGTTGAAGTTCCATAACTCTTTCCGTTTCTCTCTGGGCGTCGAAAATCAATTTTATTTTCGAATGACGATCGCAAGCATTGTCAGTTCGTTGCCTACCTAGGAAGTGTACTGCGCGGTCACGCTCACGCGTGTACATACTTAATTATAACTGCCGATTGACATGTCTGCCTTAGACCCGGAATAACCGACATCAGTCTAGCTCCATTCCACAGGGAAGTAACGTTTACTGGCTACAATAAGCCTTTTCTACAAATAAGCCCTTAGCTGGTGAAACTTTCTGTTAATGGGGGACTTTCAATAATGCCTATAGATATGTAGTCATCGATCTGTAATTGGGATGTCAACGTTCCAATCCATACTGCTCAAGGTTTTTGCTTAGGTTTTACAAACGGCCGCCTCTCTGAGACCAACCCTCTTTGGGTAAGCGGTTGCTTGGGTTTTCCCTCTAACAATCGGGTGTCCCAATGTGCTTTTTAGTGTACACCGCTCAATTTCCCTTAATCGACTTTTACGATACCCAGCCTGACCATCGAAACTCGATATGATAAAGCCAATCATCGCTTTGACCTGTCAAATATCATTGTATTTTCGACAGTTCAAAGTGATAAAGGCTAGCATGACCATCGAAACACGATATGATAAAGCAATCTTTTTTATTATGATCCAGCTAACAAAAAAGGGTAGCATTTGCTTGCCGGGGTGAGTCGGGGCTAGCACATTCTATGTTATTTTTTCGCTCTCAGGCCAGCATGGGAGTTTGGAGGTATAAAAAAATACCTACTTTAGCAAATGTTTTCGTCATGCTGACCTCTAATACAGTCATTATCACACCGAGGTCTTTTAAAATGGCCTGTTTGCGTTTGACACCCTATACCACTCAAAATTGTAATAATCTCGGTCAAGGAAGCTATTTAGTAGTTCACGTCATTTGGTTAATCACGAATGCATGTGCGGCGACCGCAGACAGTAGACTGCACGTACACTAATGACACGCGAGAGCAGGGCGTCCATTCAAGAAACAGTATCGACGAGCCAAGGTGCGTTTACACGTGACGTGAAAACTATGCCCCCCCCCCCCCCCCCCCTATTAAAAATCATGGACTAAAGTTAGTCATGGTTTAAAACTGATGCTGTCACTTTTATTTGCGGAATGAAAGACAGAATTAGCATCAATTTTAAACCAGGACTACCTTTATTAGTCCATGTTTTATAATAACGGGGTTTATGATTTATAAATTTACAGCTGCCCCGTAGCACGGGAAGTGGACAGAATCTCCTCGGGGAAAAAAAAATATTTTCCTCTCGCTCTAACTCACGCTAAATCGCGAGACAAAACACTGTCAAGTGGTGGAGAGAGATTTTGTCCACGTCCCGTGCTAGACCATCTGATGCAAACGGAGAACTAAAAATTTGAATCGACTGTCCTATTGTTCTTGTCATTTTCAGATGACCACAAATATTTTATCTGACAGGTGAATGCAACATGCATACTAGTCATAGCATAATAATACATATATACATACATAATTCACGCCTATATCCCCGAAGGGGTAGGCAGAGGTGAACTAGCACCCACGCTTCGCCAATTATGCTAGGTCCCATGTAATAGTTTGCGAACCTATTGCCATTTATCGGGCACAAAAGTCGCAGTACTTTAATAATTCATTCCTATTTATCTACAATGCTGTAAGAAGAGGTTCAAAAGCCTCTTCCTACGGCTATTACCATCCACTACGCTAATCGTAGCTTTACTGACAATGTATAAGGTACGCTGCTGTCTGTTCCTATTTTAAGTACTTACCTAAATTACTATCGATAGGGTAATAGCTGAAAATTAATGTTACCCTGAAAAGATAATTTAGGTAGAAACATTTGTTATTGGTAAACAAACAAATATAAGCGATAGGGTATTGTTAAGTGTAATAAATGCCACTCCACTACGTACCTCAAACTTATAAGACATTTTATTAAAGCATTAAGTCGCATCGGACGGTGTAAACGATCTCTATTACTAATGATGGCAGCTCATCGGTTGGTCAACGTTCATTAATGGCCACTGTATCATAGTTACCGTAACTGTGAATCGAATAGTCTGGAGCTTAATTAAGGGTTAGTAATTATACACTTCAGTGTTCTGGATAGGGTCTTGTTCAATAGTAATTAAACTAGCTATTTTGATTACACACACAGATAAATTACGCCTTTATCCCCGAATGGGAAGGCAGAGGTGAGCTAAAAACATACATACCTACATAGATAATTCACGCCTATATCCCCGAAGGGGTATATCCCCGAAGGGGTGAACTAGCACCCACGTTTCGCCAATTATGCTAGGTCCCGTGTAACTAACTAAAAACACTCACGTTATTACATGTTAACTGGTGGTTAATGGTCCATTCTCCCTATATTCTTCCATCACTAGGGACGAACTTTGCCCCAGCAGTGGGACATTAAAAAGGCTGAAGATGATGGGGTGTCTAATTAAGGGTGTATAATTAAGATTCACGTCTGCCTACAACATAATATCGGAACAAAACGATGTTACAACGTCTTGGTTAGCCGAGTGGGGCCAGCATCTGCCCGGATTGTAGAAGATGCGGGTTCGATTCCCGAATCAAGCCTATTATTTTTATAAATTTTTCTAACTACAATTTTCTTCGTACTTACTATTTTCTAACATTTCTTTAATTATCAAATTAAAATAGTAAATAATATGCAACGTTCGATTTAATGGAAAAACTTCGCTTCTATTCCGATCCGCCACAATGTAAATTGAAGAGCCTGCGGATAACGCAATTCCACACCTCCAACCTCTTGACCCATCGTAATAGACCGCTACTTATGCCGCAACACGCACACAATTACATAAATATTGTACCGTTTACAAATGCCTTAGCAATATTTTGAAACGCCTGTGAGAATTGTTGCGATAAGACGCAAAAGCAACTATTGCAATTTAAGTTTACATTGCTAAACCTACATGAATGATCTCAGGGGGAAATAATACATTAATTTACTTCTAAACCCACTTAATATCGATCTATTTTTATTTGTTAGTTATATTTGTTCTAATCAAGGTAAGGATATAAATAAACGGGTGATTCTTTATTTGAATAATGGTGAAGTCAGAGCTGAAGACAATAACAAAAATAAATAAATTTCTTAAAAACATATTAATAATATGACTCGGAAAAAAATAATAGGTATCTGTGTTCAACACAAAATTTGCCCTACCGTGATTCGGACCCGGAACTTTTTTGCCAATACCCAGCGTTCTGACTCGTTCGTTTAGGTCGAATACCAAGACGGCCGAATTGCATTTTGCATTGAATTTTTTTAAGTTTGGATTTGTGATTTGTGTGCACAAGTGATGAAAATTGTCAGACAATTTCGAAATATAGACTCTACTAATAGCTGATAGATAGACTCTATAACAGATAGATAGATTCAATCTATCTATCTGTCGTGGCCAAATCGTAGAATTGATCACTTCATGATGTGACGATCACTTCATGATGACAGCTACAACTGACCATATCGTTGAAACGTCAATGTTTGATGATATGTCCATCCACGTTTGACTATATCATGAATGTAGTTAATATGTTTGGTATTTTTACATTCTAGTAATTTCATGTCGTAACGACATTTCACTTCACTTTTATCTTCCATTACAACATTACTAATAGTTTGTTTAGGATAATTGTCCGCTGCCATGATGCATCACAAAAACAAATCGAAATAAGCGCCTCTTACGGTGGATAATGTAACTATTTTACGGTATGATCAATAATATTTGGCCATATCATGAAATAGCCGTGCGTATAGCTGTTCATATCGTTAAACGTTGTTTATTCATTGATCTGGACAGACCATTATCATGATATGGTCAGTTTTAGCTGGCCATTTCATGAAATGCAACCATTTAATGAAATGGTCGGCCACATCATGAAGTGATCAATTTTACAATTAGGCCACGCATTATCTATCATTCAAGTTATTGAAGGGAAGAGCTCGAAGCTTGTGACGCATGCAACTTACAATGGCTGGGGTCGCTGATGTAATGCGCTGATTGATTGCGCAAAAGGTCACTTGCAGGGCTCGAGTCAGACCACCTGTGCTCGTAACCTGCCTGGCGCACCCGAATATGAATACGAGAAAGCTCATGGGAAGCTGAAGGTTACATCACGATACGGTGCGTTTTCGGTCAACGGAATCCGCGACCTCGAAACTCAGCGCGAACACGTGGGATAGCGGTAATTGATTTCCATTATGTCAACGTTTAAAGGTTACGGGACGGGCGAGATGGTGTTTTGTTATCTAAAAAGAAATCAAAACTAACATACATACATAAATCACGCCTATATCTCCGAAGGAGTTGCTAAGCGAGAGGTAAATTAAACACCCACTTTTCTCCATTTAAGCAGCTCCATTATTTAGGTAGTATAATATTGCTAGGTGGTATTATTTTCAGTCAAAAAAAAAAAGGAATGCTACTGCCCATATTACTCATCGCTTAGTCGCCTTGTACGACACCAACGGGAGAGATGGGGGTGGTGGTGACAATTGTATTCTACTCTGCCGTCACTACACGGCTATCGCAACTTAATAATTAATTTATTTGCTAATTTCTTCGTCATGAAATCATTACGAGTAGGTACCTAATACTTACGTACCTACATATTAAAAAAATATGGTAATTTTCTCATTGAACCGAAAATAAATTTATAGGTACCAATCACCGCTAGGAGGCAGACAATCAGGCTGGTAATTAGACTCCCGCTATGGGATGCAATTCCCTAGGTAGGTACGAAGACAATTGACATGATGACAGCACGCATAACACTTACACACTTTCATCTCTTTCATCATATCATTGCGATGAGTAAATGTCGAAAGGTTGTTATGGGATAAACAAACATCACAATTGATAATTTTAACACCTACCGCTATGGCACAATTATCGATTGGCGTTCGTTGACTGTGATTCATTACATAAGAACTTAAGTCGATTATTGTGTAAGCAGCTGTTTGTTTTGATACTGATAATGTCAATTGTATCTGCATACTATACTTAATTCTGATCGAGTCCCGTACATCTTACCGAAAATCGTTTTCTCCATTAACAGATCCCATATAAAAATTTCACTTTTACACTTCTCACCGAATGAACGTTTGACCAACGCACGTTTGACCAAGCAACGTTTGCCTTTCCTACAGTTCACCGAATGCATGTTAGACCGAAAAACCAAGAGATGATTGATAAAAAAAAATTCAATAAAAAAGAGAGCGCAAGAATTCATACATACATACATACATAAATCACGCCTATATCCCCGAAGGGGTAGGCAGAGGTGAACTGGCACCCACGTTTCGCCAATTATATTAGGTCCCATGTAATAGGTGGCGAGCCTATTGCCATTTATCGGGCACAAAAGTCGCAGTACATTGCTATTGTTAGGTGGTATAAGAGGAACGCTGCTGCCCATTCATCATAATGATTTATCCTTAGTCGCCTTGTACGACACCCACGGGAGAGATTTGGGGTTGGGCAAGAATTCATCTCTGCGATTAATAGCGGAATAGGAAATTGTAGTACACTTCAGACTACCCAAAACTGTCAAATTTCTTCAATCGATTGTCAACCTTAAATTGGTAATAATAGAGCACAAAATCGACTGAGAACTTTTGCCATTTTGTGGTAGTCTGACGTGCTGTTGACTGTACATAATGTCAATGGTTTTTCGGTCTAACATGCATTCGGTGAACTGTAGGAAAGGCAAATGTTGCGTTGGTCAAACGTTCATTCGGTGAGAAATGTAAAAGTGAAAAATTTTCATATGGGATCTGTTAATGGAGAAAACGATTTTCGGTAAGATGTACGGGACTCACACTGATCATTAATTCATAACTTTTCATAAGATATTGTGTTGTCTGATTTATCTTACTTAGGCACACGACGACTTAAAGTAAACGAAGAATATAGATACAACAATGTTAAGAAGTAGGAATTTATTTAGTGTTATTTATTTATTATAATATAGTTGATAGCTTTGTGTTGATAGATTATTTTCGTCTCATATGAACTGTCAAAACACTAGGCTTTATTTAATATTGTTTGTTAATTAAAAAAAAGGGACTTTGGAAAAAATATTATACAAAGAAAAGTAGCCAGGAACATTGCGTCTGGTAATACCTTCGTATTGGCATTTTTGTTTGGCCAGGATTTCGGAAATAGAAAGAAGCACGTAAGCAATATACCTACAAGAGCCTATAACTTACAAACTTACCAACTAGATTACGCTACTCTCATACTTAAAACAAATTGGGCTCAATCACAACTGATTTGCGTTTTATTTTTTATAGCAGTAAAAAATGAATTACTGTGCGTTTGTCTCGCTAAAACTCACGAACGGCTGGGCCGATTTAGCTGATTTTGGTTTTGAAATGATTGTCTTGGGCCAGGCAAGGCAGGAAAGGTGGGAAAATATGGAAAAATTGCGAAGAAAGTAGTAAAAACAACACTTTCATTTTGCTATATAACCTGCTTTCCTGTCAAACATTCGACGTTACTATAGCAACCAAATCGTAACCATGGCTACGAGATAATTTATTATGGCATCAACGGATGCAGGGTTAGCTAGCGTATAAAAAAAAATAATTTTGATAAGTCAAATTGCGTTAAGCGCTATCTATCGGTTTACTGTAATATTATCTGAAGATTACACGACATAGCATTATGGCACGCGTATGCTAATTGACTCTATTTTTTGTTCACACAGTTCATAACGCCACTAAGAGATGGCGCTAAATGCAAATTTATTCTCTTTGTTTACACTGTTCTTAGAGCAACTAAGAGATGGCGCTGAGTGCAAATTTCTTTTTTTACAATAAATACAAGCAAATATGCTATGTATGACGAATGTAATATACCTACCTAGGTAGGTACCTACCTATCTACCTGCTTTTTAATATTACCTACCGACTGATTTATTCGACATTTTACCATTTTAATGTCAGCAAGAATTTAACAAAATATACAAAAAAGTACCTACATAATTTTACAAAAACAGAAGGAGAATATTTTTTAAAGGAGGGATTTGTCATATTTGTAACTCACCCCCGAATACAGAAATGCTACTCAAATTTAGGGGACTGCTGGACAAAAAGTGCAGTGGACACTACCTGTCAGAATTTGTATGGGAATACGTCAATTTTGACAATACTTAAATGTTAAGCGGGACTCAAACTTTGAATAGCGTTTCTGTATTCGGGGGTTAGTTTTTTTAGAGGAGCTCGCTACAAAAGAAATAAATTTCACGTTATTTTGTATTTTTTGTTTTTTACTAAAATACTTATTATGCCTTGTTACAGAGCTACAAGGAAAAAGACGCGGGCAAGGTGGTCATCTACACCACCACCATGGGCATCGTGCGAGGCACCTACCAGAGCTGCGTGCTGGTCAAGAAAATCCTCAGGAACCTCCTGGTGAAGTACGAGGAGAGGGACATCTTCATGAGCACCGAATACCAGGACGAGATCAGGGACCGGATGAAGAGTGATCAGATATTGGTGCCTCAGCTGTTTGTCGACGGACAGCATATTGGGGTGCGTATTTTATTTTTAATTCGCCCTCTATTTTTAGGGAAAGCAAAGGGACTAGCCCATAGAGCCAAGTCTTCAGTAATTATATCGTCAATAACGTAGTGGGCAGCGCGTTACTCTTATACCAGCTTGCAATATGCGATTTAATTGCACGATACTTGGCAATAGGCTCGCCACCTATGATCCACATTTGGTCCTATCCTTATTGACGAAACGTTGGTGTTGATTCATCTCTGCCTACCCTTTTTTTATATAATTTTTCTCCCATTACGGAAGCAAAATGTTCAGGCCATACAGCCAAGTCTCAAGTATTTTATTATACGTATATAAATAAATCACGATGGTGATGATGACATAAATCACGCCCATACCCCGGAGGGGTAGGCAGAGGTGAATTAGTACCCACGTTTCGCCAATTATGTCACATGTCTATTGCCATCTATCGGGCACATAAAATCGCAGTATATTGCTAGGTGAGCATTATAAGAGGAATGCTGCTACCCATTAGTCAAAGACTGGGTTTACCCTTAGTCGCCTAGTCGCCCTTATAGAGTCGTATTTAATTATATCGTCAATAACGTGGAAATTTCGGTGTTTGACATTTCATTGCCAAATACCTAGCGTAGCTTTTTATATTTTTATTATTGTGAGACGATGTGGATACAAATGAGTTTGCAAGATTTGAACTTTTTCCGTCAACCCATTTTTGGTAATCTTCAAGTTAGCGAGTTCCTACAAACAATAATATTCCTTTAGATTAGTCTCTTCCTAGGTACCTATCTACAAACAACATAAAATGTGTTATTCTCTTACCCATATTAATTAGGGAAGAACCCTATTACACAGCGAATAAAACCCCCAATTTCTTAGCCGATCCGCCCTCCCTGCCTGACAGAGTGGTTTTTTTATGGCGCCATTCCATTAAATATCGCTTTGATATCGCTTTGATTACCCTTTTTATAACGGGTCTCGTGCGAACATTGCGCCCTTTTAATAGATACTCCGCAAGAATTTTTCGTTTACTTTCTTCTAACTACTTATTTACGAAATCGTGCTCATATCAAAATACCTAGTACAGCTACGACGGTTAGGCTCGGCGAAATTTTACTGACGTAATGAAAAATATTTCTTAGAAATAATTTTTTCAACGTACACTACCTACTTACCTTTATTGTTCAAATGTCAAACAAACTCCAGCCCCCGTAGCACGGGACGCGAATAAAATCTCCTCGGAGAAAAGAATTGCTCTCGCTCTAACTGCCACTAAACCGAAACAAAACACTGTCAAGTGGTGGAGAGAGATTTAGTCCACGTCCCGTGCTAGGCCTTCAGTTTAATCGAGATCCCTTCTCCCTACGTCTGAGAGTCCTCCACCGGGACATGGATTGTTATGGCCTGCCTCTTCTTCTCCCTGCCCTGTTCCCAGTCTATCAGGAGTCGGCGCAGTATGTTTCCTCTTCCATTCATATCGGTCAGAAGTCATCAAGCTATCCACTCCCGTTTGATTCATATCATCCATCACACCGGAAAGGTACTAGTGATGAATGAATGTATAGAAAAGAGACAGAACGGACCATGTCGAGAGACCGATGGACGGAGAGTGATTGGAATTACAACATTCCAATCTCTTGCTCGACGTTATGGCTCAGGTTTTACAACCGGCTGTCTGACTGACACCAAACCATAGGGTATGCTCTTGTTGGTGGTTTGCCGGTAACCATTCAGGTGCCCTAAGGTGCTACACCAATTGCCATGGTCTGCCTGGAACTCTGTAAATAGATTCCGGACTCTGCGTGACCTATGTATGTGTATATATCTTACTGCCGCACTCAGAGACGTCAATTAACTTTAATGAGTATTTAATATCAAAATTTTTCATTCAAATCTAGACCATAGACCCGGCAAGAATAGCGACTAGTTTTGAATTGTAATTTTTTGACGTTAAGTACTCATTAACGTTATTTGACGTCTCTGAGTGCGGCAGTTAGACTGTCAGCTATCTGACCAGTTAATCCTGTACTGAAAATGTGTTTCGTAGCCGAACGCAAGCGTTGGCATGCCAATAAAAATGCACCGCTTATCCTAACTTCAATTAAAGTAATAAAAAAGTTTTACCCTTCAACGGTTCGCTCGTAAAACGCTATCATAGCGTTATCGTAGGGTTGTCTCTTGCACGCGAAAGATGAAGCGAATTCTCTTCCCCACTTATTCGCATGGACACAAAAATCACGCTTATTTATCCATAAAGGGATACCTCATCATCATCATCACCAGCCCTTTAATGTCCCCACTCCTGGGGCACGGGCCTTCCCTATGGATGGAAGAATATAGGGAGATTGGGCCATAACCCACCACGCTGGCCCAGTGCGGGTTGGTGGGTAGTAACGACTGCAGATGCAGCCAGGACCAACGTCTTAACGTGCCTTCCGAAGCACGGAAGAACTCGTGATAATAAATTTTTGGTCACCCATCCAATGACCGGCCTTAGCGAAAATGGTTTGTTTACGGAATCGCAGGCCAAGCGCGCTGTGGAGTGGATACCTAAAAGTGAATAAACACCAACGTTTTGCCAATGATGTCAGGTACCGTGTAATAGAATGCAAGCCTATTACCATCTAACGGGCACGTTAATCGCATTTTGTATGTATGTTGCTAGTGGCTTGTAGTGGTCATTATGGTCCATACTCCCTTTATTCTTCCATCCATAGAGAAGGCCTATTTATGAACATTCTATAATTATCGAACTTAATTATAGATATTCCTTATTAAAGGCAGTATTTTTTTGTTTTTTTTTATTTAGTTAGAAATGCTAAATAACTTGAAAAAAAACCTTGCTTTTCTGATTTACTAGGTTTGCTACAATGTCTGTGTCCTAGCAGTGGAGACGAATGTACTGAAGATGATGATAAGATTTCTTTCGAGCATAATCTAAGTAGAAGGTATGTTCCTGCCAGCTCATCTCTTACATGAGCTACATAAGGCAAGGGTTTTTTTCACCATGCACTCCAAAAATGGAGTTGCATCATTGCTGAAAAATAAAACAAAATGCAGCGGCATTTTATGACTGCGAGAGATATAAAATGCCGCCCAAACTTTGATCGATCGTCGACCTTGGTACTCTAATTTACTAGAGCAACACATCGATCTTGAATCTCAAAAAGTTGGACGTTTCCGGAAATATTCATAAGAATCAGAGTGTTTTCCGGGAATTTGTGTAAAATTACATCAAATCTTGACGGTAACTTTGAATGAAAGGAAAAACTTTGAAGTACAGGCAGTGTTTACATGATACGTCAGCTTTATAACAATTTGTTTTTTTTTGCTAACTATCCGTTAGTCTGTCAACCGAGAGACAATAAAATGTGTAGTCTTTGTGCAAATTAAGAATTTTTTTTAAAGTAACAGAATTTTGTATACCTGTACAAAATTCAGTCAGTCAGTTTCTTTAAAAATTTATTATTTTATTTATTTATCAAGAGACATAATAAAATTGTTTGCATTTTGTCTCCATAACGGCAGAAATAAATTTGAGTCTCTTTTAATATTACTCCATTATTTCAAAAGCAATTAGGCTCAACAAAAGGATGAACATTGAAAATATGCGATCTCATGGAACGAGGAATGACAGACGAAACATTACTGGTGTTATATTACGTATCGGGTATTGACAGATCGATTAGGTTGTCCTTTGTATGCTTACACTTAATATTTTTTATTCATTGTAATAATTAGGGTTAGTCACACTTATTGACATAAAAATCTAGTTTTGTACTAATAAGTACGATTTATAGACACAGTTAAAGAAACAAAACATTCTCTAATTCTGCATTTCTAATAGTTGTTTTTAATCTATTCGATTTTAATTTTAACATTATATAAATGTTAGAAAAATTAGTACAAAGATTTTGGTGGTTAGAAAAAGAATTTCGAAAAATTATGGTCATGAGGCGGGAATCGAACCCGCGTCGGCTGCTATCCGGGCAGGTGCCTGACCGCTCGGCCACCGCTCGGCCACCCAAGACACTCAGTGTCTTGGGTGGCCGAGCGGTGACCGCCTCAAGACCATAATTTTTCGAAATTCTTTTTCTAACCACCAAAATCTTTGTAGTTGTTTTTAATGATTACGATAAATACAAAAAAAAAGTGTAAAATTGGTCAAAATGTCGCTAAGTAAGTTTTACCTCTAAGGCCTCGTCTCGTCTCTCTGACGAGAAAAGCTCCGAAAAAAATTTTGATCACTGCTTACAAATTTAAGTGGACAATACCTGTCAGAATTTGTATGGGAAAACGTCAATACTTAAATGTTATGCAGGACTCAAACTTTGAGTAGCGTTTCTGTATTCGGGCGGGTAAATGTACTAAACTGTTTAATTTTGACAACCCTAGAAGTTCTAACGTTGTTACAGTCGTTACAGTAGGGTGCGAGCGTTCAGGCATATTCCACGCGACTTCACTTTATTGTAGGCAATGTGTATAATGAAATAATGATAAACAAGATCCAGGAGTCTATACAACAGGGCTTGTTAAGTTTCAATGGTATTTTAAACCCAAAGAGGGTTTTATGGTAGACCAAGACGACGACGTAAAACCTAAGCGAAAACTTTGAGCCGTACGAATTTGAACGTTGTCATCCCAATCACGCGTTCCGTTCATCGGCCTCTCGACATGGTACTAGTCTCTCGACTTGCAGCAATAATGCTTTCCGAAGTATCTATCGAGGAAATTAACGCACAGTATTTTTGATCATCCATCGAATAAACGCCCTTAGTAAAAGCGCTCCATTTCCACAATCACAGCTGTAGCGCTGGGCCTACAGTTACGTCTAAAACTCATACATCCATACATAAATCATGCCTGTACCTATTACCTCCCAAGGATAAACACCCAGGTGTCATGTAGTAGGTGGCGTGCCTGCCTATTGCCATATATCGGGCCCGTTAACCGAAGTAATAAGTGGTAAAAAAGTCGCCTTGTACGACAACCGCGGGTGAGATGGGGGTGGTGACAATGGGTATTCTGCTCTGCCGTCACCACACGGCTCCTACGTCTAAAACTCAACCTCAAATGCAGAAGGAACACCACTCACTGCTGAACTCAGACATCAATTAACGGTAATGAGTAATGAGAGAGTTAATGTCAAATGACAATTCAAAACTAGTCGCTATATTTTCTTGTCGGGTCTAATAGGGTCTACTCTAGATCAAACTGAAATTTTTCGACATTAAGTACTCATTAAAGTTAATTGACGTCTCTGAGTGCGGCAGTCGGAGAGTCAGCAACAATAGTCACGGAATAATCGACCACTGTGCTCTAACAGTTACCTCGATATGTTCAGACACGTCATATTCGCATCACAAGTCAATGACATAGCGCCGAATTGGCCGGCGAACTTTCTTCACCGACCTCACCATTTCACGGGCGTAAATAAAAAAAGCTTTTAGCATAATTGGTAATGGTTATAACGCGGGCAACGGAGTGTGTCGGGAAATCGATACGCCGAGCCCGCACCTGTTGATCCACCACGATTGCGTATAGATGTGGTTTGGGTGCGTTTACACCTAACGACGGTTTTTGTACATCACTTGACACTGGCAGTGATAGCGAACCGTGCAGTAGACTGTAATGATGAAGGAAACATCAGTAAATTCAATAAACCAATATAGTTATAGCCGTGTGGTGGTTATGTGTCGTGTAGTATAAGAGGAATGGGCAGCAGCGTTCCTCTTATACTACCGACCTGACAATGTACTGCGACTTTTGTGCCCGATAAATGGCAATAGGCTCCCCACCTATTATTACATGGGACTTAACATAATTGGCGAAATGCGGGTGAGAATTCACCTCTGCCTACCCCTTCGGGGATATGGGCGTGATTTATGTATGTATGTATGTAGTTATGGTAAAACAGAGCATTACACATAACGGTAGACAAAGCAATAATATGAATGACAACGAACATTATCAAAAGTGACGCACCTATTATAAAATACAAGGAATTATGAAACATAGTGAAAAGGGTTAGATTGCCAGCCAGTCGCTGATAGGCAGGCTTACCTGTAATTGGTATTGGCCAAGACTCGAGTTCTTGGTTGGTTAGGTACCTAAAGAGTGGTGGCAGGCAGGCGGCCGGCTGTAAAACCTAAGCTCAAACCTTGAGCGGTATGGATTGGAATGTTGTCATCCTAACCATCGTCCTCATCGTTCATCGATCTCTCGACACGGTCCTTTCCGTCTCTTTTCGACACACTCTTTCATAGCTAGCACCTTTCTGGTGTGATGGATTAATGACATAAATATAAAGGGAGTGACCGGCTTGACGGCGTTTGAACGATATGAATGGAAGCGCAAACATAGTGCGAAGACTCCAGATAAACTGGGACCAAGTTAGAAGAAGAAGAAGAAGACATATTTCGGGAGAGTTCGCCAGACTCCGACTAAAACACCTCATAGTGAGTTCTGAATCCTGAGTCCGTTAAAGAGTGCGTGTAAAAGTTCCATGGAACTGCAAAAATATTCTTCAAAACACTCATCTCGTTATAATTGAACTTGAGTCTTAAATACCACTTTCAAAGATCGCATCGGAATGTATAAAGAACTCCTAAATAGACACTACTCCGTGTGCTTTTACAAATAGTGCTGTATAAGATTTCCTGTTTTTACGATCAATAATAATAATATGTGGATATACTGAGGTATTTTTCGCTAGTGATGTTGATGACTTCAGTTACATAGAAAGTTACAAAACATTATTGATATCGGGCTCAAAGGACCAAATATTAAAATTCTGGTCAGTGGAACGTAAATCCCTTATTTATATATATTATGTATTTATATGGCTGTGAAAAAGATAATCTTTAAATCCAACATGTTGTTTTTTACCTGTAATGTATTCTCTATGTGAGTAGCATTATTATTTCAGTTAGTCATTTTTCAAAGTAAAACTTGATGTTAATATATTGTTTGTAACATGTCGGAATCACATCTGGAGTCTAACGATCATCAATTTATTAAAGATTCAACGATGAAAGTTGGGTAAAATATTCTCTTTTTGTGACATAAAAGTCAATTTCTCAGAAAAGTTCTCTTTTCTATTTATCCATATGCATGTGATTTTTATAACAAAATACCTTTCATTATAATCTTAACAAAGATGGGTTGTCATATCATTTAACTTGAGAGAGAAAATTTTGATAATAATAAAGGAATCAACAAATTATGACAGATTTTATTTATACCGGCTTCATTACTTCTAGCGTCAGAATCCTTAAAGTATATCTAAATAATTTCAAAACTATAGGACAAATACAACCACCTTCCTGAAGGATAGAATCTCAAAGAAGTTTCATGTCTTATAACATGACCAGACCTTAAGTTCAAGAACTAATACAAAATTCAAGGTCTGATCATAATATCTTTGCTCTAATCATCTTGCCAAACTTTTGCATCGAAAGTGTTCTTCACGAACCCTTATTGGCAGTCTTAAAAGTAAACAAGATATATAGCGGACTTACAAGCATAGACTGCAAAGCAATCACGTCCTATTTGCTCAAGACCTAGAGAGTTGTAAGCTGAAACGAAATAACAAACATAGTCTTGAGCCAATTCCACAGAGAGAAGGCTGATTGGCTTAGCGGTAAATCCTCTGGATTTGCACAAGTTTTGTAATGGAATTAACGTCTCGCTCTTCTGACTGTTTGACGGTCTTAAAATGATGGGGCACTTGCTTATAAGTGAAGGGTGTACAATTATCAGCTTCACATATCACACATTTAGTTAAAGAAACGGCACAACTTTAAAAATACTTTGAAGCATTGTGTATTCAAAACGTATGGTATTGGGATTTATTTTTGCAAGAGAAGCCTTTTGATTTGTTTCTCTTTTTACATTTTCTTTAGGTACTTCAATCGTTGTTGAGGCCCCTGCAAATTAATTTCATTTACATTTGTCATTTACACTAAACTAGAACTATTACGCGTCTGGTGTTCTAGGTCAAATCCCAAATTTTCCTTTGGGAAGCGGCTATAAATCTAGACAATGACAATGAAGTGTCTAAAATGTATGTCAGACAGACTGTGTGATATATTGGCACCATTAACTCCACTGTAATGTATTTACTTAAGCCCTGATTGCGAAGATACTAAAGTGGCTGCTATCCGAGAAGTAACCAAGAAAATTAAATAATTGTAAAACTGTAGTGGTTATGATAAAAGTATCCTTACGGTTCAACTACGAATTCCGACAGACGCTACTTCGACTATCTACTCCGACAAATTCGATTAGGTTAGGTCAGTGACCATCAGGAACCCGAAAAAGAAGCAAATAAAATCAGTAAAGTTCAGTGCTTTCATAGCCCACTAAAGAAAAGAAGTACATTAATTTTATTTTTCGGGGTAACGTAATGTTATAAAACGCATGTTAGTGAAGACTATTATAAAGTGAAAGGCAGTGGTTTTACTTATTTTTAATGAAAATTCTTTTTATGTTTGGGATTCATGGTGACTGTACCCAATTTTGTATCGGGCTCAAAGTTTAACATGTTAATAAAAATTGTAAAGTTTATGTTGAGGATTGAAGACATGTAATTATTATTATATTCATCAAATAATCACCACATACAGAGAAGGAAGATTTAAAAAAGACGTTAAAGTACCACAGAGACATCACCATTATTTTATTCTCTTTGATTTCCCCACGGCTAGGACTTCCCTGTTGATGGAAGAATTTTTATTTTTTTTATTTTATATACAGACACGGAAGCTCTTGCCCTGCATCTCACTAGGTAGGTGGTAAATGACGATAAGGGCCGAAGATGGAAACGTACTTCACCTGGAACCCTCAACCACAAAAGGGACTGGCTATCTCAACACGATACTGCCGTCGTAAATGAAAACACAGTAACTTCAATTACTGGATGAGATGGAAGTTACTGTGTTTTCATTTACGACGGCAGAATAATGCTGTTAACATTATTATTATAGCGACAGATTTTGATAAGATGGTTGTAGCTAGCCAGGCGGACTTGAAAGATGTCCTACTAACCTAACCAAGCAATCCGAGTACAAAGTTGTATCTCCGGGACCTATGGATCTTAATTCCGGTGGCTGAACCACTAGACCAGGGGGCCTACCGCCTAACTCGATTGCTGATGATAGCTATATTGCAATGCACTGCTTACGGCCATAGCAGCCATCCTATATTTTTAGGCGGAATGGATTTTATGTCAAATTCATACGAAATCATTCAGTGATCATTCGTTCAAAGCTATCGCTACTAGTTAGTAGCTTTTGCTTTAGCAATGGAGTTAGGCGGTAGGCCCCCTGGAGGCGGTTAAAATATAGGGAGAATGGGTCATTAACATAGAAAGGGACTGCGGTTGTGACTGGTTCTCTCTTGCGGAACGGTGGCGCGTGTGTTCGCGGCACGTGCATAGTAAATCTGCCCATCCCACACCTCGTGTAGTGAGACACCGGAAACTTTGTTGTTTTTGATAGTGCTCGTAAAATGACACGAGATAAATAATTGCATTTTCTAACCCCCGAATACAGAAACGCTACTCAAATTTTGAGCAATGTTTATAAAGTTAACTGGACAATTTATACCTGTCCGAATTTGTATGGAAAAACGACAATTTTGACAATATTTCAATTTAAGCAGGACTCAAACATTGAGTAGCTTTTCTGTATTCGGGGGTAAATAATAAAAGATTTATGGCGGTCATGCTAACATTTTCTAAAGACAATAATTAGAATAATTTATTTACCGAAAACATTCTGGAAGGATTTTGTATATTATTATAAAAGTTTGATAAGTGTGGGGCGTCCCTCGGCTGTAACAAACATAGGGGAAGCACTTTAAATATTGAACGAAGATTATTGGGATACATTATAGGGAACGTTGGATTAGGCTCAAAGGATTTTTTTTCCAGGGTAACGATTTGAAGCATTTTGTGAAGAACTGCAAATATGTAGTAGATGAGGTTATTTTAAAATACACAGATTTAATGGTGTAGTACCTATACAAAAAAAATTTACACACAGTCGTGTGTAATAGTTATTTGTTGTACATGAGTGCAAAGTTGTTTTTTAACCGCGTGCTCAATTTTGATGACCGAGCTAGCGAAGGATTCTAAAATTGAATCACGAGCGTAGCGAGTGATTCAAAAATTAGAATCCTGAGCGATAGCGAGGGAATCAAAAGAGCACAAGGTGAAAAATCTTTGCACTCGAGTGCAACACGTAACTTTTCATCCCCCCCAACGAGGAAATTGCAAAATACAAAAAAAAAATACAATCACAACAGTTTCTGTTTTCACCCAGAAACTTCCACAACACCCTCCCATTAAGCGAAACACACTCTCAACACCCACCCAGAAACACCCACAACATTCACACCCGCAATACACACCCATCCACTCAGACACACCCAAAAAACACCCATTCACCCAGAAACACCCACAAAACACCCATTCACCTAGAAAAACCCACAAAACACCCATTCACCCAGAAACACCCATAAAACACCCATTTACCCAGAAACACCCATTCACTCAAAAACACCCACAAAACACCCATTCACCCAGAAACACCCACAAAACACCCATTCACTGAGAAACACCCACAAAACACCGATAAACCCAGAAACACCTAAAAAACACCCATTCACCCAGAAACACCTACAAAACACCCAATCACACCCAAAAAACACTCAATCACCCAGAAACACCCACAATTCTCACCCATCCATTCAGACACACCCACAAAAACCCATTTACCCAGACACACCCACAAAACACTTATTCACCTAGACACACCCTCAAAACACCCATTCACCCAGACACACCTCCAACAGACACCCACCCACCCAGCCACACCCGCAACATTCATCCAGACACACCTGTAAGTACCTAATAAAAATTACTCCGAGACGGTCAATCAGCTTGAGTCAAGCACGTTGATTTTCTGTATGTTTTTGTTCCGTTGCTAGCGTAAACAAATCAAACAGACCTAAAAAGCTTTTAAATGCTTGTCTCAAGCATCAAGCAAGCGTTGTAGACGATCAAAATGTTTAAAGCAAGATTGACGCCAAGCTGATTGACCGTCACGGAACTCCTAGGTTTTAACAAATTTATGACGTGAAAAGATTTTTTTTTTAATTCTCCCTATATTTTAAGGAAGGCAAAGGGTCGAGCCCATACAGCTAAGTCTTTAGTGAATATTTTATCTGTAGTCTTATGAAATAATGAGTGGGTGAAAAGTATGAATGAAATGAATTTTACGTTAAAATATGGGTGCCACATATTTTAACGCATCTAGGGAGTGCTTGGCGCGAATTGAATGGTAACAGAGTTAATGATGGTGCTTGATGAAATGGATAAAACCACTTTTTATAGTGATCTTCACCACAACATCAAACACATCATGAGACTTATTTTCGATGATTCTGCATAATTGCACATCAACACGGATGCTTGTGCATCAAAATAACACCACTTTCACTGCACAAAATCCACTCTGTAACAATTTTTGAATTAGTGAAAATAAATCTGACTGACACCACGAAACGCGCCAAACACTCCTCGACGTGAAAAGAAAATGGCGCGCGCAAAGCAAATTACAAAAAAAGTACACCAAGAAGGTTCCGAGTCTGAGTTTTTAACAAATTAAAATAGGTTGCATGACAATTTCGGCACCATGGAGGTAGAAATAAATATGTATAATGATGTTTTGAATTCACAAACTCATTGCACACGATGTTCTAAATTCAAATTTACTTTAACCTCTAGAGGATAAAAACGGCTTTTGCACTCAGATATCGAAGAGCAAAAACGCCTTTTCCGAGATGGTGGGATGAAATAGTAGATTTTCCATCAAGTGCACAAAACGAATCATTTTTGTCCGAGACTTTTAGCAGCCCGAGCCGAAGGCGAGGGCTGATAGTAATGTCGAGGATAAAAATGGTTTTGTGGACGAGGTAGAAACTCTGCTTTTCACTTCGATTGCGAGGAAATAATACAGTAGTTTATCATAACATTTCATAAAATTCAAACTAAAATTAGTACAATTTTGAATACTGAAGGAAATTGTTTTTCCCATTGGTATTAGGCTTGGGCTGCAGACCTATACAGCCAAGTATAATAATTTTCTTAAGTTAATTTAATAACCTACCGTACCTACTTAAATTAAAATTATGTCTTAAAAAACGCATTAGGCAAATAAATTTAAGTAAATAATAAAATAACAAATTCTATCTCTGAATTTCTTATTGTGTTTGGCTGCATTGCTCACTTTCTTTGCCTTAATAGAGACACATTTATGAGTAGATACGTTAATGCTCTAGAGCACAAAAATCTATTTTGTGCAGCCTATATCCTGCACAAATACGCACTTTCAGAGCATGAGAAGTGAAAATATATTTTTGTAACCCAAGGAGGCAGAGAGAAATTTAAATTTCCACCTATCAGGTTTAGGCTATGTTTAGGTATGTCCAGGTCATACTGATAAGAACATAAGTAATATAAGGACATAATGTCCTTAACACCTAGGTACATTTCGATGTTTCAATAAGAAAAGATACACGATTGTGGCGAATTATCGCCTTATAGTAATAAAGATTGATTGCTGGTTTTTATATTAGATAATAACAACACAATGTAATAACAGTAGACGATCTTTTAGTCATTCACCGGGCACATAAATCACCATATTATCGCTCGTTTAATAAAAAACGGCGCAACTCAAAAAATACTTCGAAATATTGTGTATTCAAAATTTATGGCAGTAAGATTTCATTTTGCATGAAAATAGTTTTTGATATGTAACGCTTTTATTTTCTAGGAGCTATATTCGTAGATGATGTTTTTGACGGTTTCCCGATATTTAGAAAATTTTCATTTCATTACCATCGTATTGCGTTGCTCCGTCCTTCGGAAATTAAGCCTTTATTTATTTAATGGCACAACTACGGTATACAATATACTACAATTACAGTAAGTAGAATGTTACATAGATACATACATAAATCACGCCTATATCCCCGACGGGGTAGGCGGAGGTGAACTAGCACCCGCGTTTCGCCAATTATGTTAGGTCCCATGTAGGTGGCGAGCCTATTGCCAATTATCAGGCACAAAAGTCGCAGTAGGTACATTGCTAGGTGGTATAAGAGGAACGCTGCTGCCCATTCCTCATCACTGATTTATCCTTGGTTAATCAATGTTAGGCATCACATTAAACTGAACTCTTTTATAAGCCGCGCAGAGCGTTCACTATAATAACTAAAAAATAACAAGAACCAATTTAGGATAGGTAACTACGACAATTATGCAATGTAAATAAAATAAAATAAAATAATTTCAACTTTGCTCAACATGTATTAAGGAAATTAAGATAGACTAACTACTTCCGCACTTAATACAAAAAAATGACAATTCTAAACTAGTCGCTATTCTTGCCAGATAATTACTAACTTCGAGAAAATATATCAGAACTATTTGTTCCTAGGTCCGGTGCTCATCAAACCTCTTTGTGCCACTACAACTCTCCCTCCTCTCCTTCCAAAACGAACGAACGTAACTCAGGAGAGAAACAAAAAAAATAAGCCGATTTGTATAAAACCGAATACAGAGATCCGTCCCAAATAATATTGAGAACAGGACAAGGTAATAACAAAGACGCACGGGACCATTTGCTAAAGCGATCCTTAACTAAACAGATAATAAACCCGGCGAAGTTAAGTGGCAATACACAGAAAAAGCCGAGGGCATGATCTTTTCCTTACGGCAACAACGTACATATTGACCCGGTGCAAAGAAATTGGCAACCGGCGATATTGAGCCGTAACCCGACGCACTAAGGTCGAAATAGATCACGGGAAACCGCCTAGGACATTTTCTTGAAAGCACTTAACGAAAGTAGGTGAAACGCTCTGTCGTTAACGTCGTGTGGATTGATTGCTGGATATGGATGCTTTTATATACATACATACATAAATCACGCCTATATCCCCGAAGGGGTAGGCAGAGGTGACCTAGCACCCACGTTTCGCCAATTATGATAGATCCCATGTAATAGGTGGCGAGCCTATTGCCATATATCGGGCACAAAAGTGTCGCAGTACATTGCTAGGTGGTATAAGAGGAACGCTGCCGCCCATTCCTCATCACTGATTTATCCTTAGTCGCCTTGTACGACACCCACGGGAGAGATTTGGGATGGTGACAATTCTATTCTACTCTGCCGTCACCACACATGCTTTTATATTCCATACATATATACATAAATCACGTCTATATCCCCGAAGGGGTAGGCAGAGGTGAATTAACACACACTTTTCGCCAATTATGTTCGGTCCCATGTAATAGGTGACCCATTGCCTTAATCGGACACATAAAACGCAGTTTACTGTCCAGTTACAGTGATATGAGAGGAAATATACTGCTGCCCATCACTCATCGCTGTCTTTCGCCTTGTACGACACCCACAGGAGATATGATGGGGTGGTGACAATTGTATTCTTTCTTGTTCACTGTTCTTTATTTTTTATTGTTCACAGCCGTGTGGTGACGGCAGAGTAGAATACAATTGTCACCACCTCAAATCTCTCCCGTGGGTGTCGTACTAGGCGACTAAGGATAAATCAGTGATGAGGAATGGGCAGCAGCGTTCCTCTTATACCACCTGGAAATGTACCTATTGCGACTTTTGTGCCCGATAAATCGCAATAGACTCGCCACCTATTACATGGGACCTAACATAATAGGCGAAACGCGGTTGCTAGTTCACCTCTGCCCACCCCTTCGGGGATATAGGCGTGATTTATGTATGTATGTAGTTATGTACAATTGTATTCTCCAATTCTCCTCTGCATTTCATCTTTCATATATTTATAAAAGTTTCGTAATGAAAATTGTTTGAGTTGAGAAACGGATTCATGGAGCTATTGAGTAGGTTTATGAATGTTTTGGTAATAAAATATGGGATGGCACATAAGAGGACATTGGGAGTGGAATCAGGAACAGAAAAGGTGTAAGGATGCCGTTCGACATTTAACTGCCGCACCCAGAGACGTTAATTATCGGTAATGAGTACTTAATAAAAAAAATGCCAGTTCAAAACTAGTCGCTATTCTTTCTCTCTCAATGCTGGAACTGAAAAAAGTTACATTTATTTCTCACAGCACTTCTCCATAGTCTATTGTATGAGTTATCGTATTCGGTACTCTTTATAGGGGCTGGTGTTCACTGGTGTAGTGCGTAGCAATCTTTAACGGAACTCCCTTATCTTAAATTTAAGAGCCAAATTAAACAAAGACTAGTGAAAAAGAGATATTATACGGTTATAGACTACATAAACGATAAAGATGCGTGGATATAGATTTTGTATGGTAATGAGACCAACTGACATGTATATTTCTGTATTAGTTTTAATTATTTTTAACCAAGCTACCAGTATTAATTATATATATTTTTTTATACTCATTGAAAGATGTCAAATTAAATATATTTTATAAATATGATAACTAATATGATAAGATAGGATATGTAATATATTAAAACATTTTATAACATCTTTCATTAACTCATAACTTCATGTAAAGGGAGGAACAAACTTGCTGAGTTTCTTGCCCGGTCTTCTCAGAACAAGGCCTCCTGGTAGTTTACGAACGGATGGTGTAGCTTATAACGTTAAATATTGGAAACTGTTTTCCTTTTCGTTTCCAGTGTTTAACGTTATTTCTTTGACGATTCATGAGTGTATGTAATCATACCCTATATGAATAAACCATATTTTCATTTTCATTTTTCATTTTTTTCATAGTAATATAGCCAATTTTTTTAGGGTAGGTTTTAGGTTTTTCGATCACTTGTCTGACTACAACCCTTCTAAAGAACCACTAAAGAACGTTGTTTTGAGCATGCAGTGCATGCACCTTCAAAATTAGCGCATTTAGTTGAAAAAAATTAATTGTTTAGTCTGTACTAATATTATAAAGCTGAAGAGGTTAGTTTGTTTGGTTGAACGCGCTAATCTCAGAAAAAACTTGTGCGAATTGAAAAATTCTTTTTATATTGGATAGTCCATTTACTGAGGAAGGCTACATAACAACCGACATTAAGGCGACCACAAGTAACAAATAAAATTGTTGGTATGAAAAATTTGAATAAGTTAATTATATTATAATGTTCAAATAAAAATCAATATAATAATCGATCACCGTGTGCACTCGGCTCAACGTTTCCAATCATAATCATAATCAATGCAAACGACGACCATTGTGCGATGCCGGGAAAATTCCTCTAAAACAATATATCGTTTCTCGGAAAGAGCCAGTGGCGGCATCCATCGCCGAGTTACTCCCGTTTTTCTTCATATCACTTTTGCGACAAGAATCCGAAATCAATTATTATTCTGATGCATCGGAAAGTCTCTTAATAGATTCCGAAGACGGCGTGCCCATTGTTTCGTACCAATTGATGTATTCGAATTGTATTCGAAAGAGAGAAAAGAAAGCTACGGATTAGCCATTGGAATGAAATTCTACAACGCATTAGATGACCCATGTCTTCTATGCAGGCCTGGTCGCGAACAAATAACGTAGAATAGGCCAGCCCCGATTCATCCCATGGGTGTCATAAAAGTCGACTAAGGAAGATTGCCCGGTGTAGACCAATAAGCACCTTGGGGCACCCGAATGTTGGAGGGCAAACCACCAACAACAGCATACCCAATGAGGGTTAGTGTCAGGCAGGCGGCCGGCTGTAAAACCTAAGCCAAAACTTTGAGCAGTATGGATTGGAATGTTGTCATTCCAATCACTCTCTCCGTTCTTCGGTCTCTCGACATGCTCCGTTCCGTCTCTTTTCTATACATTCATTCATCACTAGCACCTTTACGGTGTGATAGATGATATGAATCAAAAGGGAGTGGATGGCTTAATGACGTCTGGCCAACATACCAACATACTGCGCCGACCCCAGATAGAACAACACATGGGAACAGGGCAGGAAAGAGAAGAAGATTAGATTACCCATATAGAATGTAAAAATCCTTAAATTAAACACAGATAAAATTGAGTATTGAATAAAGCTCTATTTTTTATTACGATGACGACTAAATTTACTAACTAATGTAGAATATTCGTTCACTGGAAGAACATTGAGAGGAGCTCGCTAGCGCAGTGGCACAGCGCGCTTGGCCTGCGATTGCGTAAACTAAGCAATTTCGCTGAGGCCGGTCATTGGATGGGTGACCAAAATTTTATTATCTCGAGTTCCTCTGTGCTTCGGAAGGCACGTTAAGCTGTTGGTCCCGGCTGCATCTGCAGTCGTTAGCACCCACCAACCCGCACTGGGCCAGCGTGGGGTATGGCCCAATCTCCCTATATTCTTCCATCCATAGGGAAGGCCCGTGCCCCAGCAGTGGGGACATTAAAGGGCTAGTGATGATGATGATGATGGAAGAACATTCAATGTCGTATATTATCTCAAATAATAACCAATTATTATTGTAGGTAATATCTTTATAGAATAGAAATGAATAAAAGAGAAATTCGAGACAACCAGACTTTTCCGAACATTGCCTACTTAATGTGCGCTCTTTCAGTCGTCTTAAGGTATATTAACGTTAAATACCAATCACAACTTTATTTTAAGTCACCTAGAGATATTTTTGTTTGATACCTGTTTGACGTTCAATCCCTTTTAATTCCAGGACGCCGACACTGTGGAGAAGCTCAACGAAAGCGGGGAGTTGAGGAAAATGCTGAAGCCTTACAAGGTATGTAATTACAGCTCTTGCTTAAAATGTGTAACTGTCGCACTCAGGGACGTCAATTAACTTTAATAAGTACTTATTACAAAAAAAGTCTGACTCAAAAAGGAAACAAATAAATGAACATACCAAAAACTCGAAAACGAAACGAAAAATAAACTTCTTAGATTTTGACAATCTAAATCTACAGCCTGTTAATTTAAATAAAGTATTATTATAATTAGTGCTAGGTACCTACCGATCTCTTTGAAGTGATGTAAAGCTCTCGTCAACACAAATCAATCAAGCCCAAACACAAGGTAACTGTTGTAAAAAGTTGACGAGTTCCCTCGACTGTCTTTCAGTTCCATCATCAGATCGAATGATCGATTAATAATAAATATTTCATACATACATACATACATAAATCACGCCTATATCCCCGAAGGGATAGGCAGAGGTGAACCAGCACCCGCGTTTCGTCAATTATGTTAGGTCCCATGTAATAGGTGGCGAGCCTATTGCCATTTATCGGGCACAAAAGTCGCAGTAGGTACATTGCTAGGTGTTATAAGAGGAACGCTGCTGCCCATTCCTCATCACTGATTTTTCCTTAGTCGCCTTGTACGACACCCACGGGAGAGATTTGGGGTGATGACAATTGTATTCTACTCTGCCGTCATCACACTTACAACAAATCACAACAATATTTCAAATATTATTAAACACACTAGCCGCCCCTACAATTTTCGAAAGTTCCTCTCGATTTCTCCAGGATACCATCGTCAGATCCTGGTCTCCTTTACCATGGTACCACCGTCGGAGTATTTACTTCCCAAATAAAAAGGATTATAGAAATCGGTCCATAAACGACGAAGTTTCGCGCTGTCAAACATAAAATTAAAAAAAAACATACGGGTACGAACGAATTGAGTAACCTCCTCCGTTTTTTCGTCGGTAAAAAAATAAACATTATACAACATGCAATAGAAATAACGCACACTTCTCATGCACACACTTTGTCATAGAAAAACTTGGTGATATCAAAAACTGAAAATTTTAAAATTAAATTTTGAAGCTTCCGTTGGTGGTGACAATTGTATTCTCCTATGCTGTCCATAATACACGGTGCCATAAAGCGCCATTTAAATTTTACATACATAATTATCCCATGCAAGAAACAAACGTATGGAAATATTATAATTCCGTATTAGGAAAAAGAACCCCGCTTTTACATACATGTAAAAGAGTCAGAATGAATCATGGCTTCCGTTTTTACAAACGACTGATTAGCACACAAAAAAATCCTTTTATGAGAATTAGTCACAAGAGATTATTATATAATGTAAATCGTTTTAATGGTTTAAACTGATTATAATTTGAATATGCCGATCAATAGCGCAGTGCACTAGTACGCTCGGAATGTGATTACGTAAACGAAGCAATGTATTCTAATGCCGGCCATGGGATGAGTGACCAAAAACATATTATCTCGAGTTCCTCCGTGCTTCGGAAGGCACCTTACGCTGGTCGCGGCTACATGTGCAGTCCTTTATACTTACCAATTATGGCCCATTCTTCCTATATTTATTCTGTCTATAGGGAAGGCCTTTGCCGCAGCAGTATTAAAGGGCTGGTGATGATGAGGAGTCGTTAATACTCATTAATCCGCACTGTTCGAGCATGGAGGGTTATGTCTGATTCTCCCTATATTTGTTCACCCATTGGGAAGGTCTGCGCCCCCGCAGTCGGGACATTAAAATGCTGGTTATGTTGTTAAAAAGATGATCAAGTCATACGCTTACATGTTTTATTGATCATCCTATTCTTAGTTGTGCCAGAAACTTTATAATCGTGATCTAGGTCTTGCTATTTTATTCTGACTTTTGAAAATAGAATAAATAATTTTATATACACGAGTACCCGCTTTGGGAAGCTTGCCCATTTTAGCTCCTTTCCCTTACTATAAGGGCCTGTTTCACCAAGTTCTGAATAGTTTACTTGGCAGAACATTTGTCAGTTGTAATATGAAATTTATGTCAATTGAATTGCCAAGTAAGCTGTTCAGAACTTACCCGACGATTGTGAAACAGGCGCTAAAAGTTGGATACTACTCTAAACATAAATATGTAGTATAGGTATATGTAGCCAATGACGGATAGATTTTTATTGACCTGGATGCCTATTATATGGCGTATTAATACCAGCAAAGTACACTGTAGGAAAGTGGGTGGAATATTTCATTAAGAGCAGCTTAGGGCCTTCGTGGAGCTATGTGGAGGACTTAATGCCAGTGCTTAGGCCCTTATTATTTCTTAATAAGTCATAAAACGACAATATTGAAGTAAAATATTACCTACTTAGTTTATTTTAGGCTGTGACATGATATGATATCTTATTCGGAGGCACGGATCTGGTTTTACAAGATTAGGCAACTGGTATTTTTATAAAACACATTAGATAAATGATATTAGAAATTTCAACAAATAACGTCACAAATTTTCTAAAAATTATTTTATTAATGCTGGAAAGGGCTGAAGAAGCTGGTTTTCTTTGTGTAACAAACTATTCTACATTCGTTGTGAAGGGATTCTAATCTAATTCTAATCCATATCGCTCAAGGTTGTAGCTTAGATTTTACAGCCGGCCGCGTGCCTGACACCAACCTTCTTTGAGTATACTGTTGTTGGTGGTTTGCTCTCCACCATTCGGGTGCCCCAATGTGCTTATTGGTCTACACCGCAATCTCCCTAAGGGCCGGTTTTTGATCCGTAGTTAACTCAACCAATTGTTAAAAATGGTTACTTATCGCTAAATATAAGGCTGCTATTTAACTATTAGTAACAATTTTAATTACTAATGTTACTAATGGTTATCAGTCTGATATTGTTACTGATGGTTAAATATCAGACTGATTATCAGAAATCAGAATGAATTTTTAACAATTGGTTAAGTTAACTACGGATCAAAAAACCGGCCCTAACTCTCCCACTAGCTAACGTAGAACACGGCGGTCCTGAGACTTAATAAAAACAATGTAGAATACGTAGAATAACGTAGAATACACCAGTCCTAGGTATACGTCATTTTTTCGCTCTTAAACCAGCATGGAGGAAAAACCAAAATTATACAGAATTACCAACGAAGTTTTAATCACCGCTTTGGTATTAGTATTAAGTTTAATCTATCTAAATTTCAATTAACGCTGACAGGCGAGAACTCGCCGTAGAGGCGGCTGTCAGCTTGTATTCGCCGTATAATGCTTTAATCTTTTAGCTGTCCATGTTTTGTAATAAGATGAGGAATATTGGATTGTAGACTGAAATGGCGGACGCTTTTTATTAATTAATTGGCCATAATTAAATAAGCGAGGAGCACGATAGCGCAGTGGCTAAGCGCGCTCGGCCTGCAATTGGTCATTGGACGGGTGACCGAAAATATACATTGTTGCCGACTGAGTTTTGTATTAATCCTTTTTGATATGTTTTCTGTTTACTTTTTAATATTTTTTGATACTCGTTTTGTTTTTGATACTTGTCAGTTGTATTTTGTTATGTATATGGTGAATACAGTCCGCTGCTACAAAAAGGGTGTTTCTCTGTAGCCTTTGCCACCAGCCCCGTCTACATCGTTTACATACATAAATCACGCCTATATCCAGAAGGCACAGGTGAACTAGCACCAACGTTTCCCCAATTATGTTAGGTCCCATGTAATAGGTGGCGAGCCTATTGCCATTTATCGGGCACAAAAGTCGCAGTACATTGCTAGGTGATATAAGAGGAACGCTGCTGCCCATTCCTCATCACTGTTTTATCCTTAGTCGCCTTGTACGACACCCACGGGAGAGATTTGGGGTGGTGACAATTGTATTCTACTCTGCCGTCACCACACGGCTTTATTAATTTTTATTAATTAATTAGCCATAATTAAATAAGCGAGGAGCACGATAACGCAGTGGCTAAGCGCGCTCAGCCTGCGATTGGTCATTGGATGGGTGACCGAAAATATAATCGAATTCCTCCGTGCCGTCCGTTGCTCTGCTGTCACGACACGGCTAACACGCATTTTGCAGCCCATTTTATTACTTTAAATAGTATGCTGGTTTCCGTTGGACCACTCAACTGTCTGTGTTTGAGTGTGTACGACGTCCACTCTTTCCGATGTCAGCTACCTATTAATGTGATGGGACCTGTTAAGACTGGTCGCTGGAAGTCATCATCAAGAATACCTTTGGATTTCTATAAAAATAGCAAATATCATCGAGCCCTTGCTTGCTTACTTGCGAGCCTAGACACGTGGCAATCTATTTGAACTAATAGAATGAAAATATATGAAACGTAGGTATTACTGAGAAAACACCATAACGATCGTCGGGTCAAATGTAAAAGTAGTTGTCAAAAATTTACTTTTTTCTTTGATAGAAACGTTGTACCGCTTGACACACTTGGCTGCGAATAGGCACTGGGATCAAATTAAAATAATAAAATGTGACCAGTGTGTATGGGAATGTTGTCATCGCAATAATTCTCTCCGTTCATCGATCTTTCGACATGATCATTTCCATCACCTTTAAAGCACCTTTTTTGTGACATATGATATAAATTAAATGGAAGTGTAAGTCTGGAGTGTTTCTGATTTATATGAATAAAATTAAGTGTGATGGTGGTGACGGCGGAGCAGAATACAACTGTCACCACCCCCATATCTCTCGCGGGTGTCGTACAAGGCAACTAAGGATTAAGTCAGCTATGAGTAATGGGCAGCAGCATTCCTCTTATGCCACCTAACAATGTACTGAGATTTCCGTGTCCGATAAATGACAATAGGCTTGCCACCTATTACATAGGACCTAACCTAGTTGGCGAAACGTGGGTGTTAAATGTGTTTATTTATTTATTCAAAGTATTAATTACAAAGTGTTAATTCACCTCTGCCTACCCCTTCGGAGCCATAGGCGTGATTCAGTGTGTATATGAATAGAACAGGAAACATACTGCGCTGATAAACAGGGCAGTGGGATGGAGAACGATCCTTTCCTTGATAACGGCACATGGAAGAAATTGTTCATTTCAATACCGAGAAATACAATATTGTAATTACACCCACGTTACTCTTTCAAGTTTACAAAGACAAAGATACTTTTCATCCCACCATCTCGGAAAAAGCGTTTTTGCTCTCCGATATCTGAGTGCAAAAGCCGTTTTTATCCTCTAGAGGTTAAAGTAAATTTGAATTTAGAACATCGTGTGCAATGAGTTTGTGAATTCAAAACATCATTATACCTATTTATTTCTACCTCCATGGTGCCGAAATTATCATGCAACCTATTTTAATTTGTTAAAAACTCAGACTCGGAACCTTCTTGGTGTACTTTTTTTGTAATTTGCTTTGCGCGCGCCATTTTCTTTTCACGTCATAAATTTGTTAAAACCTAGGAGTTCCGTGACGGTCAATCAGCTTGGCGTCAATCTTGCTTTAAACATTTTGATCGTCTACAACGCTTGCTGGATGCTTGAGTCAAGCATTTAAAAGCTTTTTAGGTCTGTTTGATTTGTTTACGCTAGCAACGGAACAAAAACATACAGAAAATCAACGTGCTTGACTCAAGCTGATTGACCGTCTCGGAACTCCATTAGGGACGGTAATTTTTATTAGCGACTTACAGGTGTGTCTGGATGAATGTTGCGGGTGTCGCTGGGTGGATGGGTGGCTGTTGGAGGTGTGTCTGGGTGAATGGGTGTTTTAAGGGTGTGTCTAGGTGAATGGGTTTTTGTGGGTGTGTCAGAATGGATGGGTGAGTATTGTGGGTGTTTCTGGGTAATTGGGTGTTTTTTTGGGTGTGATTGGGTGTTTTGTGGGTGTTTCTGGGTTAATCGGTGTTTTGTGGGTGTTTCTGGGTGAATGGGTGTTTTTTGGGTGTGATTGGGTGTTTTGTAGGTGTTTCTGGGTGAATGGGTGTTTTGTGGGTGTTTCTGGGTGAATGGGTGTTTTGTGGGTGTTTCTGGGTGAATGAGTGTTTTTTGTGTGTTTCTATGTGAATGGGTGTTTTTTGGATGTTTCTGGATAAATGGGTGTTTTGTGGGTATTTCTGGGTGAATGGGTGTTTTGTGGGTGTTTCTGGGTGAATGGGTGTTTTATGGCTGTTTCTGGGTGAATGAGTGTTTTTGTTGGTGTTTCTGGGTGAATGGGTGTTTTTTGGGTGTGTCTGAGTGGATGGGTGTGTATTGCGGGTGTGAATGTTGTGGGTGTTTCTGGGTGGGTGTTGAGAATGTTTTTGGGTTAATGGGAGGGTGTTGTGGAAGTTTCTGGGTGAAAACAGAAACTGTTGTGATTGTATTTTTTTTTGTATTTTGCAATTTCCTCGTTGGGGGGGATGAAAAGTTACGTGTTGCACTCGAGTGCAAAGATTTTTCACCTTGTGCTCTTTTGATTCCCTCGCTATCGCTCAGGATTCTAATTTTTGAATCACTCGCTACGCTCGTGATTCAATTTTAGAATCCTTCGCTAGCTCGGTCATCAAAATTGAGCACGCGGTTAAAAAACAACTTTGCACTCACGTACAACAAATAACTATTAACTGTCTAAAAATACTGCCTATCGAGCTTGGATTTGCAAAACATATTTTTTCCTTAAGGCCAGACGGAATTAGAAACGATCGTGGGTGAAATTAAAACAGTCGCCCACCCAATAAACTTCTTTAACAAAATTTGAGAATAAATATTATTTACTCTTGTTGTATTGTTAACCAACTATGACGAAAATAAATACCAATTATTTATTTCGCACCGACCAATATTCGGTAACCGCACTGTGTCGTCAAATAGTGACGTTGGAACATGTGTTTCCTGCGTTGACATGCTTCTGGCGCAGGTGAATAAATTATATTTGAAACGAATTCAGCATTTTAAAGTTTCTTTACGGTAGATATTATTATTGTGACGTAGATGTTTTGTAGTTACATCGACGGTGTTGAGAACATTTTTTGAAGAGTGTAGTTTTTTCAATTAGTTGAATCAATCGTTCAGGTTGCGATCAGTCGGGGTGAACTACATATGTTCCATGTCCTGTAGCAGTGTCCTACGTCGTATTGCTGTGCCCCATGTTCTGTGCCTCTATCCTACATCCTGTCCCAGTGTCACATGTGTCCCCCTCAGACATGATCCTGTGTCCCACGTCCTGTGACAGTATCCCAGGTCCTATACCAGTGTCCAACGTCATGTACCTGTGTCTCATATCCTATGCCAGTGTTCTATGCCAATGTCCCATGTCCTGTACCTATGCCACATGTCCTGCCCCGGTGTCACAAGTCATGTGCTTGGTTCCCATGTCAAGTATCCCACATCTTGTGCCAATGTCCCACGTCCTGATCCAAAGCCTTAGTTCTCTCCTAAAGCCATGTCCTAAGTCTACCTACTGTCCAGTATCTCACCAACACAAACATTCATAGGCTGCTGACGCGTCCCATAAAAAGATTTAGTGTAAATAACGTAAAATTTCATTTTGCTGTTTCTGCCAAGTTAAGGCCCCTTACATTTTACTGCCTTGTAATAAGAGTCACAATAAAATGCCCATAAACTTTCGGACAAGCCACTTGCGCATATTAAACCTAAGTGGTCGTCTAAGTGATGAAGAAACAAAGGTTTATGATCTACAGCATTCTAATTACGAACGATGCTGATGGTATATAGCACCGACATTTTATTTAATAGAAAACTCATTATTTTAAGGCAACAAACTGTATAATAATATCGAATGATTCTGAGTACAAGGCGACTAAGGATGAATTAGGGTGAGGAATGGGCAGCAGCATTCCTCTTATACCTAGCAATGTACTGCGACTTTTGAGCCCAGTAGGACCTAACCTAATAGGCAAAACATGGATGTTAATCCTCACTTCTAAATCACGCCTACCTCTTCGAGGATATAGGCGTGATCTATGTATGTATGTATGTTATCTTTATTGTTTTTTATATCTAACTCTTATTTCTTCTCCTTCCAGAGCCCAGACGCTTGCTGCACGTGCCAAGTCTGCGGCGGGTTCAGGCTGCTGCCGTGCCGCATCTGCAACGGCTCCAAGAAGAGTCTCCACAGGAACCATTTCACGGCAGAATTCGTCGCGCTGAAGTGCATGAACTGCGACGAGGTCGGCCTCGTGAGATGCGAGGCGTGCTCTTGAAGACGGAAATTTGTTACTTGATAAAGACACGTTTGAGCGAACAACTCCTATATCTGCTGTTCACATCGCTCTTATGTACAAGAGAGACGCATCACGAAAAATAATTACAAACATTATTGTGTGTAATAAATTCATGACAATAAGACTAAGGCCTCTCACAGACAAACAGTGACCGCGCTGGTTTGAAATGGTACGAAGACTTTCATATTAGACAAGCGCGAGCTCAAACCGCGTCTGTCTGTGAGAGGCTTAACGGGCCGTTTCAATATTCTATTAACAGTTGAAAATAGTCGTACTGCATTTAGGTTGCTTAGCAACTTCTGTTATTTATCGTAATAATTAACAAAAAATGCCAGGCAACTTAATTTTAGTAAGCTTACTTTTAACTGTAGATAGATGAAACCCGTCGTTAGTGTTGCAGTAATACAACCGTGAGTTGTGACTCTTATGTATTTCATAAGCAACATGTGTAGGTATTGATTGCCGTTATCTATGTTTTGCTGTTGAATGTAGCTTTGTACATGAAACATCAAGTTTCCATACGTTCCATACAGTCCAACAAATATGTTAAGATACATTCCACATTCCACTATTCTTTAACTTAGCAAACAACAACGATACTGTGCACTAGTAGGTATATTTAATGCCTCCATCTGTATCTGTTATTTGCATGTAGCTTTGTATACATAAGTTTCCATACAATTCAACAACTACGGCTCCATACATTTCAACAGTATACATTCCATACAGTAACCAATTCGATTGGATACATTCTAATATTCTTCAACCAATACATTTCAATAGGGTCAAAATGTAATATAATAAAGTTGCATTTGAAATATTAAGCAGCATTATGCCCATCAATCATTGACAGGCGGCATCAATCTAACTTTTGTCTTTTACAAAGCGAGACACTCGAATAGCTCTCGCGATATCATTATTTCTAAAGAAAACTAAATTTACTGCATGATATTTGTAATAGAAGAATGAATAGGAATGTAACCAAATATCTCAACTGTTTGCTAATAAGTCAGGTGCCTGCCCTGTAATAAATCACTTTCTAACACTTATAAAAGTCAAAGGGTATTCGAGAAATTCACTGACAATTCAATGTTATTTTTTGAATGTTATTTACGAAGCAAAATGAATATACAAAAATCATGTTGATGTGTGTTTTAGAGAAATGGTTTTTATTTTAATCGACTCATACAACACAAGAGACTTTTGTTACAAGACGTAAGTTTAGAAAAAAACCGTAGCTGTGTTTAGATTTCGATTTCATTCCCAGCTTTAAGGTGCATTTTTTTTTCTAGGAGCAAATTTTATTTAATAAAAAAAAGTCAAACACCTTATGAAAAAATCTCTTATGATACTAAATTTATTACAAATTAATATACTGTAAATTATTGATTTGTTACAGCTTCATAATGATTAAATTTTAGGAAAGAATTACAAATTTATTATAAATTGGTCCCGAACAATTAACAGAATTATATACTGTTGTTTTTTAGATCATATCTTTAAGATTGAATATTGTACAATAGTGTACAACAAGTACTTGCTTTCATAACAGTCGTTTGAAGCACCGTCTGAAAGTGTCTAAAGGATGACCATTACAAAAAAGGTCCTTGAAATGTGTTTAGTGGAATACCACGTTAAATATTAGTTACATTGAGATTTGAGATGTTATAAAACTACGAATAGTCAAATAGTCTGTATCTTTTCGTATGTAAAACAAAGGAGTAGTTAGATTAGGTTTTAAGATAGTAGAAAGTAAGAGCGTCGTGTGTTATAAATTTTGTAGCAATAGCAACTTGCTTCGATTTTTTATTGAAAGGGTTATCCTTTAAATAAAGATACGATAACTTCTGTAATGCACGTTGAAAGTTATGTGTACGTATGAAGTTTAACTATTGGCATAAAGTCGCAAATAATGGGAAATTTTCAAGAAAACCATGGAAAAACTTTCTTTTTATCGCCCGAGGTAAGATCATAGTTTTGTCACCCCTTGACCAGGAAGTTGAATTTTCCGTACGCGTAGCGGGCGGAAAAGTCCACTTTATGGTCAGGAGTGACATAAAAGTTTATATTGCATAAAACTATATACCTTGTTTGTTACTTGATTGAATAATCTGTGGCCAGAGACCGTAGGCGCGCCAAATACTATGGTCTTTTTTTTCTAAACTTTTGATATGATGGGTCTCATCATTTGTGAATTGTAAAAAAAATATTTGCAAGTTTTGGTAGGTAGGTATATCATAAATGCATGCTTGTGAATGCTTGTGATGTATCAAAAATATTGATATCGTGTATGACTTACGAAAGATCATGGATTTTTTAAGAGTGTTAAATTAATTAGATACTGCACTAGGTCTAAAATATCGAAACTGATGTCACACATCAACGTTTAGTTAAGTTTAACGTCCCGGGTAAGAAATTAGAAGCTCAAATAGGTTTTATTCTTAACTAATTTTTAGACTTATAATTATTATAAATGTAAAAAGGTACAAACTCTATGAATTCAATATTGTGCTTGTTAATGTTAATGATAATGCAAAGTAAACATAGGTTTTATTTTTTTTTACTTAATGCATTATTTTGTGCCAGTTTAAGAGCTAATTTAAATTTCGAATGCAATTGAATATGCATGGACCTAACTATTGTGAAATAAAAAAATAAATTAAAATTCAACAATACTAGCTGCACGCTATGAATGTCGTTGTATGTTTTTTGAATACCTGTCATTAGATTTGGATTCTGCCGTACAGAATAAGGCAATGACAGCTGTCAAAACGGCTTTAATGGCGTGCCGCTAGTACCTAAGATGCAATGTTTGGACCTCACTAGATTAACTACTACAGTTAAAACCGATGTCTTAGTTAAGATTGTAATAAATATTTTTTTTGATAATCTGTTTTTTACTATTAGACACCAAATACTTTTTTAATGCCTAAAACGCTCAAAGCGAACGCAAGGCGATTCTTTCGAGTCATCATCACCAGCCTTTTTAACGTCTCCACTGCTAGGGCACAGGGCTTCCCTATGGATGGAAGGCTATAGGGGGAATGGGCAATAACCCACCAAGCTGGCCCAGTGCTTGTTGGTGAGTTTAACGACGGCAGATGCAGCTGGGACCAATGCCCTTCGAAGGAGGAACTCGAGATTCTGGTCACCCATCCAATGACCGGCCTTAGCGAACATTGCTTAGTTTACGTAATCGCAACGAGCGTGCTAAGTCACTCCGTTATCGAGCTTCTCAAGTCTGGCTAATAATTGGAATTGAATAACAATTGTAACGCGGCTCGGCTTTTGAATAAGTTATCTCCAAACAATTTGCTTTCTACAACCAACCGTAATGTAAAGTATATGTGATTGAATTTTCTGCGTCCTTTAATTGGCCGTAGTATAGCAGAAAAGAACCAACAGCAAGTAATAGTTTTTCCATTTTTGTTAATAGTTATTACGCTTCTTGAATATAAAAGAGGCACAAATCAGTAATGCTGTTCTTGCAAAAATTAGTCGCAATGCCGTACGTTTAGAACACACAATGTTTTAATGTATTATTTGAGTTGTGCCGCTTTTATATTGGATGCGAGCGATGTGTCTGTCCAATTCATTATAAGGCTAAGTAATAGAAAGGTTGGTCTGAACCTTTTACGGTTTTATTTTATTTTAACCATTGAAGCTAATGCAACTGAACATGTCTAGTGAAACTAAAGTGTGTATTGTGGCTATTTTTTGCTTAACCACGTCCAATTGAACGAGCTAGCCACTGAATTAAATTCGTGAATCAAACAGGCTTTTACCTGCGAAGACTACATTTTAAGTTGCTAATCACAGACTGTCTAACTGCCGCACTCAGAGACGTCAATTTACGTTAATTAGTACTTAATGTTAAAAAAATGACTATTCAAAACTAGTCGCTATTCTTACCGAGTCTATGGTCTAGATTTAAATGTTTTTTTTTTAAATTTAGTAGGTACTCATAAAAGTTATTTGACGTCTCTGAGTGCGGCACTAAGTCCCGAATACTGTAACGCTACTCAAAGTTTGAGTCCGGCTTAATAACGACTGCGGTTAATGTTCTCGATGAATGGTAATAGGCTCATCCCATATTACATGGCACATGGCACACACCTCCACCTACCCCTTATGAGAGAAAGGCGTATTTATGTATGTATGTTTATTTATTTAATAAATAATGACACAGTCGATATCACGTCGGGTTGAACAAAGTGTGAAGTTAAAGATCTTGTTTTTAAGCCATAGGCGACACGTACACAGACAATCTCGATCGCGATCCGCGATCAAAATCAATGATCACGGTTCAAATTGACTGTGCCCGGGCCGCCAATCTACTTCGTACACAATCAATCTGGATCGTGATGATTGATTTTGATCAACGGATCGCGATAAAGATTGACTGTACGCCACCTAGGTTTATTGTTCAGAGCAAACTTAATTGAGATAACTATACCTAAGTTAAAATGATTTCACCTTTTCTTTATAGAAATGCCTTTATGAGTAACATAAGTAACTTAAAATATTCCTAAGTCGGTTCTTTTGCTTTTGCAACACACTTGTTTTTGTAAATAGACATACATACATACATAAATCACGCCTATATCCCCAAAGGGGTAGGCAGAGGTGAATAGCACCCACGTTTCGCCAACCTTGTTAGGTCCCATGTAATAGGTGGCGAGCTTATTGCCATTTATCGGGTACAAAAGTCGCAGTACATTGCTATTGCTAGGTGGTATATGCTGCCCATTCCTCATTATTGATTTATCCTTAGTCGCCTTGTACGACACCCACAGGAGAGATTTAGGGTGGTGACAATTGTATTCTACTCTGCCGTCACCACACGGCCATGTGAATAGAGATTTGTTTAAATAACTTACAAACAAAATTGCCACGATTTTTATTTTATTTTCTTCATTATGTCGACACATTTATAACCGCATGCTCAGGTGTATCAATCAACATCCAAATTTCAGGAGCTTTGTTAGGTCCTATGTAGGTAACATAAGGCCAGCTTTGTATTTATGACCTCTCTTTTCACTAAATAAATTTATATTTCTATTTAACTTTTTCTTCTTTCTGTCCTGTCCTTAGTTGACCTGGGATCGGCGCAGTATGTTTCCTCTTCCATTAATATAGATCGCCATCAAGCTATTCACTCCCTTTTGATTCATATCATCCATCCCACCGGAAAGGTGCTAGTGACGAATGAATGTATAGATAAATATAAAGCGACGGAAAGAACCATGCCGAGAAATCGATGAACGGAGAGAGTGATTTGTGTGACAACATTCCAATGCATCATACTGCTCAAGGTTTTGGTTTACGTTTTACTGCCGGCCGCTGCCTAACCATCTTTGCGTATGTCATAATTTAATGCAATAATGAGGTTCTAAGTTTCATAAATCCGAATTACAGCAAACAAATGAAGTAAAATCATGACAGTTGAAAAGAAAACTTTTGAGAAAAAAACCTTCAATCTATCCAAATTATAGATACTTTCTAACGATTATGATTATCGTAGCACGGCCAATTTTACCACCATTAAAAACGCTGAAACGCTAAAACCGCTCATTTGAGCTTATTATATTACTTTAATGCTATTAGTTACCCTTTTACACACTTCCACATTACATTAATCAGTCCACAACTTTCAATCATCAACATCAATCAGTGCTATCGCGTTGCCAGAAACTAACGCGTATAGCGGCTCCGAAGGACCAACTTTTCCGTACGCTATTACTCGGCAATCTGCTGGTCCATCAAATTAAACTCCTAATGTAACAATGTGAAAATACGGTCCCACATCCAATCTAGCAACGGATGTTACAAGTGTTACAACGTAAGTACATTAACCGCCACTGTTGTTAAGCGCACAGTAACAAAGTCGCCTGTTGCTTTTACAGGAGAGAAATCAATGTCACTAACACACGGCCAACTGTTGCACGGACCGTGTACACACGGGGGGATTCTTCGCACGGGTTGCGCGCACACTGCGACAGAAAAGCGACGTAGAGCAGACGAATCGCAGTGGAACCAATAACATAGATACGTGCATAAATCTCGCTAATAAAGGAGGAGCTCGTTAGCGCAGTGGCATAGAGCCCATGACCTGCGATTGGGTAAACTAAGCAAGTCATTGGATGGGTGACCAAAAATTTATTATCTCGAGTTCCTCCGTGCTTTGGAAGACACGTTAAGCCGTTGGTCCCAGCTGCATCTGCAGTTGTTAATACCCACCAATCCGCACTGGGCCAGCGTGGTGGGTTTTGGCTCAATCTCCCTATATTCTTCCATCCATAGGGAAGGCCCGTGCCCCAGCCGTGGGGACATTAAAGGGCTGGTGATGATGCATAATTCATTCCTATTAATCCCCAAAGGCAGAGGTAAATTAACACTACGTTTCGCCAAATATAGTCCTTCTCATGTGATAACGAGCAAAAATCGCAGTGTTTTGCTAGATGGCTTTAGAGGAACCCTGCTGCCCATACTCAGTGTTGTAATATATATTAACTTAGTCGCCTTGTACGGCACTCGCGGGAGAGATGGGGTGTGGTATAATTGGGAGAGATTGGGGTTTTTTTTCTTCTGTCAGTTTCCTATTCAACCGGTTTTATTTTTATTGCCGTGTGGTGACGGCAGAGAAAAATACAATTGTCACCACCCCTAATCTCTCGATCGGGTGTCGTACAAGGCGACTATGTGTTTAGAAATCCATGAGTAATGGACAGCAGCATTCTTCTTATACCGCATAGCAATAATAGAATACTGCATTTACGTGCCCGATCACACAATAAATTGTCTCACTCCCTTTATATTCATATTGTGAACACACAGGAAAGGTGCAAGTGATGAGTGAATATATTGAAAAGTGATTGAAAGGACCATGCCGAGATATAGATGAACAGAGAGGGCGATAACATTCCAATCGATACTGTTCAAGATTTGGCTTAGATTTATAGTCAGGCGCCTGCCTGACACTAAGTGTCGCAACTTATATAATCATTACACATTTTTTACTGGTGTGTCAATCCGAAAACTAAGTACGTACTAAGTTGAATTTGCATTCAAGACACACAGAACGCTGGATCTCATACATACATACATAAATCACGCCTATATCCCCGAAGGGGTAGGCAGAGGTGAAACTTGCACCCACGTTTCGCCAATTATGTTAGGTCCCATGTAATAGGTGGCGAGCCGATTGCCATTTATCGGGCACAAAAGTCGCAGTACATTGCTATTGCTATGTGGTATAAGAGGAACGCTGCTGCCCGTTCCTCGTCATTGATTTATCCTTAGTCGCCTTGCACGACACCCACGGGAGAGGTAGGGGGTTGTGACAATAATTGGGAGAATATAAAAATATTATTCTACTCTGCCGTCACCCCACGGCATGGATCTCATACGTTGTCTTAAATCGTGGTCTGTCCTACTGAAATTGGCTGCTCTATACGCAACCGATACGAGGAAGACACGCACACAACGATCTTCAGGGTCTGGTTCACGCACACTCACGCACGAGCACAAGGGCTGAAGCTGCAGCTAGGTCGCAAATGACGTCATCGCGCGCAAGGTCAATATCACCTGTGCGTCCCTGTCTGTCCTGTGGCGATGTAGCGCCGTCTCCCTCTTCGGCTGGCTGAGCCGTCTGGGCCCGGGAGTGCAAGCGTTCAGGGGGTGTGTTCTCTGCGAAGGCTGTTATTGCTTTAATGGTTACGCATCTCTTATTTATGTAGTCTGTGGCTGAGAGATAATAATAAATTAGTTTATTTCTTGTTTATTAGGAACAAGACAATCGATATAAATACACATGGTTACAGTTTTATCGGTTAAGCATCTTTTATGTATTAACTTGTTACTAATGTTTAAATATCAGACTAATATTTAACTATTAACAGGTACTTAACACTTCCAGTAATTAAAATTGTTACTAATGGTTAAATTTCAGTCTGATATTTAAACATTAGTTACTATGCATCAAAAAACCGGCCCTTAGGAACTAGGCAATCGATGATTAAAGTGTAGAAACATGTATGTAAAGAGGACATGTGGAACCAGGGGTCTCAATGTGAATATATGACGAATTTATAATAATCCTCGCCTACCTGTGACGAATTAACTGTAGCCTCATGTTACTCACATTTAATTTATTTAGAGAATAGTTTGTGCCGTGTGGTGACGGCAGAGTAGAATACAATTGTCACCACCCTAAATCTCTCCCGTGGGTGTCGTACAAGGATAAATCAGTGATGAGGAATGTAGTTACTGCGACACTTTTGTGCCCGATATATGGCAATAGGCTCGCCACCTATTACATGGGACCTAACATAATTGGCGAAACGTGGGTGCTAGGTCATCTCTGTCAACCCCTTCGGGGATATAGGCGTGATTTATGTATATATGTATGCAATAGTTTGTAAATTGCATGTTTCGGCAGGATGACCTCTGAATGGTATTCATCTATAACTTTCTATCATGTTTTGAGAATGGATGTTACACTTCATAGTCGTTCAAGGATAAATTTATGTATGCAGCTTGCAGGCATGTTTATTGATCACCCAATCAGCACTGCATGGTCGATAATCATCGTCTTCATCATTCAGCCGAGAGACGCCCACTGTTGGGCATAGGCCTCCCCCAAATGGTTGATAATGGTTAATGGTTTTTTGATCATAGAAAAGATAGACCTAGGTACCCTTTTTTTTTTCGGAGTGGAATGCTTTGAAGCACCACACCAGCCGCTAGCTAGGCGACTGGCGTGTGTGGGACTCGCCAAGGCACGAAGCGACCAGCACTACCCACTAAACCACTCCGGTGTTCCTCCTAGCCCTGTAAGAGGGGAAAGTCTGGGATCTGCCTCGCGGTAATTCACCAGTCTAGACCTAAGTACCCTACAGCAGAAATGGCCACAACGTTTACTGCCCATAATTTTTTTTTATTGACTAGAAATTGTTGTATGACGACATAATTTGTTGACTAGAAAATACTCCAGCATATTATCTTTTGAGCCGTAATAATATCAGTGGTAAGGCTGTCTTATATTATAAGGACGTTGAAAAATTATAAAGAAAATTTTTTTATTTATCTTGAGTCTTGTTTCGGTGGGGCGTTCGCTTTTGATTTTTACTTGTGGCTTTTTTGTAAATACCACCTTTTTGTTCGATTTTAAAAATATATATTTTTTTATTTTAAAAAATTACAAGCACAGAATGATGAGACTTTTTTTATAATTTGTTCGTAGAATAAAAAATGTCGTGTGGTGACGGCAGAGTAGAATACAATTGTCACCAACCCAAATCTCTCCCGTGGGTGTCGTACAAGGCGACTTAGGATAAATCAGTGATGAGGAATGGGCAGCAGCGTTCCTCTTATACCACCCAGCAATGTCCTGCGACTTTTGTGCCCGATAAGTGGCAATAGGCTCGCTACTTATTACCTGGGACCTAACTTAATTGGCGAAACGTGGGTGCTGGTTCACCTCTGCCTACCCCTTCGGAGATATGGGCGTGATTTATGTACCTATGTATGTATGTAGTATAAAAAAATATGTCGGTGTAAATACTCCGAAACGTCTCATTGTGACTTCGTGAATCGAGACTTTAAATACCGTGAAAGGAAATTATGATTTTCCCTTTACAGCGTCGTATTTCATCACAGACAGTATTTCGGAGCATCATCATCATCACTAGCCCTTTAATGTCCCCACTGCTGGGGCACGGGCCTTCCCTATGGATTGAAGAATATAGGGAGATTGGGCCATAACCCACCACGCTGCCCCAGTGTGGGTTGGTGGGAATTAACGACTGCAGATGCAACCGGGACCGACGGCTTAACGTGCCTTCCAAAGCACGGAGGAACAACTCGAGATAAAAAAAACTTGGTCACTCATCCAATGACCAGCTTTAGCGATCATTGCTTAGTTTACGCAATCGCAGAGCAAGTGCGCTGTGCCACTGCGCTAGCGAGCTCCTCCGTATTTCGGATCGATGCTACAGAACTCTCGATATTACAGAACCGCCTATATTTCCCGCTGTATTTGTCTGTTGCACTCTCCGTTGTTTGTACGTACCTGTCGTTACGTGAGCATCCACGTTCATATTCAGATAATTCCTAGTTACGTGCTCCCCATATCTTTTCACAGTCATTTATTCAACATGCTTCCAGATTATCTCGATTTTTATGTATCTTTCCCACACGGTTCGGTTTCAGCCTAACATTTGGTTGTTAAAGAATTTTAAGGGTTTTCCATCCATCCGTTTTCTTATCACCGGGAGAAGACCGTTTACCTCTTCAGCATCCTAAATCTTTCCCTTTACCTTGGGAGATACTGAGCGAACCTGTTTACCACCCAGAGGTTGCAATAAAGGTCTTATGTTGTGGGAACAAAAAATCAAATCCTCTCTTTTTTTATGCAACCTGGTCATTGTCTTACAAGCCAGAGTGAGACAGTGGCTCTATTATTCATATAAAAATTGCTATTGTTCCACATTTCATAGAAATTTCGTAATGATTTTGCAATGCAAGAACTATTATGGCTTCAAAATTCTTAGCAACTTTATCTTGAGCCTCAACTGAACAAGAATGGACTATATGCCATTGTCTTTAGAAGCAAATTCAATGGACTGTTCGTCCGACACCGAGAAAAGTCCAGTTCCACCAATGCTTATTAATTCAACGTCCGAAAAGCAGTGGTTAGCAAAATTAAGCATTATTCCTTTGGAATAAGGTTGGGTTATTGACGCTGAAAGTTTGGGAAGTGTATTTTACAAAATTCCGCGTAAAATATTTGGTAGAGCAACTATCAACGTTAATCAGAAGTACGCGTTAAATGGGGGAGCCCTTACGAGAGTTCCGAGCTCATATTTACATAACTAGAGTGTTTCATAATTAAATTACGTTAAAACATATTAGACTGATTACGACGTTGCTAAAATAGATCGTACAATATACTATTTGTTGTAAACGAATGTAAATAAACATTATTATAATTTGCAGTAGGTAGTAGTAGTCCATCATCATCATTTGTCTCCAGGCTATCTACTGCATTAAGACAGGTGGCCAATCATTCGAACGAATAGAATACAATTGTCAATTTTTGAGAGCTTGTCTTGCATGTTGGCCGGTTTACACGGACTTACTGCCGCACTCAGAGACGTCAATTAACTTTAATGAGTATTTAATGTCAAAATTTTCATTCAAATCTAGACCATATACCCGGCAAGAATAGTGACTAGTTTTGAATTGTCATTTTTTGACGTTTAGTACTCATTAACATTATTTGACGTCTCTGAGTGCGGCAGTTAGTAGCTAAGCGCTTAGTACTTGTCACTAATGGCCGGTTTACACGAACTTAGTACTTGTTACTAATACTAAGTCCTTATGTGTAAACACGCCGATTAGTGCTTAGTATTAGTGTGTAAACGGTTATTTTTTACTTGTCATATTGAGGCTTAGTATTAGTGACAAATACTAAGCGCTTAGCTACTAAGTTGGTGTAAGCCGGCCATTATATTAAGCCTCAATATGACAAGTGACAAGTAACCGTTTATACTAAGCACTAATCGGCGTGTTTACACATGAGGACTAAGTATTAGTGACAAGTACTAAGCGCTTAGCTACTAAGTTCGTGTAAACCGGCCGTTATACTCAGCCTCAATATGACAAGTGACAAGTAACCGTTTATACTAAGCACTAATTGGCGTGTTTACACATGAGGACTTAGTGTTAGTGATAAGTACTAAGCGCTTAGCTACTAAGTTCGTGTGACCGGCCATGATTCACGGCGGCTGCCATGTTGTTTTACTTGTAATAAGTCAGTCACATGCATTTCTAGTTTATTGGTTCGAATAGATTGACCAATTGGCTGGTCTGGTGGATCTTTCAATGTCGACGTTCTTTTTGCAATGGCTGCCATTCTCAACACATGTGGTGTACATTACTTGTGTTGAGGTCTGCAGGGGAATTTGAAATAGACTAAAAATCCGGTAAATTATATTATATTAAATTATATAATCCACATAACGAAAAAAATAAATTGAGCGATAGAAAGAAACAACGACGAGAGACCGATGAAAGAGACAGTGATTGGAATCACAACATTTATCCAATTTATACTGTTCAATGTTGTGGTTTAGGCTAGTCTCGGTCTGTCACCAACCCTCATTTAGTTTAAATCTATTGTGTTTATTGTAGCATTATTTTGTATCTAATCTTCAGTATCAGTCCAAATATAATTCGCAAACAAGTACAACGGTCCACGATTGACACCCTGTCGCACACCATATCACTAGTTCTGACTTAAGGTGTAAGCAGTTGGATCCCCGAACACTATTATGGTCGGTCATACTTTCGGTATTGATGTGTTCAGATTTTTACTTTGTGACTTGATAACGTACAACAGTACTTCGAAATTAAGTAACGTAAAAAGAGACGCAATAAACCTTTTCAGAGAATACAAAACCAACGAACCGTTTAAAAGCCTAGTTATATTTATATTTTCTTGCTAAAATCACGTTTTACACCTACTTTTGCGATGATATGATGCCTAGCAAGAATTGTAGTACCTTTACATGAAACCTGAGATATTAATGAAACCCTAAAATCAGCAGGGAACAGTGATGTTGTGCTAAAAATGTTTCTGGCCGTAAATTCTACGAAAGCCATTAGTACAGCAGCGTAATCCAAAGATCGTTAGTATTCTACCAAATGGAGCCAGATGGATTCTTAAAACAGAGTCAGTAGATTTTTTCTCTCCATAACAAATGTGACGTGCTTTATATCTTTGTGTAACTTAATACAGTCGCACACTTTCTAGGGCATTATTAAATAGTTTCCAATATAATTTGAACTTTAGTAAAATGTAATAAGGTTTGAAAGCAATGAAAATATTGCATGCTATAAAGAGTTGTAAGAGTTATAAGATATGACGAACATACGTTAGATAATAGAAGAACTTAATACTGTCCGATGGATTGATCTGGTTTTGGTATTGTAAATATAGTAACGTTCGCAATGTAGAACGTAAGAGCAGAATGTTATTGTCACCATCAGTTTATATCTTCCTTACTTACTCATAAGGGGGATCCTAGGGGGAGGCCTATGCCCAACAGTGGGCGTCTCTCGGCTGAATGATGATGATGATGATGATGATTACTTACTCAGCAAAAGTTGTTGTTTTCACAAAATTTCATAACAATCGGGAGGAGATCGATAACAAATACTGTGAAATGATATTTTTGTACATATGAGTAATTTACCTTAAAGATGGTTGGTCACGAAACACAATTTCAAATTCTCAAACAATTTTAAAAACTTTGTATGTTCTTTAGAATGTGTCATGGCTAACAAAATAACTGTTACAACTTCGTCTTTTTCATCTCCATAGCATAGCTCAATAAATGTTTAATAAGGTACTTCTAAATCTCTTCCAGTTTTTAGGACGCTTCTAACAGCGATGCGAATAGAAAGTATGTTATCAAAACTTATAACTCAATTTAAGTTATCCTTCGCAATCGGGGAGACTGGCAAAGTTTCGATATAAGGGTTGCCCCAATCGATAGATTGTTATGTAAATTCTCTTCTTCATACATTCAAACGAATACCCGTGTAGCAACTATAAATGACAAAAATAATATGTATACCGACACGAATCGCTTTTTGAAACCCGACTCAAAATCATCATCATCACCTGCCCTTTAATGTCTTCCCTGCTGAGTCATGGGCCTATGAAGAATACAGGGAGAATGGACCATAACCTACCACGCTGGCCGACTATTAACGACTGCAGATGCAGCCAGAATCAACGACTTAACGTGTCTTCCGAAGCACGAAGGAATTGTTTTGGAATACTGTATTGAACCTATCCAATGACAGCCTTACCGGATAATTCTTAGTCTACGAAATTGCAGGCCGTGCGCGATAACCTACCTACTGCACTATTATCAATATCCTCGGTGATTAAGAACCTATAACATGATTCTTGATCTAATGCTGATTATGGAACTACCAATAAGATAAATAAATAGAAAATATCACTCAGTCACAATTCATTTCTGATCCGCAGTCATCATCATCATCATCAAACATACATAAATACATAATAAGGCGTCTTTGTCCCCAAAGGTTCTCTGTCAATGGTGTTACTTTCCTCACCTAATCTATTCTTGCCACACCTCACATACAACACAACATATTCATCTCTGTTACATGCTTGTAATTTTCAATTTATCATGCTGTCCATTTCTTATTATGTTTATAAATTTACTCTTATTCTAGAGACTAATTTCAATTTCCAAAAACCACGTAATAATTGGATTAGCTTCTTCTTTGTCATATGCATTATCATCGTTAATCTCCGTCTTAAAAATCTATTAACAATTTTGACTCCATCTGGTTCTAATATTAAATAAATTTAATTAAATTTAACTGTAATGAAGGCTCAAGTGGTCCCTGTCGAAAATTAATAAGGCAAATTCACGGCGTCGTCTTCAAAAATAAATGAATTTAAATTTGCATGTTAAGAAGCAATTGATGAAAAATGTAAAATTATTTTTGACGCCAATATGGCGGCCGCGTTTTATGAAAAATGACAGACAATTATACCCAAGGACATTGAGTGTTGGAATAATGAAGGAAGCCAAGTTATTGAGTGCCTTCAACCTTCAATACTTATCCTCAAATTAAAGATTAATCATTGTCGCAATATAGTCCACAACAAATACCTAATTATTGTCGCTTTAGTTAATCTTCCATAACTTCAAGAGGTTTCTTCAACTTCAACTTCAAGAGCTTACCACAACTTTTTCTATTAATATTTATAGTTAACCAAAATCAAATGGAAATTAATTCAAAAAAGGTTTATTTTTCATTAAAGTTATAGTTGAATGCAAAAAATCTATCTTCAGTTATTCGGTTGTGATTCAACCTGTTTTAAACAATTCCATGTCCGAGTGTTTGGTCGCAATATTTTAGGACATTTTTCTGAAGCGCGCAATGGTAGCCGCCAGTAAAGGCGTTCGCCATATAAATCAAAATCGACGGTTCTAGAAACACATTTTTTGAATTATTAATTATTCGTCAACTCAAGTTAATAATTAATAACACAATAATACCGCAAAATTTAATAGTGTAAAAAGACATTTAGAAAAATTTTCGCACTTTTAAGTCTTCATGTTTTCTTTCCTTCGGTAGCTAGCTTATGTTTCATCATGGCGGCGTAGCGCGAATAAATTAAGACTTTTTTTGAGCGCTCTAATTAAGAAGACAGACCCCACGCACAGGGAACAGAATTACGGGCTGCTCGTGAAACAGGTGCGTTTTAAATGCATTTTAATTAAAACGGCCCAGGTATAACATTTTACCTTTAAGAAATAAACGTGATTGTGTTCGAGAGTATTTTTCTAAATTAATCAATCACATAGTGGCATATGGTGACGTCAGAGCAATACTTATATAATTGTCACTACCCCCGATCTAAAAGGGGACGCAAGGGGGCTCACAAAACATCTTTCGAGTCCCAAGCCAACCTCCCCTGCAAGCGATGCGTCCTGCTGTATAACAGACGAGGCCTTGGCAAAACCACCCACCAACCCGCACTGGACCAGCGTGGTGGGTTATGGTCCAAACCCCTCCATTTATGATAAACGCAACATTGCCCCGGCCCCCAGTTCCCGGTAGCCCTGCTATTCCAGGCCAAGGCGGCGGTCTCGGTTACGGCAGGGCAGGGGGTGCTAAGAATCTCCGGGCTACGGTAGGCCGCCACACAACATTGAACTTGGCGACATATAACGGTCGCACGCTACGGCTCGACTCGCATCTAGCTGAACTCGAGGAGGAGCTGAAGCACATAAGATGGCACGTGCTTGGGCTGAGCGAAGTCCGCAGAGAGGGCGAGGACACGCTGACCCTGGAGTCTGGCCATCTTATGTACTTCAGGGAGGGAAATGATCCGTCACAGGGCGGCGTCGGGTTTCTGGTCAACAAAGTCCTCACTGACAACGTTATTGAAGTCTCCAGTGTGTCGACGAGGGTTGCGTACCTCATTATAAAATTAACCAGAAGGTATAGTATAAAGGTTATACAAGTGTACGCTCCAACGTCGACATACTCGGATGATATCGTAGAAGAGATGTACGAGGACATCTCTCGAGCCTTACACACCACCACCAAGGCTCACTTTAACGTTGTCATGGGAAACTTCAACGCTAAAGTGGGAGTACAGACTTGCAGCGAATCGATGTTAGGATCATATGGCTATGGGAGTAGGAATCATAGGGGGCAAATGCTTGTCAATTTCTTAGAACGTGAGGGGCTCTTCTTAATAATAATAATAATAAAAACTTTTATTTCGGACTTTAGTCCATAGCGTTAGTAACAATTAATCTTATGATCTAGTGTTAGTAATTGTACATTAAATATTAATTTAATTTAACATATTTATTAATTAAAATTGGTATGAAGCTTCACCCAACGACACATCATTGGGGAGTCCCACCGGTCTATAAAAACATTTAGCATTCTGTTGGTGCTGCTTCGTAGACGCGATAGCGTGGAGGCGCACCTTTTTCTCATAATAGCATAGAAGTCATCCGCGTGCGCCTCCGCAAACATGCCTGAGGCGCTACATCGCCACGGCAGCCCCATCAGAACCCTAAATGCGTTATTATATTGGACCCGCAGATCGCTGTATGCCCGCCGCGTATAATCCGTCCATAGGCTGCAGGTGTAAAACGACTGACAGTAGGCTTTAAACAGCGTAATTTTGACTGTTTTTGTACACCTTGCGAACCTTCGAGCCAACATATTGCAGCGAACAGCTAGAGACCTGCGTTCCCTCTCCAAGTCACAGTTATCTTTTAAATCATCGGTAACCCAGTGGCCCAAATATTTAAACTTGTTTACCCTACGCAGAGATGTGCCACAAAGTGAGACTTCTGGTATATCAGGATAGATCTTAAAATCCGACTTAAAGATTATTAGCTCACTCTTCTTGGCATTATATTTCAGTCCATGGGCCACCGCATACGACTCACATATATGCAGAAGTTTCCTAATACCACCAATCGACGGACACAGCAAAACCATGTCATCAGCATAGCTGATGTTATTCATACAAATTCCATCAATATGACATCCAACATTAGCGCTACTGAGCTCGTCCATCAATCGGTTCATGTAAAGGTTGAATAGCCGGGGAGAGCTTAACCCCCCCTGCCTGACACCACAATCCAACCCATACAAATCCGAGTAAGCTCCCGCCCACCTCACGCTATTCCTTTGATTGTGATACCAATAACTGAAAATAGACACAATCTCAGGAGGTAACGTGGTGTCCTCACGAAGCTTCTGCCAAAGAAGATCGTAAGACACAAGATCGAATGCCTTTGACAGGTCCAAAAAACAGGCAAATACCGGTGTCCTTCTTGCAGTATAGTACTGTACAGTCTGCTTGAGACACAGTATGGCACTCTCCGTCGACAGTCCGGCTCTAAAGCCGAACTGAGCGTCATTAAGTTGGAGGTGTTTAGCCAACTGCTTGTCCAGCAAACTGTCCAGCACCCTAGCTACAATAGTAGCCAACGATATAGGCCTATAATTGGTCAGGTCAGAGGCATCCCCAGTTTTGATTTTTACAATAGGTGCGACAACTGTCTGCATCAGTGCTTGCGGTAGATATCCATGACAAAGACATAGGTTAAAAAATAAAGATAAAACCCGTGGCAAATGTGATCCTGCCTGTTTAAGGTGCTCGATGCTCAGGCTATCGTGCCCCGGAGACTTACCTCTTTTCATGTTTTTAATGACAGAAGCAACTTCTTTAGCTGTAAAGATAATAGAAATCTCCCCGTCACCAACCCCAACATCGAGCACCCGCTGCACTTTAGACAAGGGTGCATCTACTTTAAAATGCCGCTGAAACAAGTTGGCAATGTTTTTTGGTTCGCTCTGTCCACCAATGTTCACAGGCAGACCCGACTTTACATTCATCTTATTTATTGATTTCCAAAATTTTCCGAATTGCTTTTCTGAGTGACTTTGTGCTAGTATATCCATTTTTATTTGTTGCTCGTTATTTAAACAATTTTTTAATTTAGATTTAAATATTCTCCTGGTTTCACACATCTTATCATATATATTTCCAAATCTGGGTTTACCATATAACAACCATTGCTGATAGTATAGTCGAGCCTCCCCGTGAGCTGCTCTAACATGTTTATTCCAACCCGTCACACGTTTATTTTTTCTGCGTACTATATGACTCCCCATATAAGTAGAATCTGCACCCTCCGTAAGTATACATATAATATTTTTATACATATCATCTAATAACAAACAATGATCTAGGTTATTACATCTTCTAAAAGAACATTCTGTACATTCGATGGGGAAATTAATAAACTTTAATTTTGAATTACAAAATTCTAAGTATTTATTACTTTGTATATTGTCTCTTTCCCCCCATTTCACTTTATCATGAGTAAAATTTGGTATAAAAAGTTTTGGGGTGATAACAGTAATATTACATTCAAAGACAACAGGATAGTGATCCGACGCATACACATCATACAATACTGACGCATTCACAAACATACTTCTCGCCGCGTTAGTTACAACACAATGATCAAGCCACTTCCGTGACCCACTAGCTTGACAAACAAATGTGTGTGTATCACTAGGTAAAAGTTCAGTGTCAATACAATACCATGACTGCTCAGCACACGTACTTAGCAACTCCCGTGAAAATTGTTCTCCGGGGTGTGCGTTGAAATCACCCAACATGACAACCGACTCCACATTAGCACTGTCAATGATTGCCGTAATTTCACTTAGACAGTGGCTATATTCCACCAAGTTATCACCGCAATTATTGTCAAACGGCATATACACTGAAAACAACAGCAAGGCACGGCTGTCATGCACTATTTTTATAGCAACTAATCGATCACTGCTACACGGAACCACAGACACCGACTGGAATGCTCCCTTTTTCCACAGCAAGGCCACTCCACCATATGGTCTCCCCTTAATAACTCCTGCACTCGGGTCCATTGATGATTTGCCCGTGTATGCAAAGTTAACATCCAAGCCTTCAAGATACGGCAAGTCATGAGGCAAGAGCCACGTCTCTTGTAGGGCTATGACATCAGCTGTACTGCACAATCTCCGTACACACTCAGTAGATCTATAAATAGACTTACAATTGAAAGTTGATAAAATTACATTCCTTTCGTCCGAACTATCCATTAAGATTCTGGGATATTATTCACAATCTGAGGATTACCTCTGTCTAAGACTTTCCGAAAGTAAATAAAACGTCGAAACGTAATTCCTTCCGGCCACAGCTTGTCATTGAGGTATGTTGGTAACTTGTGCCTGGATACAAATACCTTAAAAGCATTATAAGATTTTTCTTTCTTCATATTTATTCTCTCTAAATGTACAGCTTCTTGCGTTTTACTATTTATGTACTCACAGATATCATGTTCAGTAGTCTGTTTATTTACATTTGATATAAACAGTGGAATTTTTGTTTCCGCTGCTTTAAATTTTCCTGTGGGTGACGCTACTGCTTTGCCCTTTCTTCCAGCAAAGCGATTTTGCGATCTCCGACGCTGAACTACCGTCCAGCCCTTTTCCCGTTTATTTTCTTTACCAATATCTTTATTTACAACTTCAGCCATTGTGAGCGCATTAGCTTTAGTTTTATTATTTAATGTACAGCTTTCCGATATACTGCATATTGTGTTTACTAAAGTTGAATTCGTCGGTGTAAGCGGAACGGTCATGCCTAGTGAAATGTTACTCGCATTAGAGTGAGCGAGAGAACAATACGCTGGCATGTTTACTTCACTAATTCTTGTTATGTCATTATCTGCATGGGTACTTATACATGGCTGCGGCACTGTGACGTCAGCGTCAGCTGTTTGCTCCGTTACGGGCAATAAGCTTATCGGTCCACTGTCCAAGTTATACCCTCCTCTTTTCATATTTATATTGGTGTGAAATAACGACACAGGCGTCATAGGTGCCTTAAAATCTGCTTTCATGTCTTCCAATACCTCTTTGGTTACGTAGTTACTTTTAATTTGATTTATTTCAGCTCGTAAAATCAGCAAATCTTTCAAAATCTTGGTAACATCTACGTGATCGAAACAAATAGGCGGTAGTTTGTGTAGATCGTACGCCACAAATACTGGTATTTGTTCTGGATCAATTGTTTTAAACACTGAGATGACATCCTCAATATCCTTTATTTTCTTTTGCTTACGCCTAGACACACACTTTTGTTTAGTCTTGACGGTCGTAAACAACAATTTCTTTGCCTCGTCAATATCCTCTTCAGAAAAAGCAGATTCACAAATTCGTATCAGGCTTTCATTGTCCATAACATCATGCTTATTACGTATAAACGCTAATACTTCGGAAATAACAACGTTACAGTTCACACACTTAAGAGTATTCACAGACATCTTTTCGGACGCGATACGACAGCGACCGAACGGCAGCGCCTGCGCGCTCAGACTGAATGAATTCGTTCGCGCTTAATGAATTCGTTCTTTAAGAAACAGCCCCAGAGGAAATGGACGTGGCGGAGCCCCGATAATAGGACCAAAAATGAGATTGACTTCATCATATCAGACAAGAAGCGCATATTCAGAGATGTCTCAGTGATCAATAGGTTTAAAACCGGAAGTGATCACCGACTTTTAAGAGGCACTCTGAATATCGATTTTAAGCTCGAACGTTCTCGATTGATGAAGTCCACACTCCGGCCAAATCTGCTCCAATCGGTCGTTGGTTCTGGCGCATTCCAAATAAAACTGGAAAACCGATTCGCTGCCTTGGAAACCAAAAGTGACGTTGACATCGACGAGGAACTTGACCAAGTGGTAGAAATCCTTCGAGACGAGGGTGCGAAATATTGTGAGTTGCGACGTACGGGCAAGCGGTCTAAACTTTCGAAAGAGACTCTGGATCTAATGGACAAGAGGCGAAACGACACACTAGTCACTTCGTCAGAACAACGAGCTCTGAATAAGTCCATCTCCAAGCTGATAAGACGCGACCTCCGACGCTCTAATGCACTCTCGATACAGAGAGCAATCGAGCAGAACCGGGGGGTCCAAAGTCTTCGTACAACAGCTTGGAAGGAGCCATCTGACGAAGCTGACCAAAACAAATGGAGAAGTCGTCACGTCAAAATCGGAGATTCTTTCGGAAGTTTATTCCTACTATAGCCAGCTATACGCACCGCACTCGCCCCTCCCTACGCCAGATGAGAGGGATTTAAGAGCCACATTAACCCGTCATGTGACGGAGGATCTCCCCGAAATCAGCCTAGTGGAGATCGAGGCGGCTCTTGGGCAACTTAAAAATGGAAAAGCCCCGGGGGAGGACGGAGTCACAACCGAGCTTCTAAAAGCTGCCGGTCAACCGGTGCTGAAGGAGCTCCGGCGTATATTTGACTCTGTTCTTTTCTACGGGAGAACTCCAAGGGCGTGGCATCGGAGCTTGGTCGTATTGTTCTTCAAGAAAGGCGACAAGACCTTACTGAGGAACTATCGACCAATTTCACTCCTGAGCCACGTTTATAAGTTGTTTTCAAGAGTCATCTCAAATCGCCTTGCACGAAGACTTGACGAAGCACAACCGCCGGAGCAGGCGGGATTCCGGCGGAGTTATAGCACCATAGACCACATTCACACAGTGAGGCAGGTTATACAGAAGACCAAGGAGTATAACCAGCCCCTATGCATGGCGTTTGTGGATTATGAGAAAGCTTTTGACTCCGTCGAGATCTGGTCTGTTCTTGAGGCCTTGCAGCGGTGCCAAGTTGACTGGCGATATATCGAGGTGCTGAGATGTCTGTATGACGCCGCTAATATGTCCGTCGTACTCCCGAATGGCCAGACCGAGCCTGTCTTGCTGCGCCGCGGTGTGAGGCAAGGGGATGTAATATCCCCGAAACTCTTCTCCGCTGCGCTGCAGGACATGTTCGGAACGCTCAACTGGAAAAGACGTGGACTCAATATAAATGGCGAGTACATCTCACACCTTCGATTTGCTGACGACATCGTCATCCTGGCTGAGACCCTGCAAGACCTACAGGAGATGGTGAGCAGCCTGGCCGAATCTTCTAAACGCATCGGTCTCCGGATGAACTTGGATAAAACCAAGGTCATGTTCAACGAGCTCGTTGATCCGGGTCCGGTGGCTGTTAATGGAGTACCTCTCGAGGTTGTTCAAGAATATGTCTATCTCGGACAAACGCTCCAATTAGGCAGAAACAACTTCGAGAGAGAAGCCAATAGAAGAATTCGGTTAGGCTGGGCAGCATTTCGTAAGCTTCGTCAAGTCTTCTCGTCACCCATCCCTCAATGTCTCAAGTCGAAAGTCTTCGACCAGTGCGTCTTACCAGTTATGACATACGGCGCCGAGACGTGGACACTCACGGCTGGACTAGTCCACCTGTTTAAAGTCGCTCAGAGAGCTATGGAAAGGGCTATGCTCGGAGTATCTCTGAAGGACCGTATCAGAAATGATGTAATCCGTCAGAGAACCAGAGTTACCGACATAGCCCACCGAATCAGCAAACTGAAGTGGCAGTGGGCTGGTCACATTAGCCGCAGAACTGACGGCCGTTGGAGCCGTAAAGTTCTTGAGTGGAGACCGCGACTCGGTAAACGTAATGTAGGACGCCCTGCGACAAGATGGGATGATGACATTCGTAGACTGGCTGGAGTGGGCTGGATGAGAGTGGCCGAAAATCGGGAGCAGTGGCGTGCTTTAGGAGAGACCTATGTCCAACAGTGGACAAACATGGGTTGATGATGATGATGACCCCCGATCTATGCCGCGGGTGTCGTACAAGGTGACTTAGGTCCGGTTGTTCGTAGGTTACAGTAAAGTTTATGTAAAAAGGAGTGTTTGGCGCGTTTCGTGGTGTCAGTTAGATTTTTTTTCGATCATTCTAAAATTGGTTCAGAGTGGATTTGGTGCAGTGAAAGTGGTGTTATTTTGATGCACAAGCATCCGTGTTGATGGGCAATTATGCAGAATCATTGAAAATAAGTCTTGTGACGTGTTTGATGCTGTGGTGAAGACTACTAGGTGGTGGTTTTGTCCACCTCATCGGGCACCATCTTAAACTCTGTTACCATTTAATTCGCTCCAAGTACTCCCTAGATTCGTTAAAATGTGTGACACCCATATTTTAACGTAAAATACTTGCTTTTCCTAATTTTGATCTAAATGATAAAATTAATGAATGAAATTAATGCATGAAATGAATGAGTGAATTTAATGGATGAAATGAATTTTACATTAAAATGTGGGTGCAACACATTTTAACGCATCTAGGGAGTGCTTGGCGCCAGTCGAATGGTAACTGAGTTCATGACGGTGACTTATGATGTGGTGAAAACCACTTTATACTCAACGCCAAACACGGCACAACACTTTTATTTCAATGATTCATCATAATTGAACATCACCACGGATCCTTATGCATCAAAATAACACCACTTTTACTACACAAAGTCCACTCTGAAACAATTTTTGAATTATTGAAATAAACATTTGACTGACGCCATTGAAAGCCCGCCAAGCGGGCGGACTCTCCCTAAGACAACTCGTTCTTCATCTAATATAGATTAGCAGTTTCTACGGACTAGTATTCCAGACAGAGTAAAAACTCATATCATTATAGACTTTGCTATTTATTTGACAGACATAAGATAACGAATAGCGAATTTAAAATGGAATGAGTGTCTCACGTTCAAATATTTTGTGATCTGTCTTATCGGGTAGCGTGGCCGAGCGGTCTAAGGCGCTGGTTTAAGGCACCAGTCTCTTCGGAGGCGTGGGTTCGAATCCCACCGCTGCCAGTTTTTTGCTTTTTGAATGTCCAAGATTTTTCTTGAAATAATCTGGCTTTATAGCATTCATATTAAATTAGACATTAATGATATTCACGTACAGGTCGACCTAATAATTAGGAGTAAAATTTTAATTTAGTTGTCCAATAATTGTGAATAGGTATTTTTTTTTGGTGAAAGAATTTAAATTGTTAATTGTTACTTCATATAATTGAATCGTAATGGTCAATTCAGTGGAAATCAATAGTTTTACAGCGTACTACAGATACACTGTTGTCTGTAAAACTATTAATTATCAACAAACACTCAAAATAATTATAATATTTATGTAAGTATGTAGGTATCTATTAGTACACGCGACATCCACGTATCTTAAGAATGTCTCCTATCACAGTGGGTTGGAAGAGATTTCTTTTAGAAATAAGCCACACCTTTTGTACTGATTATAATTTAGTGTTTTTCTTTTTGTTGTAATTCTCGTGTACAATAAACTATTAAATAAATAAATAAATAATACATAGGCACCAATACACAATCAGTTTATCTGAATTTCACATAGCCATAATTCAATGTTGTTTTTTTAAAATTGTTAAGTTATATTTCCTATCATCTTAAGTGAGATATAATGCGTAACGAATTCATTAACCAAATGAAAATAAACAGTCGTTCCCCGCCCACCCGTTGACCATTAGGTTCCTGAAATAGCTCCGTGCCCAAACTATCCGAAACACACCTTCTGTCCAAAAGAATAGAGTGCAAATTTCTCCCTCGAGTTCTAGCCACGTGTCCTACTAAATAGCATCCAGGGTAACCTGAACTTTTGTTTAAGGTGGATTCGATATCAGAGGTAGGTCAGCTGGATTTGGGGATTTTCTCTGACAGGCAACGTGGTTGTCAATATCCCGCTGTCATTGGAGGAAAATCAATGTCAAGTGCGGTTGTTATCAACGGTCACGTGCTGAGGAAGTGGAATATAATAAGTGGTACAGACAGCGTCATAAGTCGATGGACACTTTAGTCCTCTGTGATTCGGATGTGAAAATTTGTGCGACAACACTACACTACAACTCGATCGCTAATTTGGTGTTTTTCTTGGGGGCCTCTGTTATAATCTAATTTAGCCAATTCTTCATCTCCCTGCCCTGTTCCCAGTCTATCTGGGGTCGGCGCAGTATTTTTTCTCTCCCATTCATCTCGGCCAGATGTCATCAAGGCATCCACGATTCATTTAGACGATATGAATCAAAAGAGAAATCATACCGTAATCACATTTCTTTATTTACCTACAAATTAAAGCTCCTTAAGCTACTTAGCATAAATAATAGTACTACTACTTAATGAGCCAGGTATTGAGTATGGCAAATGTAAGAGGATCACAAGAACAATTTAATAATACAATTATTGATGATTAAGTACATTTTTTCATTTTTTATTTATCGTGTTCCCGCTGCTGAAGCACATGCTTTCCCTATGAATGGAAGAATATAGGAAGAATAGGCCATAACCCGAAACGCTGACCCAGTGTGGATTGGTGGGTATAACGAATGCAGATGCAGCTGGACCAACAGCTTAAGTGGCTTCCAACCCACGGTGGAACGGGAGATAACATTTTTTTGGTCGCCCATCCAAAGACTGGCCTTAGCAAACATTGCTTGGTTTACGCAATCGCAGGCAGAGCGCACTAAGCTAATGCTAAAAATAGCTTCTCAAATTATTCTAAGAGATTAGTGGTGATGTAAGCTGTATTCTGCTCAGCCGCCACCCGCACGTTTCTGTAACCTAGATTTTGATTGGTACCTAGTCAAGTTTGGATCAGTGACGTAGATAACAGAGTCCCACGTGTTTTTATAATGTTACAAAAGCCCTCCCAACTTAAAATGCGTCACCCTAATCATGTCAGATACAGGAACAGACTGCAGACAAAAACAAACGTCACTGTTTGGAAATCTTTTTTACCTCTAAATATTTTATACGTTTATTCATTCCATTAGGAAAGCCCTGTCTTTCCTGTTATTGTTATATTATATTACTTTCAACATACATACATAAAACACGCCTATGTTCCCGAAGGGGTAGGCAGAGGTGAACGTAGCACTTTACCTTTCAACATACGTAGGTACTGTTAATAAAAATTTTCATTTGCTCTCTCAATGAAATCTATATTTTATGCAAATTGGTTAATTATTGACGATTTACATTACAAACTAACGATTGTTCTGTATTCTGGGGATGCACACACAATTTTGAAAGTAATAAGACGGATAAGACCGATATACTATCGAGTTAATGACGATACATTACATTATAAAATAATAGTAGATTTTCCATCAAGTGCACAAAACGAATCATTTTTGTCCGAAACTTTTAGCAGCCCGAGCCGAAGGCGAGGGCTCATAGTAATGTCGAGGATAAAAATGGTTTTGTGGACGAGTTAGAAACTCTGCTTTTCACTTCGATTGCGAGGAAATAAAACAGTAGTTTATCATAACATTTCTTAAAATTCAAAATAAAATTAGTACAGTTTTGGATTCCGAAGGAAAAGTTTTTCCCAGTGATATTAGGTTTGGGCTGCAGACCTATACAGCCAAGTATTAATTTAATTTTGAAATAATAATTTTCGTAAATTAATAACCTACCGTACCTACTTGAATTAAAATTTTAATATGTTTTATATCTTCAAAGACACATTAGGCAAATAAATTTAAGTAAATATTAAAATATAACAAATTCTATCTCTGAATTTCTCATTGTGTTTGGCTGCATGGCTCATTTTCTTTGCCTTAATATAGACACATTTATGAGTAGATACGTTAATGCTCTAGAGCACAAAATTCGATTTTGTGCAGCCTTTCCTGCACAAATGAGCACTTTCAGAGCATGAGAAGTGAAAAATACATTATCATCCCCCCAACTCGGAAAAAGCGTTTTTGCTCTTCGATATCTGAGTGCAAAAGCCGTTTTTATTCTCTAGAGGATAAAGTAAATTTGAATTTAGAACATCGCGTGCAAGTGCATTATGTTTGTGAATACAAAACATATTTTTTTGTTTTTAATTCTCCCTGTTTTTTTAGGGAAGGCAAAGGGTCTAGCCCATACAGTCATGTCTTTAGTATATTTATTTCATATTAATATGAATAAATGAGTGAGTGAAATGAATGTATGAAATTAATCTTACATTAAAATATGGGTGTCACACATTTTATCGCATCTAGATAGTGCTTGGCGCGAATTGAATGATACTAGAGTTCATGATGGCGACTGATGAAGTGGTGAAAACCACTTCAAAATTCTCAACATCAAACACATCACTAGACTTATTTTCAACGATTCTGCATAATTTTACACCATTTCAGATGCTTTTCCAAACTTATCCAGTCCAGTCTTATCAAAACAACATCACTTTCACTGCACAGTCTGCCCAAAATCCACTTTGAAAAACATCATCAAAACTATTGGACCTCTATGGTGTCAAATTTATTAAGCAACCTTTTAAATTTGTTAAAAATTCAGGTTCGGAACCTTCTTGGCGTATTTTTTTTTATTAATTTGCTTTGCACGTGCGCGTCTGGGTGGATGTTGTGGGTGCGTCTCGGTGGATGTTGTGGGTGTGTCTGGGTGGATGTTGTGTGTGTGTTGGGTGTGTGTGTTTGGTCCCATCCTGGGCGTGGAAGTGTCAGGGTGTAAATAGAATTGACTGAAACTTTTATTAATGTGATTGTAATTTTTTTTTTGCTTTTTGCCATTTCCTCGCTGAGGGGGATGAAAAGTTACGTATTGCACTTGAGTGCAAAGATTTTTCACCTTGTGCTCTTTTGATTCCCTCGCTAACGCTCAGGATTCTAATTTTGAATCACTCGCTACGCTCGTGATTAAATTTTAGTATCCTTCGCTAGCTCGGTCATCAAAATTGAGCACGCGGTTAAAAAGCAACTCACGTATAACAAATAGCTATTATCCAATCTTGAATAGTACTTACTTATAAGTCTAATAAATGTCGTGAATCAATAAAATACCTAATGACAAATGGGAGAGTGTATTCCATGCATCATTATAATCCGATATATATTAGTACGCTTAAAACGTGTCTATATATTGAAAATGCAGCTCTAAATCAAATATAACGCTTTAGCCACATCTTTTATCATTAATCATAAGCGTTTTACTGACTGTATTTCTGCAGCCCTTCTAGAAAAGGGACTGGACCTTGCTATAAGGGGAAAATAATAGCTCTGTCTGAACAATAAGTGACACAATGACCGCAGAAAATAATGTAAAGATAACCTTGAAAAGGAATTTATTCTGTAAGACCCTTAGCAACAAGTTCTCAGAAATATACTGAAGAAATATTATTTTATTCAACGAGGAAAAGATTGGAAGAGAGGCGGTTTTTTTTGTGCCGACATTTAAAAGGTTTAGCTTTTATAAGCGAGCAAATGTTAAGACCAATCTCATAATGGGAATCTTTTTTCAATAATGTATATACACAAACCAATGTCAGCGTCACTTGGTAGTTATACAAAGAACGCTGCTGCCCCTCCCCCCCACCTTTATGTCAGAATTGTTAGAAGATGTGAATAATTGACACCAACGTTTCGCCAATTATATTAGATATATGTAATAGCGAGCCTATTACCATTCATCAAACACATAATTCGCATTATATTACTAGCTAGCATAAGACGAATGCTGCAGCGTGTTACTGACCGCTATCTACGAAACCCTTAGTCGCCTTTACTGATACCCGCGAGAGGGAATGGGGGTGGTGACAATTATTATTGTATTCTGCTCTGCACGCGAATATTTGACTATCCAAAACTCGGCAATACCTCTAAACTTCCAACATTTTGTCCCTCACACAATAAATATCTATACTAAAATTAATTTATTTGCAAAAAAAAATCTGTTTGTCTATTTGAACAAATAAATGTTAGAAAATTATTACATTACAGAAACATATTGCGCTCAAGAGTCTCCAAAAGCCATTCACCCTTCTATCGCCGTTCGAAATATGTAGAAACGATTTAATTTGTAACCAGTATCCGTATTAATACCAGACCGATAATTCACATCGACACAAACAAAGTTCCATTCCAAATCGGATTCCGTTACAGTGATTGATCGCAGTTTAGACGACACGGACGTTGAACCAACGTATTTGAAACGTACTGGAAATCGGCGAGTTTCATTATTCATAGCGCTTCGATTGCTTGTGTGTCTGTTATAACCGCTTTTACTGTTCTGTGTTAATAAGCCTAATAGCTACTAAATTTTCACAAAATTCAACATATTTAAAATTTAGAATACCTTCTAGGAAATACGTTAAAAAATAACAATCAGGCTAGGAACATGACGATGATGTGTTTCAAAATAAACTCCGCCACCTTTTTTTTTGCTTTTTTTTGCTTCATAACCTCCTTTCGGAATGTATCTAATTTGAAATCGGTACGCCTTCACACAAAAAACAAAAAAAGGGGATTTCGATGGACCAAAAACCGAAGGCTATTCCTTATCATGGAAATATCATGAAAATCAATCAAACGTGTGCACTGGCATAAAATGTTCCAATTCATTTTACGCCGGAGATTGATGAACCTAAAAAAAATCACACATTTAATCTTTTAAACAGAATATTAGTACGTTTTAATCTCTTGGTTGAACCGCCCGGTAGATGGCAATAGCCGCCGCCTATATTTTATGGAACGACACTTTATTGGCGAAACATGGCCTCTGCCTTCCCCTTCGGGGTATAATCACCAGCAGCAGCAGCGATGAGTCATTACTCATCGGTATCTTAACTCTTAGGTGCCTTGTACGATACCCGCGGGAGAGATTAGGGTGGTGACAATTGTATTCTGCTCCGTCACCGTCACAAAATTGTTAAAAAAATAGTTTAAGCGCCGAAATTTATTTACCCATTTAACTTCAAGTTGTAAACAAATCATAAATTGAACATCTTTATTTTCATTGTATTTTTTAATGATGCATTTTTACTTCTTCAATGTTTTATCAATTTTAAAGTATCATAAACATTTAATATGACCCCCGGTAAGGTGACAAATATATAGGTGTAGAGCAGCTTTGAATCTCTTTAATATTAAAAGGCGGGACCGTTGACTTTAAGATAAAAGGAGTTATATTAAACTAATATTAATATAGTTTCTAGAGTCATGCCTGGCGTTAGATAAAAGACAACCTAAATATTTGTTTTTTGTACACTAAAAAAATTTTAGAAGATAAAATGCTGTGTCACTATGTAAACTAAATGTTTCCTTCAAAATAGCAAGGTTATTATAATAACATAAATCACTCCCATTTATCTATCATAAAATAGGTAGGTTGAGGCGTGAAATGAATTAACTCCCACGTTTCGCCAATTATGTTCGGTCCCAGGTAATAAGTAAATCGCAGTATATTGCTAGGAGGTATAAGAAGAATGCTGCTACCCATTGGTCATCGCTGTCTAAACCCTAAGGGCCGACGCAGATTGGCTGGCGGCACGGCATGGCAAGGGATGCGTAGGCAAGACGTGTCGGTATCCTTTGGAACGCCTCGGCATCCCTCGGAATGCTTTGGCAGTCTCCGGGATACCGAGAGATACGGCGACAAGACAAGACCTAAGAACGCCTCGGCGTACCTTAGGACGTCTCGGCACGCTTAAAGATAACAGGGATTTGTTACCACCAGGGTGTGCTTACAATATGGAGGGTTGCCGATTGCCGAAGGATCCCTAGCCGTGCCGTGCCGCCAATGTGCGCCTGTCCTAAGTCGCCTTATGGGCAAGGATTAGATGGTCAATAAATATAGCCATCCAATATCGTGATACCGGTGTCAGTAAATATTGAATCTTAAAGCATATCAAACAATTCTGGATTTTTTGTCAACATCGTCAATAAAATTGCATATTCCGCTTACACATCTGTCTGACTGCTCATCGAATGCGAATCCTTGCCTTTACGATACGTGTGGATTCTGGTCTACCGCCACCACGACGTCTGACCAATATGAATGGAAGAGCTGGGGCCGTACCATGAAGTGTTAGTGCGATCCAAACGCGGGTGACAAAACGGGACGCCGCTCTACTCGGCTTATAGCGTTGTTTCACTTTGACAATGGGAATTGAGTCGCGTTTTGAGTCGGTGGTAAAGCCCCTGTTCGCTTCCAATGCCTAACAACTAAGCTTAACAGACAAGCTCAAAATAAGACAAAAAATGGCTTGTCACAATTTAGTCCACCCGCTTTATAATAAGCCATGGAAATTCATGCTTCATTTCGTATCTCAGAGTTGGGACAGTAATCAATCAATTCGCTGAAACAATATTTAATTCTGTCTTTATTTATGAGGTTTCGCGAGTAGGTACTTACGATAAATGCCTCCAGCAACATCGCTGTAGTTTCTCACACAGATGTTTAGCTTTGTAGACAAGATCAGTGAACTGCAAACAAAGCGGGTTCTTTTAATACATCATATATATTATTATGATTTATTGTATGGCTTGAAAGAGATTGTGTTTGAAAATAAAAAGGACAGGGCTAGAAGTGTGAAGTCTGCGAGCATTTGATGGTTTTGAAATGAGCCCTGCCATAGGGGAAGGTGTCCTAAAACGGTCATATATACAGAATGATCTGTAATACATGTGCCGTGTATTACAGATCATTCTGCCGTGTGGTGACGGCAGAGTAGAATACAATTGTCACCACCCCAAATCTCCCCGTGGGTGTCGTACAAGGCGACTAAGGATAAAACAGTGATGAGGAATGGGCAGCAGCGTTCCTCTTATACCTAGCAATATACTGCGACTTTTGTGCCCGATAAATGGCAATAGGCTCGCGACCTATTACATGGGACTTGACATGATTAGCGAAACGTGGGTGCTAGTTCACCTCTGCCTACCCCTTCGGGAATATAGGCGTGATTTATGTTTGTATGTATGATCTGTAATACATCAACAACCTCGCAAGACTAGATAGTTACAAATTATGTAGTCAGTAGAGCAAAATGTATGGAAATTTCGAAAAAGTAATCTTCAGTTTTCAACTTTTGATATCACAAACTTAGCATGGGTACTGTATAAATCGTTATCCGTCGTGCCTATGTATAAAATTTTCGGCAAACGCAATCATTTTGGGTAGGATAACTCAAGATGTTCACTCTCACATAACATTACCGTAGGCTGGTTTAAGTTTTATTACAATAAAAGAGTCGAGCTCCGACCGAGACTTACATACATACATACATAAATCACGCCTATATCCCCGAAGGGGTAGGCAGAGGTGAACTAGCACCTACGTTTCGCCAATTATGTTAGGTCCCATGTAATAGGTGGCGAGCCTATTGCCATATATCGGGCACAAAAGTCGCAGTACATTGCTATTGCTAGGTGGTATTAGAGGAACGCTGCTGCCCATTCCTCATCGCTAATTTATCCTTAGTCGCCTTGTACGACACCCACGGGAGAGATTTGGGGTGGTGACAGTAATCGTATTCTACTCTGCGACTGAATGCGGCAGTAACTGCCGCACTCAGCGACGTCAATTAACTTTAATGAGGACATAATGTCAAATTTCATTTTTTAACTGCCGCACTCAGAGACGTCAATTAACTTTAATGAGTACTTAATGTCAAAAAATTTCATTCAAATCTAGACCATAGACCCGGCAAGAATAGCGACTAGTTTTGTATTCTCATTTTTTGACGTTAAGTAAGTAAAAGTCATTTGAATCTAAACCATAGACCCGGCAAGAATAGCTACTAGTTTTGAATTGTCATTTTTTGACATTAAATACTCATTATCGTTATTTGACGTCTCTTGAATGCGGCAGTTAGCCGTGTGGTGACGGCAGAGTAGAATACAATTGTTACCACCACAAATCTCTCCCGTGGGTGTCGTACAAGGCGACTAAGGATAAATTAGCGATGAGGAATGGGCAGCAGCGTTCCTCTTATATCACCTAACAATAGTACTGCGACTTTTGTGCCCGATAAATGGCAATAGGCTCGCCACCTATGACATGGGATCTAACATAATTGGCGGAACATGGGTGCTAGTTCACCTCTGCCTACCCCTTCGGGGATATAGGCGTGATTTATGTATGTATGTATGTAATTTTCCCCGAAGGTGTAGAGGTAAAACGTTTCGCCATATATGTTTGATCCCATTTAATTACATCTATTAGATCGCAGAATTATTGTTAGATAGTATAACAGGAAAAAATGCTGCCCATTCACACGTCGTGGTTTTAACCGTTAGTCGCTTTATACGACACACGCAGAAGAGATAAGGGTAGTGACAATTGGATTCGAATATAACAATAAATATTTAGCCATAACAATCGTAAAGATATAATAAAGACTGAACAGTTACAATTATTCGAAAGTAACACAAGAACAATGAAGGTTAAGGTAATTTTTCAAAAGAACACATTAGACATCTATTTACTTTGGAGGTCAATCCAAATAGCGTTTCTTCCCGGAGGGACTAACGGGTGATATTGCTCGGTTCAAGGTCGTCCCCGGTTGCTTTATCATCCGTAACTGAATATGTTTCGGGTAAATCGTGCTATAAAGATAAATCGAAGTAATTTGTCCAAACGACACTTTTGTCCTACTGTTGCTGTACTTACTTACATACATACATAAATGACGCCTTTCACCTCTAAGGGGTAGGCGTCCGCGTTTCGCCATCATGTTACTTTCGACACAATAAGACTTTTTATATGCAAAAGGATGGTGAGAGTAGGGCAACCCTTTCTTATACGAGTCAGGGAAGCCTTCATCTCACCTGATAAGTAACGATAAGGGCCGAAGGTGGAATCGAGCTTCATCTAGAACCCTCAACAGAGGCGCTAGCTAACTTATCCCAAATTGTCGGAACAAATAATGCTGTTAACATACCTATTATGGTGACTGGTAGCTAGCCAGACGGACTTTAAAAAAGTCCTACCACCAACAAAACCGAATACAAAATTGTACTTTGAGATCTAATTCCGGTGGGCGAACCACTTGACCACGGTCGCGGACCTATGTTTGGTTGTTGTTGAATATTCAATTCACACACACACATAAAATATCATAGTCATATTTACGGCGAAGGTTTGGACGAGTTGAAGCCTTATTTGTAAGGTACTCACTATTTTGCTTAATAAATATGGGAATTCCTACCCGCTTAGCATAACCAACGAAACACGATATGATATAGCCATTTATCGCTTTGAACTGTTTGAAAAATCTATGGACTTTTGACAGTTCAACGCTATAAATAGCTATATCATATCGTATTTTGGTGGCCATGCTTAAACGTAGTGTATTATACATATACTCTTTGGTCATGCTAGGCGGGCTGGAACGCAAAATAATACAAGTCAAGATAAGATAACTTATTTTATGGGCTGTGGTAAACCTATCAAAATGCTGTTGGCTGAACACAACTTACAAAAATCCATCCCGGAGTATATAACGGGCCATCGCATTACCGCATCAAAGGCTTGCCCCGAATGTGGGTGAAATTCCATAACACTATAATATTTTTATTTTGATTTTTATATGAAAATTATAAAATAAATGTTAGAAAAAATATCACAAAGAAAGTGGTTAGAAAAAGTTCGAAAAGCGCCTTGGTTCGCCGAGTGGTGTAGGCGTCTGCCCGGAATGCAGAGGACGCGATTTCGATTCCCGCACTAAGACTTTTTCTACTCACAAATATCTTTACTAGGTACCTTTAATATTTTGTTTCACTGCTACTGGTTTTGACCTGAATTTATAAAGTTTAAGTGGCGCGAACGATTAGTAATCTGCATGCTGGTTAAATTAAGTTAATAGTCTTTTATTCGATTTTAATTCTTCAATGTAACGAATAATATAAAAGGGCAAAGCCGCTGACTCCTGAGATACAGGCATTTTAGCCTTGTTTGGGCGTCAGAGACTTTATAGAAATTTGTAAAAACGATTATGTCAATAAAGAATTATTGTTATTATTATATAAATATTAGAAACTTAGTACAAAGATTTTTGGTGGTTAGAAAAAGTTCCAAAAATTATGGTCCTGATGCGGTTGACCGAGCGCTTAGGCACCTGCCCGGATTGCAGTGGAGGCGGGTTCGATTCCCGCATCAAGACCATAATTTTTCGAACTTTTTCAAGTCTATTGCTAATAATTCTCGATTGAAAATGGGATTGTTGCTTTTGCGATTAGTATAAGTTTACATTTTGACAGTATCTCACATTGCACTTTGTTAACAACTGGAACTCTTTTCTCCATGATCTGTTCCCAGTCTATCTGGGGTCGGCGCAGTATGTTTCCTCATTCATTCATATCGGTCAGACGTCATCAAAACATCCACTCCTTTTTGGTTCATATCATCCATCACACCGGAAAGGTGCTAGTGATGAATGAATGTATAGAAAAGATACGTAACGGACCATGACGGTCGAGAGACCGATGAACGGAGAGAGCTCAAGGTTTTGGCTCACGTTTTACAGCCGGCTGCCTGCCTGACACCAACCCTTGGGTTTACTGTTGTTGGCGGTTTTCCCTTTATCAATCGGGTGCCCCAATGTGCTTATTGGTGTACACCGGGCAGTCTCCCTTATTCAACCTTAACGACTCCCCTAGGATGAGACGGGGCTGACACATTCTATGATATTATTTCGCTCGAAAGGCCAGCATGGAATACTGGCGCTTTCATAGACATCGGCCTAAAAAATGTTGGGACTTTTAACCCCTTATTATAAATACATGGACTAAAGTTAGTCATAGTTTAAAACTGATGCTGTCACTTTTATTCGCTCAATGAAAGACAGAGTTAGCATAAATTTTAAACCATGACTAACTTTAGTCCATGTTTCATAAGGGCTTTAAGTCTACCCTTGTTTTCATTAATATCGTGGAGAGATATGTGATGTTAGCTATTCACACGAAGAATGCTCTAGTATAAGAGGAGTTGGCCTGTCCGTTTCAGAACGAACTAAAATGAGTTTCGTAACAAACTTTCAATTGTGAAATACTAACGCAGTATGAGCCGTATAATATTGAGCGTAGTGCTGAGGGAAAATATTTGCAACCGCCATATAAACTTAGCTGAGAACTCGGATAAATACCAAGTACGGTCAACGGCACTTCAGTCTACCCAAAACTGTCAAATTTCTTCAATCGTTTAGCAACCTTAACTTGTTGGTAGTAAAGAACAAAGTGGACTGAGAAAATTTGACATTTTGGGGTAGGATGTTGTGCTGTTGACTGTACAATACGACCTATAAACTAACTAATCTAACAAACCACCTGTTGACGGAACGGAGAATAATGACCTGTCAACAAAACACCCCAGTTGTCAAAACAATCTGTGACTCATTGACTGTAATGCACGAATCATAGATTATAATACTGGTGGAATTATTGCGAAATTATTAAAATTTGTATGTTATGTGAGTTTAGAAATCATTCCATGTTCTAGAAATGCACGTTTACACTTTTTTCTGTTATTGTTATTTCTGTTTCTGTGTGTGTACATTAAAGAATATTTGTATTGTATTGTATTTAATTGACCAGGCCTGCGTTGTATAGGTACTTTAGTTAACATGCTTTGCGTTGCTAAGTTTTATCATTGACGAATCGCCAAAATTGACAAATACTAGTGACCAACTCATCCAGTTGAAAAAACTACTTGTTGATGCTACACCCATAATTCACTAGACACATTTTTAAGAAGAAAAAGAGATTAAAGAAGTTCCCTGACGAAAAATTATTCCCCATAAACTGGATGTAATTATTCGAAAATGGTCTAACCTCTTTTCTTTGTAATAATTTTCTGACATTTATTATACACCCATAATACACCACGCTTAAATTTTACGTTTATGTGATGTTCAAATAACACAACAACAAATGAATATTAAATGTTTCACTAGTCAAAATTCAGCCTTTGAAACCTTACTACGTTTCTTCTCTAACCAGCCGACGGGACGGTCACAGTCAAAATAAATCTAGCGAGCACTTTCTTACAAAGTCACAGTTGGCGCACTCACACTTATTAAAAGGCTAAAGTTCACCAACACGTAAAACAAGCGATTAAAAGATAACCAGTCAGTTTTTGACAGTTCTCCCATACGATAAAATGTCAAAAACCAACGTTTAAATAATAATCGCCTGTTTAACTGGCGCACTCAGAGACGTCAAATAACTTTAATGAGTACCTAATGTCAAAAAAATTCAATTAAATCTGGACCTTATACCCGGCAAAAATAGCGACTAGTTTTGAATTGCCATTCTTTAACATTAAGTACTCATTATCGTTATTTGACGTCTCTGAGTGCGGCAGTAAGTGTTGGTCAACTTCAGTCTAACTGCCGCACTCAGAGACGTCAAATATCGTTATTGAGTACTTAACGTCAAAAAATGACAATTCAAAACTAGTCGCTATCCTTGCCGGGTCTATGGTCTAGATTTGAATGAAAATTTTTGACATTAAATACTCGTTAAAGTTAATTGACGTCTCTGAGTGCGGCAGTTAGTCTGTGTTAACTTCCGTGAGTGTTACTTAAATACATACACAAATCACACCTTTTGATCCCGGAATGGGTTGCCTAAATTTCACCTTTTGAATGTTTTAATATCGGCTATATAAATCCGGTCTTTCGCCATGGTTTTTTTTATCACTTTTCTGTACACTAATTCATCCGGTGTATAGGATGATATGAATCAAAAGCGAGTAGCTTGAAGACTTCTGACCGATATTGAATAGAAAAGGAATCTACTAAGCCAACCTTAGATGAACTGGGAATAGGATATGATGAAAGATGATGCAGCAGATGTTGCAGTAGGCAACTTTTAGTCCTTTAGAAATTGCTCAGTCATATTTACTAGCCTAGCCATATTTTTACATCGCCGTGTTGTGACGGCAGAGTAGAATACAATTATTGTCACTGCAAGGCGACTAAGGGTAAACATAGCGATGAACAATGGGCAGTAGCATTTCCCTTATACCATCTATCAATGCGATTTATGTGCCCAATAGATGGCATATAGGTTCGCCACCTACTACATGGCACCTGGCTATTATTTGCGAAAAGTGGGTGTTCAATTCACCTCTGCCTTTCCCTTCGGGGATATAGGCGTGATTTATATATGTATATTTTTACTATGCGCCATGCGAATAGTTCTGAAACGCTCCCGGCAACCGAACTTTGAAACAAACGCCCTTTCTTTGTACGGTAACGTTAACACTGCGCCGTTTACATTCGGTTAACAAGAGCTTTGTTCTCTAGGGTTGGACTTGAAGGGTCAAAGTTATGAATTTATATTCATGTTCAACCGGCAAGTGGTCACAGCAGAAGACCAATGCCCAGTAAGCAACGCAGGGCCTTCAACATACATATATTACGGTCGCGGTCAGAAACTGTGTACCAGTTTTAAAATTAGATTCTATATCACACTTTTTTCACTAAAGTCAAAAATGCCATATCAAGTTACTTATTACCTTTTAAAAGTTATTATGCAAAATGACACTCTGAGAATAACAATGAGATTTTATCAAGGGTTTTTGATGGTGGAACTGATCTATTGTTGAAATTACATTTTATATAAAATTATTATTTGAACGTCATTTGGACAAGAGCAAAATTTTACGAGAAAAGGTTTTCTATTATTAAACCTTGATAGGTGAGTCCATCATCTCCAAGAGCGATTGATTGTCAGACCATTAGAAAAAAGATAATCTATTGTCAATTAAATTATTATGAAATAGACATTTAGAACTTGTGATCTAAATGTGTGCATGCAATTATGATCCTTAAGGTGGTAAACATTTTCTATCCCCGACTGTTCATACACAAATCACGCCTATATCCCCAAAGGGGTAGGCAGAGGTGAACTAGCACCAAGTTCGCCAACTACAAGTCCCATGTCAGGTGGCCAGCCTATTGCCATTTATCGGGCACAAAGGCGCAGTACATTGCTAGATGGTACAAGAGGAACGCTGCTGCCCATTCCCCATCACTGATTTATCCTTGGTCGCCTTGTGCATGCAACGACACCCACGGGAGATATTTAGGGAGGTGACAATTGTATTCTACTCTGCCGTCACCACACAGCCTTCGACAGACCCAAAAATGCTCAAAAATCCTCCTCGAACCCGTCGACCCCTTCACAATCAAAGTTCCCAAAACACTTTACGCACTTAAACCAGAGCTTGAGACCGCTCACCCTTTAGAGGCACCCTTAGGACTGCCGCTTCAAGCTACGACTCGTATATCTCCCCCGGGAGATGCCGTCCCCCATGGGATATGCCTCCTGTAGATAAATCCTCTCAGGGAGAGCTGTATTGCAAGGCTTGACGACAAGGTCTTTGCCTTATCCAAAAAAACCATTAAATAAGCTGGTGGTAGCTAGCCAGGCGTACTTGAAAAAGTCCTTCCACCGAGTTTAAATCTGTTCTCCCCTCGGGATCGAATTCTGACTTTGAGATTTAAATCCAGTGGGCGAACCTCTAGACTACGGATGTGGTTGTGAATGCTCGAATGGCAGGCTTCAAGACTCACCAAGGTCTTCGCCGTCTAAAAAACCCCGTGAATTCACACAGGAACTTTGCGCAACAGCCTTAGTAAAATAAAAGAGAAATTGTACAGCTTAATAAGCTTACAAAGAATCAGCAACAAACTTCTTTCAAAAAAAGGGAGATACAGTGCGACTGCTTTCATAATTATAGGTCCAGAGCCCGTAGCCAAGTGGCAATCGTTTCAAAAAGATGACGTGTCGAAGTTCGTCACGATCGGCCATATTACTTTGGAATCTACAGCGTCTTAGCTTGCGCTACCAACATAACTAGGAACTTATGAAGACGATTTTGGTCACGTGATTTCACGACGACTTACGTCAAATCCCATACATTTTGCTTTATCAAACTTCGTTACCTTTGTCGGTATGATGCTTTGTCTCGGCCCCCAGGTGGTTTGCGGGAAATCTAATCTTCGAAGAAATTTCTATTTGCAATGACCGTAAAGCAAGGATTAGGCAGTCAATAATTATCGCGATACTCGCGATATTTATTGACCTGTAAACGGAATTTGCAACTTTATTGACGATATTGACAAAAATCTGGATTTTTCTGTGATGCTTTAAGATTCAATATTTATCACGATACTGGACTGTGATATTTATTACTGTCTAATCCCTGTCTAACTTCTTGAAGAATTGCGAAACGCTATCAAATTTTGTGCCCTAGACTTCGTTGGCCTGGAAACATGAAATGTTAGTTTGAAGAAGCGTACACGCTACACTAGATAAGAAAATAGGTACACCAATACTGATATAGCGAAGTGGTAGACATAAGAAGTAAATACATACTTATTTTTGAGAAAAGATAAGTATTTACATATTAGCTATTTATACTATATGAGCCTAAATTCCCACAGTAATACTGAATTTCGCAGGTCAATAAACTCAAGTACGTTGCTCTGACAAATTCTAAGATGTTATTTTATGATTATTGGTTAGGCTAGGCTAAAACGCTAACCACCAAGGACCTAAAATTGAAAATTGATCATGATCACAAAAATTCGGTACTTATACCAATTAGACATGTAAGAATAACATAAAATTTTTCGGAGTAACGTCGTTCGGGATATTTAACCTCGAAGATTCGTATTACAGTCGTAAGTTCCCCCTAAGGATTCATAAGAATCTGCTAAGCATAAACACCCAAGAAAACTCCATGCTACACATTATTATTATTTTAACTTAAATGATTATCCTTCATACATTATATTCTGATAGATTTCATCTCTTCATTCATTCCATTCAATCTAGTTCCACACAGCGATCACTTCTACGTCTTCCTTCTCCTCTATCTCTATTATCCGTTATTGCCCAATAGTGGGCGTCTCACGGCTGACTGACTAAACTTATAACTGCAGTTAATGAAAATGAAAATTAAAATATGGTTTATTCATATAACGTATCATTAAATACACTCATAAATAGTCAAAGAAATAACGTTAAGCACTGGAAACGTGTGTATCAGAGAAAAAACGGTTTCCAATATTTAACGTTATAAGCTACACCTTCTGTTCGTAAACTACCAGGAGGCCTTGTTCTGAGAAGAACGGGCAAGATCATCCCATTTCATTTGGGGTCGGCATTGTATGTTATTCTTCTTCCATTCACTGTAATTTCACACGCAATCAATTCGTTTCTTCTCATAACATGTCCATACCAGGCCAAAATATTCCCTTTTATCTTCTCTGTGTTAATGGTGCCACTTTTTAACTTCCTCATTCATCACTCATTTCTCACCTCATCCATCCTTGTCACGCTGCACATCCATCCTAACATTCTCTAATTTCTTTCATCAGCCTAAAACTGCAATAACTTATTTATTAAAAACAAACTGATTAAGTGTGTCAGCAGAAAATTCTGTTAATAAGAATGACGCAATACCGTTATTCCCCGAGGGCTAAAAGCTAGAAAATTGAGAGAGTACCGTCGATTGTTTCTTTATTATCGAGCAACGAAAGCAAGGAGTCATGCTGGGATAACGATACCCATTACCGATAGACCTGCGAACGGCTAGAATTGAACAATTATTTTTTTAAACAAAACGCAACGCCAATGGCGGTTATATTTTATACAAATATTATTAAAACAAATTATATTGTTGAAATTGATTGCTTTCTGACTCATATCTCATAAAATAAACTCGTACTAAACTGTGGATGTACAACCATATCTACGATTTGGCTCCAATGATGAGTGATGCTTCTCCTGCTCGGTGAGAATATCAGAATAACAAAATCGAAAAAAAAATCCTGCTAGAAAAGTCATCAAATTCTAATCGACCTTTTGATGTACGACTATTAGTGATGACAATGAAATTTAAAAACCAGCCTCTAATTACTTTGTTCATTAAGAAAAATAACTGCTCAATATTCAGTGGTGACTGTGCAGTGTGCGTGGTGTGTCGTTTACAAAATGCGATCTATTATATTGATAGCAGTATTACTATATCACAGTGAGTTCGCTTCTGTTTCTAAATAGCTCATAGTATCTAGTTATCTCACATGCCAATAGAAACCTTTTCGTTGGCTAACTAATATACTGCGGGAATATACTGTGCCGACCCCAGATAGACTGGGAACAGGGCAGGGAGAAGAAGAAGAAAGGAGAAAGTCTTACTGTAACGATTGTTATTAGTTTTAATGGACTGATAAAGCCACTGTTCATTACTCACTTTAAGCCACGTAATTTTTTGCCGGCTTAATATCTTAGTTTATGATTCAGTATTCCATGAAGTGTCACAAAAGTCGACTATGGGAGATTCTCGACCTATTCTATCATCGCTTAGAACTTTTCGGTGTGATGGATATTAAAAAAGTTGTGACAGTTTGGTGATGTTTTAAAATCAATAAATAGAAGAGAAATCATACAGCGCTGAGCTTACATTATCTAAGAACAGCGCAGAAGAATGAGACACGAAGGAAACTTACTTGAATAAGGGATATAACAATTATATCGGCACTCTCACACCAAAATACGCGACCTCGATTTAGTGTCAATATCAAGGTCAAAATATTTTGGTGTGTTCATTTATTAGAATCTAAAATCTCAACATTATCCACACATTTAAAAAGTAATCAGTATAATCATGCAAATATTATGAGCAGCTATAAAATCAAATAATAAAATAAATTCATAACGCAGTCTGTCGAAGATTTAACAAAAGATTATACCTGTTAAAATTTACATATTACCTTATACCCTAACAATGATCCTATTCCATTGAATTCATTTACATATTCGAACGAAAGTAAATCAAAATATGAGGTTATTGTACCCTTGAGGGTAAAATGTTTTTTAAATACTAAAACAAATATGAGGACGCTAAAATGTTTATTGTAAGCATCAAATTGAAAAAGAAAACATTATCTAACAGTTGCCTACAGGATTTTACATTAAGTATTTGATTTACAGTATTTGAGTGTCACATTCCTAACATTAAGATTACTGCAATCGGCCTTCGTCATTTATTGTCGTCTGCATTTATACAAAAGGTAACTATGTTAAGTCTCATGGGGTCAGCCTGTTACCATCTACTGCGCACATTTACCGCAGAATTGCTAGATGGTCAGGAATGTTGCCTATTCCACGTCATATTTAAAACCCAGTCTCCTTGTAATTTTATTGACGGTTTCAATTAGTCTCTATCGTTAGTAAAGTACCGTTTCTTTATTATAGAGTAGCAGGCAATGTACTTCACGTATATTGGAAGTCTAATGTACAATATTTTATTGTTACAGATCTTCAAAATGTAAATGGGGGCCTATTATTGAACAGTTTGGTTGGCATCGGAGCTAATGCAGTTGAACCACTCTTGCATGGTAATATAAATATGCAGCAACGGCCCAACAATAATCTATATCAGCACCTAATAAACACGCCAGATAATATTAACAGATATTCTAACACCAATGCCTACGATAATGGACGCCCTGTTAACTTTGACAATATTTATAAAGACGTGGAAATTAATAATGATGAATATACTAATAATGAAAACAATACACCCCCTACTGGCTATCGCGCTACAGACAACGATTCACAAATTAAAGATAGATTTAATTATAATGAAGACACAGCAGTTAATGAAAAATTTACTCAAGAAAAAAGTCCGATCACAGATGGTGGTAGTAATAATCCTATTAGAAGTACCGCTGGTGTACAAACACAGAATGTACAGGGTAAGCCAAATCTCAACGTAGTGAAATCACCACAAATGTTTGGAATTAAAGGAGTTAACGTTCCACGTCCAAACGGTAATGGAATAAATATGTCACAAACAAACTCAAATAATGCAATGAATGCTGTAAATTTACCACAGACAAATGCTAATGGCGGTGACAGTAAAGGTGTCACATCTACAGATAAGGAAATAAAAAAGAATCGGTGGGTAATGTTGAAGAAAAAGAAATTCTTCTATCAAGTTAAGCCAGTAAGACCAGAAGGTGAAGCTGTTGCAAATGAAGAAATTGTTTATTATTTAGATGAAAATTAGGAATTAACGTCTTTATGGAATATTTCTAGATTTGTAGAACGGTATGCTAATAACATCGACCAGTTAAACAATAATAATTTTCGTTCGTTCTTTCTTCTAATGATTACTGCTAATTCTATTAGTTACATGTTTCGTTTTTAATGATGATAAATTATAAAAATGTCATGATATTACTTGCTGTCTGTCTTCCCTGTCTGTTTTTAATGAGCCTATAAACAACTGTAAAAACGTTCATTGTTTTCAACACATTGTATGTCATTTCCTTTGTAATTTTTAATTTATTACTTTTAATTACTAATACATACATACATACATAAATCACGCCCATATCCCCGAAGGGGTAGGCAGAGGTGAACTAGCACCCACGTTTCGCCAATTATGTTAGGTCCCATGAAATAGGTGGCGAGCCTATTGCCATTTAACGAGCACAAAAGTCGCAGTACATTGCTATTGCTACCTAGCAATAGCAATGTACTGTGACTTTTGTGCAGGTGGTACAAGAGGAACGCTGCTGCCCATTCCTCATTTATCCTTAGTCGCCTTGTACGCTCACGGGAGAGATTTTGGGGTGGTGACAATTGTATTCTACTCTGCCGTCACTACTAATGTCAAAAAAAAATTTAACTAATCATATTCTAGCATTATTTTAGACCACTTTTTCTTTGTGATAGGATAATTTCTTGAGAACCTTCGGCAATTAGACAACATTTTCTTCGTTAAACCATTTTTCACACAAAGAAAGTCTCACCAAAATTGCTAAACTCATCAACCTCAATGCAAAAATTTCTGCCGTACTGACTGCTCTATCAATATTAACATCTACGAAAACAATTATATTCGCGCCACGTTGATTTCCTCTGTGTATCAAGCACTCGTATTGCGTTAAAATATAATGTATTTATTGTGTACTTAAATAAATCCTTAGAGGCGTTTGTTGTAACTGGCTTACTTCAAACTGATTTTAATTATTCTTTATAGTGCACGAGCACGTGTAACAAGGCTAGGATAATACATTTTCATTTGGTACGGAAGAGGGAATATTAAATGTTATTTTCTTCGGCGAGAGTAAAGTGCTGTCCGATTCTGTTTTATATTTTAACAGAGATGAGAGCAAGTCGAAACATATTAAGACTATGATTATTTTCAGGAAGTTGTCAGCTTAACAAGTAAACGTAATATATATTAATGTCTTATTTTATGAGGACTATATTTTTCGCAACCATCTAACCCGACAGACGCGGTTCTGTCGAAAGTTATGTCGGCTAAGCGCAAAGGAAGTAATGGAAATTTTACTGAACTAGAAATCTAGTCTAAGGCAAAAAAATACCGATACTGATAAAACCTTAAAGACTAATAATTGGTAATAAACCGGAAACCGGTAATTGAACTTAGGAACAATATTTTTTGCTAACATTATTTATAAGGTTAGAAAAAGTTCTAAAAATTAGTCTTTATGCGAAAATCGAACCCGCGTCTTCCTTTATCCGGGAGGCTGTCTATATCATTTTCTGTACTTTTTCTGACCTATTTCCCTTTGTAATATTGTTACTAACATTTATATAATGTTCAAATAAAAATCAAAATAATAAATCATTGATATTTTATCACACACAGCTCGTTTTTCCACTTTAACATCTACGAGCCCTTATTGAAAATATTTGAAAAATTATTGTCCTGATGCGAGAAGCCGCGGTCTCCTCCATACGGGCGGCTGTTTATACCGCTCGACCAACCAGGGCTTTCGTTGATTTCGTATATCAATATCAAATAATCTCTTTATATGTCGTTGAATGCTGAAAACGGCAATGAAAAGTTTGCATGCGTTATTTGATTGTTCTTGTATGAAAAATTATGGTCTTGAGGCGGGAATCGAACCCGCGTCCGCTGCTATCCACCATTTTTCTAACATTTATATCATGTTAAAATTAAAAATCGAATAGCTTGTATGAAAGTTCACAATCGCAAGTAAAAAAAAATATGTAGCGTGCACGTATGCAGCCAAATCAAATATTGTGATCGTTTTAGGCAATAGACAAAGTTAAGATATAAAATATTTTGTTTTTCTTTTTTAATATAAAATATGCAGGAGTGCCTGACCCACATTTGGCGGCTTTGAGTCAAGGCCCTGTCCTTCACACAGTACAAAGGATGTTAGCTAGATGCAGCAGCCACATAATCTAGGTTTGAATTTGCTCTCAGGATGATAAAGATAATTGAACACCCAGACTCCGCGAGAGTTATAACTCTATTTTGAAACAGTGTTTGTAAAGAACGTGCCGTGTGGTGACGGCAGAGTAGAATACAATAGTCACCACCCCAAATCTCTCCCGTGGGTGTCGTACAAGGCGACTAAGGATAAATCAGTGATGAGGAATGGACAGCAGCGTTCCTCTTATACCATCTAGCAATAGTACTGCAACTTCTGCGCCCGATAAATGGCAAAGGCTCGCCACCTATAACATGGGACCTGACATAATTGGCGAAACGTGGGGGCTAGTTCACCTCGGCCTACCCCTTCGGGGATATGGGCGTTATTTATGTACGAGTGTGTATGTACGAGGGCGGGTCAATAAGTCCGTGACTTTTGGAATAAAACACAGATTTTTTCATAAATAAATCATTTTATTTTTCAACGTAGTCTCCCTTGAGCTCGATACACTTTGTCTAACGATAACATGACCTAACAACGTATGTCGGGTCAGCTAGTTTAAAATAAAGAAGCTAAAAATAAAAATGAAAATAAAACACTTAAAAACGTCACGCCTGATCGCGCTTCGCTCAATCACTGTGACCTCACTAAATCAGACGCTAGACCGCTCACGGACCAAACGCATTAAATTATCATCATCATCACCATCACCTTCCAAACCCACTCCCCCCAAACATCCCCATAAATCCCTCTGGTCTTCGGTCCCTCGTTTACATGGCCATAAACCGCGGAATGCTCGCTAACTCCTAGCCTGCCCGGCTAGAATGACCACCAATGATATAGTCATTTTTAATTTATTTATTAGGAAAACCAACAGCTACAACATTATAATATAATACAAGCGAAGCCCCGCCGCTTATCATGCCTATATTCCCGAAGCAGAAGTGAATTAACACTCACGTTTCTCCAATTATGTTAGGTCCCAATCAGTGGCGAACCTATTGCCATCTATCGAGCACATGAAATCGCAGTATATAGCTAGGTGGTTTTCATAAGAGGAATGCTGCTGCCCATTGCTCATCGCTGTCTTTACCCTTAGTCGCCTTGTACGACACCCACAGAGGAGATGGGGGTGGTGACAATTGTATTCTGCTCTGCCGTCACCACACGGCCCAGAATCATCAAAGTAAAAAATAAACTCAATATTTTGTGTTGACAAGCTCACAAGACAATGACAACTATTAGAACATCGTAATTGGAAAAAGTTCGAAAAATTTATAACAGTCTTGATGCGGGAATCGAACCCGCGTTTTCTGCAATCCAGGCAGATGCATATACCGTCAGCACTTGGTCCATTAAATTTTCGAACTTTTTTTAGCCACAATTTTCTTTATTGTTTAAATAGAAAATCAAATAAATAATGACAATTTAGGTTTGACCACGACATAGCTTCACATAAAACCATGAGGCTGTGGAAACGCCGTTGTGCCTTATTTTACTTACTTGAAAATTAGTCTACCGTTCTTGTGCTAGTTTTCAAAGGAGTCCCAAAGAAGTAATATTTCAAAATTAATCCAATGCCATTTGAAATGGACGTCTTTTAGCTTAAAATGGGACACAACGTAAGTATAAAGAAGGTGAAACAAAAAAATATTCTTTTGAAGAAAATCGTAAACACCAAAAATGTAATTACTAAACTTGGAATCGGTTCATGGCTGTTACACTTTGCCTTTGAATTATATTCGGGGCAATAATTAAAATTCAGACATTTTCAAGTGACGCTAGTTGAAGGTCTTCTTATTGGAGGTGTAACTGCTAAATTTCTCTTTTCGGAAGCTGTCCTTAAAACACAAGGTCAGACCTCGTTCTACAATAATCTGAATAACTTTGGTGGGCTATTTATAGCTGAACCCCGATTATGTGAGCCTCTTTCAACCGCTTTCGTCTACCTGCCACTCTCACACTTTGCGATTATTCTCAATGAGTGAGAGTGATAGGTGCACGAGCGATTGAAAGAGGCTTACATAATAACCCCGCTGAAGCCTGATACCGCCAATTTGAAAGTAACAATTGTGTCAACGTGATGTTTCCATAATATTGCCTTTAGCACAGTTCATATAATTAAAACAGTATCTAAATTGTTACAAAGAATAAAAGGTTTGAAATGTTTATATTGTCACAAAGAAAATTAAGGTTAGGAAAATTAGAATACGAAAATAGTTATTTGTTATACGTGAGTGCAAAGTTGCTTTTTAACCGCGGGCTCAACCTGACACTTCCAGACCCATCCTACCAAATACACACACCCAACACATACATAACATCCACCCAGACTCACCCACAATATCCACCCAGACGCACCCACAATATCCACCCATACGCACCCACAACATCCACCCAAACGCCTACGTGAAAAGCAAATTAATAAAAAAGTAGACCAAAAAGGTTCCGAATCTGAATTTTCAACAAATTAAAAAGGTTGCTTAATAAATTCGACACCATAGAGGTCCAATAGGTTTAATGATGTTTTTCAAAGTGGATTTTGTGGTGTTGTTTTGATGCACAAGCATCCGGGATGGTGTGAAATTATGCAGAATCATTGAAAATAAGTCTTGTGATGTGTTTGATGTTGAGAATTTTGAAGTGGTTTTCACCACCTCATCAATCGCCATCATGAACTCTGGTATAAATCAATTCGCGCCAAGCACTCTCTAGATGCGATAAAATGTGTGACACCCATATTTTAATGTAAAATTAATTTCATACATTCATTTCACTCGCTCATTTAATCATATTAATATGAAATAAATATACTAAAGACATGGCTGTATGGGCTAGACTCTTTGCCTTCACTAAAAAAACAGGGAGAATTACAAACAAATTAAAAAAATATGTTTTGTATTCACAAACATAATATACTTGCACGCGATGTTCTAAATTCAAATTTACTTAATCCTCTAGAGGATAAAAACGGCTTTTGCACTCAGATATCGAAGAGCCAAAACGCTTTTTCCAAGATGGGGGGATGAAAATGATATTCCTGATTCGGGACGTGTTGTAACCAAATATAAATAAATTAAGCCTCACACAAAGAGCAGCGGTCAGCGGTGGCGGTAGCGGTGGCGGTAGCGGTGGCGGTAGCGGTGGCGGTAGCGGTGGCGGTAGCGGTGGCGGGCAGTTGTAACGTAGGTAACATAAGGACATTATTCAAACCAGCGCGGTCAACGTTTATTCGGGTTCGCTACCGCCACCGTCCCGCCACCGCTGCTGACTGAGTGAGGCTTTAATAAAAAAAAGCAATAGCTCCGAAAGCTCTTGTAATTTTAGTCTATTTCCTTTCTCACTTATTTTTACACTCCCAATTGTCATGGCATTACAATTACATCGAAACTTAAAGAATAAACCTAAAATGAGTTTCGAACACTAGCCATTAGTGATTTTGAACGTAGTCATAAATGTAGACGTAGTCCGGAGTGGGTTGTGGGGGCAAGGGGAGCGGGGCGCGTTGCTGTCGGAATGCGCAGGAGCCCCGCCGCCGGTGCAATGCCAGCCCCACCGCCAGCAGCAAGGCAACGGCCGCCGCACAACTCCCCGCCACCACTGCTGTCGGCGCTGTCGACGCTGCAATCACAGAACAGTAGGTTATCTGCTGCCTGTCGGCGAGCTATTAGCTCACAGACCGCAGGTTAACGCCGACACTAGGGTTGTAACTAAAGCGGCACAACGAACACATACTGGCGCGCTTACGAAAAACGCACCTTTTTACAACTTCTGAGAAAGTTTTTTTTTTCTTAGTACATTTGTATGACCAGAGCTGAGCTAGTTATTGATGTAAAAATTTGAATATTCAGCGTTTTGAAATGGTCTCTAGGGGAAAGTTATAGAGCTTGTTTTCCTGATTACAAATATGTTACAGTTATGTATAACTTAATTTCGCTAAAAATCGTACATAATGCGTTTTTCGTAAGCGCGGCAGCATAAGTCCCTGTACTATAAGTAAATGTGTGCGTTACAGTGGGTGCCTACACGGCGCCGAGTTCAAAAGCACACTTTCTAATGGGCAGCGGCCAGTTTGTATGAAGACGTATTACTGTTCTGGGTATACTGTGCCAATACCCACTCACTATCAAGCTCGAATTCAAGATCCAATTTTGATACCGTAAAGGTCTCTGCTCACTAGACCGTTCCGACACCGGCCAGGCACGGAGCGTTTTCGCACCGGCAAAACATTCGACTCGAATTCAATGCCGGCAATCTGTGATGGAACGTTGGTTCATATAAATTGTATGAAAGAAAATTTTATTGTACCTGACGGTGCGGATACGCTCCGTGGGCAGAGGCAAACCAGCTAACTCCATATGGGCATTTTTATACTGCTTATTAAAAATCTAAAATACAGTTGATAGATATTATGTTAATGTTGATTTTGTCGTTGTCATTTTTGCAAATCACGCCTGCTATTTATTGTTGAATTCAATCTGAATTGTGGAGTTGGCTGGTTTGCCAATTGACGTAATGTATGATTAATCTTCTTCTTTTTCCTGCTCTGTTCCCAGCCTATTTGGGGTCGGCGCAGTGTGTTTCCTCTTCCATTCATATCGGTCAGACGTCATCAAGCCATCCACTCCATTTTGATTCATATCATCCATCACACCGTAAAGGTGCTAGTGATGAATGAATGTATAGAAAAGAGACGGAACGGACCATGTCGAAAGACCGATGAAAGGAGAGAGTTATTGGAATGACAACATTCTAATCCATACTGCTCAAAGTTTTGGCATTGGTTTTACAGGCGGCCGCCTGCCTGACACTAACCTTCTTCTGGTATGCTGTTGTTGGTGGTTTGTCCTCCAACATTCGGGTGCCCCAAGGTGTTTATTGGTCTACACCGGGCAATGTACCCTAGTCGACTGTTACGACACCCATGGGATGAGTCGGGGCTGTCCTATTCTACGTTATTTGTTCGCTCCCAGGCCAGCATAGAATACCAAGACGTAGTATATGATTAATATTCGCAATAAATACAGACTTGATCTTTACCCTTATAAAATAAAAATGCTTTATTGTAGTCCATTCTACACGGCTACAATTTTTTCAATAGTATCCCTTCCGCCATAAAAAAAGAATCTGAATTTTTCTCTTTTAAAAAATAAACTAAACACTTACCTAATCACAAAGTGCTATCACAAGCGAATTCTTGGGCAGTTAAAAAAATCGAATTGAACTAATTAATGCATGTGAAAAAATCTTGCATTATCAATTAATTCTTCTGTAATTATTTCTAAGTATTTAATTTTATAATAATATTGCAATGCCCGAAAAGGGTAACTATGTTTATAAGCAGAGTGTATTTGTGTTATAAGAGCTGATGTATTACGCTTAGTTGGAAATAAAGTATTTGAATTTGAATACTCGCAGTTTTAATCCAACAAAAGTGAACGAACTTTAAAAAAATATGTTTTATTTTAGTAAATCATTTACAAGTCAGTTTCCGGGGATTCACAGAAATTAATCAGAGGATATTTGTGTTGAAAGATTTTGGTGGTTAGAAAAACAATATCGAAAAAATATGGTCTCGATGCGGGAGACTACCCCGCGTCCGCTGCTATCCAGGCAGTATAGCATAATTAGATTAACATCATGATCAAAATTATTAATCAAATCATCATTAAAATTAATACTTATGGTTTAAGTTCATTTCTTAATACGAGTACATTTAATGAATAAAACTTGCAGATAGCATGCGTCGCTTTTTCTAATATAAAAAATGTGGTACTACTTACTGTGCGTGCCTTTCTTTCTCTTGATATTTATTTTTGCTTTTACGTCGCTTACAAGAATCGTTAAACTCGAGCTCGCGGAAGAATCAACGGCATCTATATCTAAGGTTTTTTCTACGGCGATACAACTAAAGAAGGTAACATTGTGAAACGTGGTCAAGTAACGGAACTCGATTAGCATCCTCCCTGGACTGAAAATGTACCTTCCGTTATCACGAACGTCATCTGAAATTAATAATTACGAAATTTTTCATTGACGCCGCTTGGTCAACTAGCGAACACCGCGCGGTCAACCAGTGGACCTCACGCCACTGTACCCGGAGTCACTATGATCATACAATAAATTATAATTTCGAACATCTACGATAAGTCTTTCTATATCCATTTTGAAATCAAAAACCATACGTCCGATACGTTAAAAAAAAATGACGGCTTCACCTCGTATTGTCTTAGCTTGAACCACTAGTGGACGCGTGGACGGCTTGCGACCGAGGCGATCCGCAGTTGATGTAGTGAGCGCACATCAATACAAGTCTATTATAAAGAACACTAAACGCCCAAGGCGAGGCGGTGCGAATCGGTTGATGCGTGGCTCTAAAATTTGATCCATGTCTCGTCTGATACGCAATACATGTCTAATAATTCACAGATGGCAAAATAACGGAGACAAGCGAATCACGACACTGCGACATGCGAAATAGACACCTGTGCTCAACATCACTACATTACCAGCCCTTTAATGTCTATTGTTTACAAATGCGGATTATTTTTTTATAGGGTAATTATCTGTTAGCCTTTGGAAAATCATTCTATAGGTACCATAACCACATACCTTCATCACAATATGTACCCCAACGATGGCATTGGTATAATAATTGCATATTTTTGTCGACAGTCTCAAAAAGTATTTCAAGTTTTTCACCGGTATATTTGTATATTGTTATGTTCCTGGATTTTGATCCATTGCTGACCATTAGTCCATCGATTGTTATTCTCGGTGGCACTAGAAGAGAATTAAGGATTTAATAAATATTTTAGGCCGTGTGGTGACGGCAGAGTGATGAGTGATGAGTGATGGGCTGCAGCGTTCCTCTTATGCAATCTACTGCGATATGGGCGTGATTTATGCATGTATGTATAAATATTTTTACTACTTGTTTATATACAGTAAAAAAAAATATCACTGTCATCTATACACTTACCACTTAATATTGTGGAATGTGTACGGTGTGCCGTGGAAATTAGATATTTTAGTTTGAGATTACTAACGGAGTTCACTAGAGTATATATTTAGAAGTTTGGCGTTATAATATTTAACCCGACGTTTCGATCACTTTACAGAGGCCGTAGTCACGGGGAGGCTCCCCGTGACTACGGCCCTTACGCAACTTCTGTCCGTTAAAGTTTTATTTCAACTGAATAGTGCTCGTGCAAATATAAGAGAACATGAAATGCATATTAATTGAATTCGATATGTCTTCATCTGGTGTAAATCCATCGGTATAGTTATGGCAGGCAGAGGTGAACTAGCACCAGCGTTTCGCCAACTATGTCAAGTCTCATGTAATAGGTGGCGAGCCTATTTCCATTTATCGGGCACAAAAGTCTCAGTACATTGCTAGGTGGTATAAGAGGAACGCTGCTGCCCATTCCTCATCACTGATTTATCCCTTGTCGCATCCTTAGTCGCCTTGTACGACGCCCACGGGAGAGATTTGGGGAGGTGACAATTGTATTGTATTCTGCCGTCACCACACGACCGGAAAAAATAGTATAATAATATATAATATACTGAAAGAATAGATTATTTAAATAATATAAAAACAATTCATTCATTCATAGATTTTTAAATAATTACATGGTCGAACCGGGAATCGAACGCGCGAAAAAAATATCCTGTAGCTTTATTATACCGATCGAAAGGCTCCATCTTCTTCTCCCTGTCCTGTTCCCAGTCTTTTTGGGATCGGCGCAGTATGTTCCCTCTTCCATTCATATCGGTCAGACGTCATCAAGCCATCCACTCCCTTTTGATTCATATCATCCATCACACCGTAAAGATGCTAGTGATGAATCAATGTATAGAAAAGAGACGGAACGGACCATGTCGATAGACCGATGAACGGAGAGAGTGATTGGAATGACAACATTCCAATCCATACTGCTCAAAGTTTTGGCTTAGGTTTTCCAGCCGGCCGCCTGCCTGACATTAACCCTCTTTGGGTGTGCTGTTGTTGGTGGTTTGCCCTCCACCATTCGGGTGTCCCAGGGTGCTTATTGGTCTACACCGGGCAATCTCACTTAGCCGACTTTTACGACACCCATGGAATGAGTCGAGACTGGCACATTCTACGTTATTTTTTCGCTCCCAGTCCAGCATTTACTTACTAATAATAGTAGTTAAATTAAATTAGCAGAAACGTCGTTATAAGTGGACGTATTCGACAATTGTCCAGAAAACTGATAATCAGAACTAGTTTGGAGTTGCATTTACTTACCTTGGAGGTTAGCTTGACTTAACTTGAAGTTGTAAATAAGCAACACGATAACAATGAAAAGACAATTGGTACACATTGTCGATTCAATACACAATGCGCAAGCGGAGCTAGAGCAACAAGGATACTGACAGATTTATAATTTAAGCTCATAATATCTATACTTAATATTATAAAGCTGAAGAGTTTGTTTGTATGGCGAAACCGCGGGCGTCCACTAGTGTTATAATATACGTAATCTTCAAGGATAATTATTGCTATAAATTGAACAATAGTTATTTGTTATACAAGAGTGCAAAGTTGCATTTTAACCGCGTGCTCAAGGATTCTAAAATTAGAATACTGAGCGTTAAGACATGCATGAAGACATTTATTTGTTAGATGTGGTTATGTACTGATAACATCTATGTAAGGTGTTATGAGTTATATTTTTAACAATGCACATTTAGCTAAATTAAACAGCTGTTATTAAATATAAGTGGGTGTTAGTATTTTTAAAATCGTTATTGTTAAATGAAGCTTAGCACTTCAAGGGCATCTTCAACTATATTATCAATATGATTGGTAAAGCTTATCTTAGGACCCAGTATTACACTAAGGTCAGGATTCTTTTAGATTATGGGCCTAGACAAAGTAACATGCCGACAAAGATAACGAAGTTCGATAAAGCAAAATGTATGGGATTTGACGTAAGTCGCCGTGAAATCACGTGACCAAAATCGTCTTCGTAAGTTCCTAGTTACGTTGGTAGCGCAAGCTAAGACGCTGTAGATACCAAAGTAATATGGCCGATCGTGACGAACTTCGACACGTTATCGTTATAAAACGATTGCCACTTGGCTACGGGCCCAGAGATGTTATAGAGGTAAGGCACCACTCTTTTTTTTTGGTAAATTTTATGTAGGACGTAATTTTTTTCAACCTTAGATTGTGGTGACGGCAGAACCGAATACAATTGTCATCACCCTTATCTCTCCCGTGGGTGTCGTACAAGGCGAATAAGGGTAATGTCGGCGATGAGGGCAGCAGCATTCCTCTTATACCACCTCGCATTATACTGCAATTTATGCCCGATATATGGCAATAAGCTCGCCACCTATTACATGGGACCTAACTTAATTGGCTAAAAGTGGGTGTTAATTAACCTCTGCCTACCCCTTCGGGGATATAGGCGTAATTTATGTATGGTATAAACAGCATCAGTATCTCTCTGCAACAATGAAACATCACTCATATTCGAAATAAGTTTAAATAGTCATGCGCAAAACAGAGAACAGACTATTTTTAGTTTAACAGGAAATGTCATTTATAAACATCCAGAAAATAATTGGACCATAATGATACAAAATTTATTTATTTATTTATTTATTTATGGCACAATTACAGACAACAGATATAAAACATACTTATGTTACTTAGAATTAATACATTTTATATATCTGTGCCCAATTACAATGGTGCACAGCATTTACATGAAACTGACCTAAACTTATTTATTTAACTTAATTAATCTTTAAGTGTAACAAAATGGAACAAAATTAGTAATTAAGTAAGTAATTATACATATAAAATGTAAGAACAAAAATTGAACAAAAATGAAACACAATATGAACAAATTACAAATTTTGAAACACAATACCTAACACCTAACTATTATTATGCAGCATCGCTTTAAGTGAACGTTTAAAAGAAGGGACGGTACAGTTAAAAATATCACAATCAGAACAAACTTTATTAAAACTTACACACATTCTATGGAGAGGACTGTTTTGGGACACATTGTTCTTTGATGTCGACACACAGAATAGCCGTGGGATGCGCACAGACCGGGTTGGTACTCTAAACATCAGCATCTCCAGTAAGCCTGCGTCACACATACCATTAGCTATTTTATGGAGTGTACGCAAATCGCTCATCCACCTACGGCTCGCTAGGCTATCCATATTAAAGTAACGAAGCCGATCTGAATAGTCGCTGATCTTATGCCGTAAGCCATATTTAGTGCTTAGAGCGCGTAAGAACCTCCGCTGAATAGCCTCAATTCTATCAGTATGATTTTGATAAATCGGAAACCACACTGTAGAACAGTACTCTAATATACTCCTGACTAAGGATGCGTACAAGATTATCCATGAATTGATACTTTTAAATGGTTTCGCATGCCGTAACACAAAAAATAACATTTGGTTGGCTTTATTACAGATGTAGTCGTAATGGGGTCTAAATGAAAGCACAGAGTCATAATACACACCTAGATCGCGAACGGTCACAACACGAGCAAGACTACGACCACATATATTATAATTATAATTCAATGGATGTTTGTTTTTAGTGAATGAAATCACTTGACATTTTTGAACATTTAATGACATGTGATTTACATCGCACCAGTGATTAATAGTGTCCATTGAACTTTGTAATGCCTCACAATCGCTGCCACTCAAAACACGATTAAAAATTTTTATATCGTCTGCGAAAGCAAGACATTCACTTTTAATGTTGTTAAGGAGATCGTTTATGAATATAAGAAACAATAGTGGGCCCAAGTTTGATCCCTGTGGCACCCCTGAGAGTGACTCAAATGGAAAAGAATCATATCCACTTAGTGTGACAAGTTGAGATCGATGAAGGAGGTAAGTTTAAATGAATGAAATTTATATAACATATTCAATTTTAATTTGAACATTATACTATAAATGTTAGAAAAATTAGTACAAAGATTTTGGTGGTTAGAAAACCCGTTGGCTTACAACGTGAAGTGTAAAGGTTAGAAGAATTTCGGCAAGTTAATAAGTGTCTTGGGTGGCCAAGCGGTCAGGCACCTGCCCGGATAGCAGCGGACGCGGGTTCGATTCCCGCCTCAAGATCATAATTTTTCGAAATTCTTTTTCTAACTACCAAAATCTTTATTTATATTTCGCAGCTTCATTCTTAGCGATTTAAGCTTACATGTTGTAGTGGCGCCCCCAAGCGTCACCCTTGCACGGATTTTTAAAGATATTTTTATTTTTTACTATGGCAATATTAAAAAAGATAAATAAACGTTACTACTCGACCAGTCCGGCCGTTACGCTTCCTCATTACGTGTTTCCGTGCCGAACCCTTCGCACGTCAACGGAGCTCACCTACCTACGAATAATTAAAAAAAAAAAATAACGGCTTTCAACATGGGGAACTATAGAAAATAACGAAGAAAGAAGATACGAAAACTAGAAGCTTATTCGTCTGAAGAGGAATTAAAGAGCATAATAATATATTTAGTGATGCGAACAACTAAAATCGGGGTTGTATCTGTCACATACATACAGAATGCGCAATTGCCAATAATCAGGGCTCTTGTCGTTCTTATTAAAAGATGTGCTACTTATGCCAAGGATATTTCGTGATGCGAACAACTAAAATCGGGGTTGTATCTGTCACATACATACAGAATGCGCAATTGCCAATAATCAGGGCTCTTGTCGTTCTTATTAAAAGATGTGCTACTTATGCCAAGGATATTTCGTGATGCGAACAACTAAAATCGGGGTTGTATCTGTCACATACATACAGAATGCGCAATTGCCAATAATCAGGGCTCTTGTCGTTCTTATTAAAAGATGTGCTACTTATGCCAAGGATATTTCGTGATGCGAACAACTAAAATCGGGGTTGTATCTGTCACATACATACAGAATGCGCAATTGCCAATAATCAGGGCTCTTGTCGTTCTTATTAAAAGATGTGCTACTTATGCCAAGGATATTTCGTGATGCGAACAACTAAAATCGGGGTTGTATCTGTCACATACATACAGAATGCGCAATTGCCAATAATCAGGGCTCTTGTCGTTCTTATTAAAAGATGTGCTACTTATGCCAAGGATATTTCGTGATGCGAACAACTAAAATCGGGGTTGTATCTGTCACATACATACAGAATGCGCAATTGCCAATAATCAGGGCTCTTGTCGTTCTTATTAAAAGATGTGCTACTTATGCCAAGGATATTTCGTGATGCGAACAACTAAAATCGGGGTTGTATCTGTCACATACATACAGAATGCGCAATTGCCAATAATCAGGGCTCTTGTCGTTCTTATTAAAAGATGTGCTACTTATGCCAAGGATATTTCGTGATGCGAACAACTAAAATCGGGGTTGTATCTGTCACATACATACAGAATGCGCAATTGCCAATAATCAGGGCTCTTGTCGTTCTTATTAAAAGATGTGCTACTTATGCCAAGGATATTTCGTGATGCGAACAACTAAAATCGGGGTTGTATCTGTCACATACATACAGAATGCGCAATTGCCAATAATCAGGGCTCTTGTCGTTCTTATTAAAAGATGTGCTACTTATGCCAAGGATATTTCGTGATGCGAACAACTAAAATCGGGGTTGTATCTGTCACATACATACAGAATGCGCAATTGCCAATAATCAGGGCTCTTGTCGTTCTTATTAAAAGATGTGCTACTTATGCCAAGGATATTTCGTGATGCGAACAACTAAAATCGGGGTTGTATCTGTCACATACATACAGAATGCGCAATTGCCAATAATCAGGGCTCTTGTCGTTCTTATTAAAAGATGTGCTACTTATGCCAAGGATATTTCGTGATGCGAACAACTAAAATCGGGGTTGTATCTGTCACATACATACAGAATGCGCAATTGCCAATAATCAGGGCTCTTGTCGTTCTTATTAAAAGATGTGCTACTTATGCCAAGGATATTTCGTGATGCGAACAACTAAAATCGGGGTTGTATCTGTCACATACATACAGAATGCGCAATTGCCAATAATCAGGGCTCTTGTCGTTCTTATTAAAAGATGTGCTACTTATGCCAAGGATATTTCGTGATGCGAACAACTAAAATCGGGGTTGTATCTGTCACATACATACAGAATGCGCAATTGCCAATAATCAGGGCTCTTGTCGTTCTTATTAAAAGATGTGCTACTTATGCCAAGGATATTTCGTGATGCGAACAACTAAAATCGGGGTTGTATCTGTCACATACATACAGAATGCGCAATTGCCAATAATCAGGGCTCTTGTCGTTCTTATTAAAAGATGTGCTACTTATGCCAAGGATATTTCGTGATGCGAACAACTAAAATCGGGGTTGTATCTGTCACATACATACAGAATGCGCAATTGCCAATAATCAGGGCTCTTGTCGTTCTTATTAAAAGATGTGCTACTTATGCCAAGGATATTTCGTGATGCGAACAACTAAAATCGGGGTTGTATCTGTCACATACATACAGAATGCGCAATTGCCAATAATCAGGGCTCTTGTCGTTCTTATTAAAAGATGTGCTACTTATGCCAAGGATATTTCGTGATGCGAACAACTAAAATCGGGGTTGTATCTGTCACATACATACAGAATGCGCAATTGCCAATAATCAGGGCTCTTGTCGTTCTTATTAAAAGATGTGCTACTTATGCCAAGGATATTTCGTGATGCGAACAACTAAAATCGGGGTTGTATCTGTCACATACATACAGAATGCGCAATTGCCAATAATCAGGGCTCTTGTCGTTCTTATTAAAAGATGTGCTACTTATGCCAAGGATATTTCGTGATGCGAACAACTAAAATCGGGGTTGTATCTGTCACATACATACAGAATGCGCAATTGCCAATAATCAGGGCTCTTGTCGTTCTTATTAAAAGATGTGCTACTTATGCCAAGGATATTTCGTGATGCGAACAACTAAAATCGGGGTTGTATCTGTCACATACATACAGAATGCGCAATTGCCAATAATCAGGGCTCTTGTCGTTCTTATTAAAAGATGTGCTACTTATGCCAAGGATATTTCGTGATGCGAACAACTAAAATCGGGGTTGTATCTGTCACATACATACAGAATGCGCAATTGCCAATAATCAGGGCTCTTGTCGTTCTTATTAAAAGATGTGCTACTTATGCCAAGGATATTTCGTGATGCGAACAACTAAAATCGGGGTTGTATCTGTCACATACATACAGAATGCGCAATTGCCAATAATCAGGGCTCTTGTCGTTCTTATTAAAAGATGTGCTACTTATGCCAAGGATATTTCGTGATGCGAACAACTAAAATCGGGGTTGTATCTGTCACATACATACAGAATGCGCAATTGCCAATAATCAGGGCTCTTGTCGTTCTTATTAAAAGATGTGCTACTTATGCCAAGGATATTTCGTGATGCGAACAACTAAAATCGGGGTTGTATCTGTCACATACATACAGAATGCGCAATTGCCAATAATCAGGGCTCTTGTCGTTCTTATTAAAAGATGTGCTACTTATGCCAAGGATATTTCGTGATGCGAACAACTAAAATCGGGGTTGTATCTGTCACATACATACAGAATGCGCAATTGCCAATAATCAGGGCTCTTGTCGTTCTTATTAAAAGATGTGCTACTTATGCCAAGGATATTTCGTGATGCGAACAACTAAAATCGGGGTTGTATCTGTCACATACATACAGAATGCGCAATTGCCAATAATCAGGGCTCTTGTCGTTCTTATTAAAAGATGTGCTACTTATGCCAAGGATATTTCGTGATGCGAACAACTAAAATCGGGGTTGTATCTGTCACATACATACAGAATGCGCAATTGCCAATAATCAGGGCTCTTGTCGTTCTTATTAAAAGATGTGCTACTTATGCCAAGGATATTTCGTGATGCGAACAACTAAAATCGGGGTTGTATCTGTCACATACATACAGAATGCGCAATTGCCAATAATCAGGGCTCTTGTCGTTCTTATTAAAAGATGTGCTACTTATGCCAAGGATATTTCGTGATGCGAACAACTAAAATCGGGGTTGTATCTGTCACATACATACAGAATGCGCAATTGCCAATAATCAGGGCTCTTGTCGTTCTTATTAAAAGATGTGCTACTTATGCCAAGGATATTTCGTGATGCGAACAACTAAAATCGGGGTTGTATCTGTCACATACATACAGAATGCGCAATTGCCAATAATCAGGGCTCTTGTCGTTCTTATTAAAAGATGTGCTACTTATGCCAAGGATATTTCGTGATGCGAACAACTAAAATCGGGGTTGTATCTGTCACATACATACAGAATGCGCAATTGCCAATAATCAGGGCTCTTGTCGTTCTTATTAAAAGATGTGCTACTTATGCCAAGGATATTTCGTGATGCGAACAACTAAAATCGGGGTTGTATCTGTCACATACATACAGAATGCGCAATTGCCAATAATCAGGGCTCTTGTCGTTCTTATTAAAAGATGTGCTACTTATGCCAAGGATATTTCGTGATGCGAACAACTAAAATCGGGGTTGTATCTGTCACATACATACAGAATGCGCAATTGCCAATAATCAGGGCTCTTGTCGTTCTTATTAAAAGATGTGCTACTTATGCCAAGGATATTTCGTGATGCGAACAACTAAAATCGGGGTTGTATCTGTCACATACATACAGAATGCGCAATTGCCAATAATCAGGGCTCTTGTCGTTCTTATTAAAAGATGTGCTACTTATGCCAAGGATATTTCGTGATGCGAACAACTAAAATCGGGGTTGTATCTGTCACATACATACAGAATGCGCAATTGCCAATAATCAGGGCTCTTGTCGTTCTTATTAAAAGATGTGCTACTTATGCCAAGGATATTTCGTGATGCGAACAACTAAAATCGGGGTTGTATCTGTCACATACATACAGAATGCGCAATTGCCAATAATCAGGGCTCTTGTCGTTCTTATTAAAAGATGTGCTACTTATGCCAAGGATATTTCGTGATGCGAACAACTAAAATCGGGGTTGTATCTGTCACATACATACAGAATGCGCAATTGCCAATAATCAGGGCTCTTGTCGTTCTTATTAAAAGATGTGCTACTTATGCCAAGGATATTTCGTGATGCGAACAACTAAAATCGGGGTTGTATCTGTCACATACATACAGAATGCGCAATTGCCAATAATCAGGGCTCTTGTCGTTCTTATTAAAAGATGTGCTACTTATGCCAAGGATATTTCGTGATGCGAACAACTAAAATCGGGGTTGTATCTGTCACATACATACAGAATGCGCAATTGCCAATAATCAGGGCTCTTGTCGTTCTTATTAAAAGATGTGCTACTTATGCCAAGGATATTTCGTGATGCGAACAACTAAAATCGGGGTTGTATCTGTCACATACATACAGAATGCGCAATTGCCAATAATCAGGGCTCTTGTCGTTCTTATTAAAAGATGTGCTACTTATGCCAAGGATATTTCGTGATGCGAACAACTAAAATCGGGGTTGTATCTGTCACATACATACAGAATGCGCAATTGCCAATAATCAGGGCTCTTGTCGTTCTTATTAAAAGATGTGCTACTTATGCCAAGGATATTTCGTGATGCGAACAACTAAAATCGGGGTTGTATCTGTCACATACATACAGAATGCGCAATTGCCAATAATCAGGGCTCTTGTCGTTCTTATTAAAAGATGTGCTACTTATGCCAAGGATATTTCGTGATGCGAACAACTAAAATCGGGGTTGTATCTGTCACATACATACAGAATGCGCAATTGCCAATAATCAGGGCTCTTGTCATTCTTATTAAAAGATGTGCTACTTATGCCAAGGATATTTTGTGATGCGAACAACTAAAATCGGGGTTGTATCTGTCACATACATACAGAATGCGCAATTGCCAATAATCAGGGCTCTTGTCGTTCTTATTAAAAGATGTGCTACTTATGCCAAGGATATTTCGTGATGCGAACAACTAAAATCGGGGTTGTATCTGTCACATACATACAGAATGCGCAATTGCCAATAATCAGGGCTCTTGTCGTTCTTATTAAAAGATGTGCTACTTATGCCAAGGATATTTCGTGATGCGAACAACTAAAATCGGGGTTGTATCCGTCACATACATACAGAATGCGCAATTGCCAATAATCAGGGCTCTTGTCGTTCTTATTAAAATAAGATGTGAATACCTACATATACCAAGGCTATATATCCTTATTAACATATTCTCAAGAACCAATGTTCTTATAGCTCCATGCCGGAGCTCAGCGCACAGTCCCTTGCCAAGCGAGGTTGACGCATGTAAGTACATCTCATGATGTGTACACGCTCAAGGGACCATCGGCCGCCACTGCCGACGCCTCCGTCGCGGCTCCAGGCAACTTCCGAGTCCGTAGAAGTTCTCACAAGGATGAGACCCTTCAGATCCTCGGCGACACACCCGATCCGGAGACAAGTTGTGCTGCTTCAGTTCAGCAGGATATAGCTGCAAGGTCGCACAAGGTCTTAAAAAAGGAGATCCCTTTTCAAGATTCCTGAGCAAGACTCAAAAGGTTTTTTCTTCAAGTATTTAAGTTATAAATATTTAAGGTAAGGAAAACATATTAATAAATCTGATTCCATCAAATTGCGATTTTTTCTTTTTATTCCTTCTATATTGAACACCGAAGACAAAGCAGCTTTGTCAGTTATTTATATAAAAAAACCGGGGAACTTAAAGACCCTATATCAAGAGAAGCCGGATACGGGGCGACCAGCACCAGGCCCGCGAGAGCAGTGGGCACACCTGCGCGGGCGCGATATATCAGCACCAGCCGGTACCGCCGCCGCCGCAGGCCTACCCGCAGCCGCCTCCGCAGGCGCCGTTATAAGAGGTACTTAACTTATTGTGTTGGTCGATTACGCTACTTCTGTCACGAGTGAACAAGAATGATTTCCTAGGCACATATTATCTAAAAACACATAGCGACCATACATAATACGAAATTGCTATTCAAAGGATTTTGCTGCTTCAAAATTTATAAGTCAAGACTGTTTAATGGCATAAATCAATTGAGTTAAAAGATGTTTATTTTTTAGTAAACATAAAAGAGTCTGATCGATCCACCTTTGCTTTAAATATTGTGGTTGCATTTATAAATTGTTATGTCTACACTTCGGTTTATTCGGCGGCGCCGTAAGTTTTTACAAAGTTGTTGAAAATACCTCCATTTTAATATTGTGACTGCATTTACGATTTTAATTTCTACCCTTCGGTTTATATCGTCGTATGTTTTTTAGACGTGGGTGCTAGTTCACCTCTGCCTGCCCCTTCGGGGATGTAGGCGGGATTTATATATGTATGTATGTATGTTTTTTGGAAAATTGTTTATACCTGTCAGGGAATGCCCTAGAACAAAAAACATACTATATGTATATAATTTATATTGATTCGATGACATCATCTGTTTTGGCCAAAATTATCATGCATGCCAAAATAACCTCAAGATTATCGCTAAACTTGCGATTTTTAGGATTTATCCTAAACAAGGAAGAAAAAAGCTATCTTTTGCCTAGTAAGGATGATACATTTCTGGGTATTATTTTTTAATTCAACAAAGATGATATCAGAACTAACGTTATAGAAAAGAGAAATAAAATTAAACACTATTTACAACAAACGGCTTGGTTGACCGAGTATAAAGGCATCTGCCCGGAATGCCGAGAACGCGGGTTCGATTCCTGCATCAAAACTATGGTTTTTCGAATATTCTCTACTCTAACCACAAATTTCTTTAGCCAATTTACAACATTTTATTAGTAACAGTTAATGAATTTACACTATTTTACAAGTTTAATTAGACTACTTATATTACTTTAACTAGCAATACAGTATTCTTGGCTATACACCATAAATATATAATTACATAATCACAGCTAGAATCAGACCATTGCTTGACCATTCAATAATACCCCCACTTAAATTAAGTGTCTAGGGAGATATGGTAGCGGTGCCGGGTGAAGACATTAATGGAATAGTTACTTTATCTTATATAAATACCAAGACAACTATAAGGCGAATGCTTTATCGTGTATGAAATTTTCGGACACCGAATGGAAGCTTAGTGATTACGCCTTTAATGAAATAATAAGCTAGCTTGGCAATTTTAATATACGTAGATCTTTTTGCAAGTCGGTCGGTCAAATGCAAAATGCGCTATTTACGTACTTGACAGAGTGACCCCAATGCATGGAATACTGATGTTTTTACTGATATACTGATATATATTTCTAGTGATATTTATTTTTACGCGTTCGCGCTTTACATACTAATTCATTAAAATATTATATATGAAAGGAGTTTATAGATTGAGACCAAATACAATATCAGCTGGCACCCAACCTAATATTGTCTTACATTTCAAACCAGTGGCCAAATAAAGATCTCAATATAGAAACCAAAAAGACAGCAACCTGTGTAGATTTCGCCACCGCACATCGGGTCCAAAACACATATATAGGTTATATACATTAATAAAACTAAAAGTAATTTACAGAACCCTAATGAAATAGTTATATTATACCAGAATAGTTATTTTATACGTAAAGACCAAATTAATATCAACCCGTTATCAAAATTCTCAAATATAAAGTAGTACTTAGTAGTTCCCACGCCACGGGTATCATAGATTATTTGAATAGAACATTTTTTCCGCGTGGTTCAGAAGTTCAATTATTTATTACTATTAAAAAACAATTTCGTAAAATTTGTTGATACATCTACATTTGCCGCTCAAAGCACCCGTCACGCGGTTCATGACGACAGCCAATAAAATTGGGGTTAGCATCGATGTAATACGGAAGGCTGCAGTAACTCTGAATCATTCACAAGATTCTAAGGCATGTAGGTACTTAAATAATCGTTTTAATTATTAAATAGCTTAGATTAAATTGCTAAGAACAGCAAAGATATAATAATAACAAAATAAAAAATCTAAATAGTTATCTATTTTAATGATTGATTCTTTTTTTCTTGAGGCATACAATAAATAAAATTGATCGATACTTTAACTTCTAGGGAATATATTTGAAGTCCCTGCTGAAATGTTAAAATAACTATTAAATGGTAACTTTTCTATAAAAGCATAACTTAATCTATTCATTGGTTCATGTACCAACCTAACTTAACCAACTCATGTCGGTTAATAGTAAGATTTACCAAAAGGATCAACTAATATAGACGCAATAATTTGTGTAAAGATTAAACATACAAAATAAATAAAAACACTATTTATTTTTATAAGCGCTAGTCTAAGTAAGATAGATCAAATCGTTTTTAGATGGTCTAACAATATTTTTTCCGTTCTATAATAGCTCTCTATTAAAGATTTTTGATAGTGATTTTACTCGATCTTTGTTATCGAACCACTCCATATAATTCAAGGTTATTTATTAATTTAATTAGAATACTAAGAATCAGCTTAGTGTTCTTGAATTAATGCCATGAGATAACATTTTATTAACTAAATGGTTACCAATGGTACCTATACTGTTGGATTTTATATTCGTTTCTCTAAACATCCTACAACATGTAAGCTTAAATCGCTAAGAATGAAGCTGCGAAATATAATTGTAAATCAAACGAACTTACCTGAAGTGAAGTTCGATTATAATTATATGAGCAGCTTCATTCGACGCGATTTATAAGATCCCTCCCAACATCTGTAAAGATGTCCATCCCAACCCAAATCCAGACAAATATAAAATACAAAATTACAGAATAGTAGGTAGGTTCGGGCTATAAACTATAATGAGGAAGCGTAACGGCCGGACTGGTCGAGTAGTAACGTTTATTTATCTTTTTTAATATTGCCATAGTAAAAAATAAAAATATCTTTAAAAATCCGTGCAAGGGTGACGCTTGGGGGCGCCACTACAACATGTAAGCTTAAATCGCGTCGAATGAAGCTGCTCATATAATTATAATCGAACTTCACTTCAGGTAAGTTCGTTTGATTTACAAATATAATATATTAATTTCATTAAGAATAAAAATAAAATGTCTGTGTCACATCAAATTTTACTCATATTTTAAAGATATTACTACTTGTAATTTAACAATATACACATATTGACATACATATATTTCATAATAGAACTGTCAAATGATCTGTCAAGTAAGCTACTCAGAACTTACTTGTCGATTGTGAAACAGGCTGTAAGTCTCTTATGCTTTTTTTTCTACCTATTGGAGTTTTTTTTTATTGTAATGCTCAAGAATCGGCCTTGGTTTACGAGTAAACGAAATACACTCACATTTATTAGTATGAACACTTATAATATTATTTTTTGTAATTACTCAAACAAATGGCCCAAGTGTTTTTGCATTAAGAAACAATCACAAGGGCTCTTAATTCTACAAAATACCGTTTTATCATCCGCCTACATGGGATAATTACAGTGTTCTACGCATGAATATCATAGAAGTAAGCGTTGTAAAGCCGAGGTCCTAAATTCAAGCCCTGAGGTACACCTGTAGGTATGCTAATGTAGTCAGAGCGATGAATATGATGATACACTACTATTCCTTTTTCGAAAACAGTCAAAAATCTGGGAATTATGTTTGACCAGTGTTTGAAGTGGCACCCTCAAGTCGAGGCTGTTCAGAAAAAAGTGTATGCTGCGTATGGTTCAATAAATAGATTTCGTAATTTCCTACCTACTTGCACTAAAATTACTTTAGCACAAACACTGTTAATGTCAATTATTGATTACGCTGATGTCTGTTATGCTGATCTTTCGGAGGAGCTTCTCGATAGGCTGCAACGGCTACAAAACCTATGCATTATTTTTAATCTTCGCAAGTATGACCATGTTTCTTCCTATCGGCAAAAACTTAATTGGGTCCCTATTAGGCGACGAAGAGACTTACATGTTTTATCCCTCCTATATTCTGTTCTCTTCCTACCTACATCCCCGTTTTATCTAAAAAGCTGTTTCTCCTTTCGCTCCTTCTCTTCTTCTCGCAATTCTCGTCCCATGTACGATCTCACCCTCAACTATCCACTCCATACGTCTGGTTTCCTAACCAATTCCTTTTCTGTACATGCTGTTCGTCTGTGGAATTCTCTTCCTGTGGGAATTAGGAGCGCACGCACGTTGGAGTCTTTTCGGCATCAGGTAAGGAAGCACTTCTTAATCTCTTCTTAATAACTTTATGCTCCATATCATTTATTTATATGTATTTTATGTAATTGTGTATATTTATGTGTATATGAATATATATGAGAATATGTATGTATATTTAATTTTTTTTGTTAGTATTACTCTTTTTGTTTATTTATTGTATATAATTCTTGCACCTATTCCCCGTTTCCATTTCCGTATTTTTTATTTCTATCACCCTCGGTTGCTTAAAATGGATAAGCCTCTATAGTTCCTAATATCCATGCGTGATCCATTCTTGTACACCGTAAGCAGATTTCCACTTAAGTGGAAATCTGCTCTCTCTTGCTCAGGGATCGGTTAAATAATATTATACTTAAATGTGTGGTTAAATAATATTATACTCAAGTGATGTAGCACAATTTGACCAAAATATTGCTGCCAAAAAAAAATTAATACAATAGCGTCAACCGATAGATTGTGGGTCATCAGTTGTCATCATGAACAAAATCATTACCCATGACAGAACCTGCATATTGAAAAAAGGAACAACAGCTATTTCTGAACCGAAATATCTGACACGGCTTGAATTAGATTCCGATAACTTTATCTGCCACATCATACAACGGTTCGGGTAAATTATTAGGCGATATATCAACGATCCTTTCCTTCGGTAGATATGTACCATGTTAGTTATCTGATATTTATAAGCGGACACCTGTGGAAGATTTATTTGCTGAGATACCTTTTCTGGACTTGAAATGCTTTTTATTTTTAGATTAGAGTACAATAAAAATAAAAAGCATTTGCCTTCCGATCACGGCTATTGTCACACCCACGAGAGGGATCTCGTGGGTGTCGTACAAGTTAGACAGCCAAGAGACGCCCACTGTTGGGCATAGGCCTCTACCAAGGATATCCAAACCGATGCGTCCTTCAGCTGCCCAATAATATAACGAGAAATGGCCATCAGCGTTCCTCCATAGGAAAATCCTGTGCCCCAGTGGGGTCTGAGCTGGTGAAGATGATAAAAGCTCCCAGTGAATGGCAATAGGCGTTCCGTATTAGATAGATGGTATATGAAAATAAGTGGCAAAACGTGAGTGTGAATACACCTACCCCCTATGGATGTATTATTTATGTTTGTATTTATGTAAGTTTGTATGTAGAAGCATAAATTGCAATATTGTTGCAATATTGTCAAGATGTTGATTTACTCTTGACTTTATTAATGCAATCTGTATTTAGATTTCTTTTACATTCACACATATTTCACGTCAGTTTATCCCTGCAGCGATAGGCAGAGATGTATTCTCCTCCACTTTTCGTCAACTATGTTAGGTCCCATGGAAGAGGGGGTGAGCCAATGGCCATCTACTGGCCACATTTATTTACTAGATGGTGTTAAAGGAACACTGCTATCCATTCCTCATCCTTTTTTAAACCACACAATCTCGACCTTTTGCTTGAAATTGGCAGTAGTGATTGAGATTAGCAAAACTCTTGACGGAGTGCAATGTTTTGTACAATAATGTAATCATCAAATGTGTGGTTTGAAAAAAGACGTGTCAAGAATTATACAAGAAGAGTATACCTGCATAGTTTTGTCATGGACAAAGGATAAATGAAAGGAGAGTGACAAAAAGGTTTATATATAATATAATATAATAATAATAATAATAACCATCAACAAGCACACAACACCTACATGCATCTACAGTCACACAACACACACCTATTTCATAATCCTATAATTTAAAAATTTTCTTCAAGGGGAATAAATACCTTTTTTCTTGAAGGCATCAAGACGGGGTATTTATAACAACCGACAAATGTCGTGTAAAAAAATAAAACAAATAATATATATAATAATATAATTGTCATCACCCCAAATCTCTCCCGTGGGTGTCGTACAAGGCGACTAGCCCCCGAATACAGAAACGCTACTCAAATTTAGGGGACTGCTTAAAAAGTTAAGTGGACACTACCTGTCAGAATTTGTATGGAAAAACGTCAATTTTGACAATACTTAAATGTTAAGCGGGACTCAAACTTTGAATAGCGTTTCTGTATTCGGGGTTAAGGATAAATCAGTGATGAGGAATGGGCAGCAGCGTTCCTCTTATACCATCTAGCTATGTACCTACTGCGACTTTTGTGCCCGATAAATGGCAATAGGCTCGCCACCTATTACATGGGACCTAACATAATTGGCGAAACGTGGGTGGTAGTTCACCTCTGCCTACCCCTTCGGGGATATACGCGTGATTTTTGTATGTATGTATGTAAGTGAATGGAGAAAACGGTAAGCGAAGGCCTCGGCGAATCTTTCATAAACAAATTGAAATAGTTTAAAAAAGTGCCAGGTCAAGAGTACCCGAAACATTAATGAGATTGGATGAAGCGAAAGAAGTATGAAAGGGTCGTAGCAAGTGGAAAGCAGTTGTCTCTGCCTACCCTTGTGGGAGAAAGGCGTGTACATATTACTAAAAGTTGCACTCTATACATGTAAAAGCGAGACGCAGCGTATGGCGAGGTCACATTTCCACTACGGTTTTAATAATTTTCGAAGTTGTCATGGTCTCGGGCGAATAATTAAAATAATGAGGTATCACCTTAGTGTTATATTATGCTATATTATATTTCAGGAACCCCTTATCACAAATGTAGAAAAGATCAAAATGGCTTATTCGAAAACTTTTAGTTCAGCATTAGGAAATTCCGAGAAGGATCAGAATGAAAACGACCACCGCTGAATATCATTATATAACTTCAAAGAAGTCAAAGGCAGTACTATCCTATGATGAAGTATTACACATCAGCGAATCTTTTTTTATATTATTACTATTACATACATAGGTAGTAGTAAATTAATGAACAACTGCGTTCCTCTGATACCATCTAGTAACATGCTGCGACTTAAAACCCGATAGATGGCAAAAGCTTCGCCCCCGCCTCTGTTGTGCCCTGCGGGGATAAATAGGTCTGATTTATCGTCTTCTTCTCCCTGCCCTGTTTCCAGTCTATCTGGAGTCACAGTATGTTTCCTCCTCCATTCATATCGGTCAGACGTCATCAAGCCATCCACTCCCTTTTGATTCATAACATACATCATATCAGAAAGGGGCTCGTAATAAATGAATGTATAGAAAAGAGACGGAACGAACTATTTCGAGAGACCGATGAACGGAGAGAGTGATTGGAATGACAACATTCCAATCCATACCTCTCAATGTTTTGGCTTAGGTTTTACAGCCTGCCGCCTGCCTGACACTAACCCTTTTTGGGTATGCTGTTGCTGGTGGTTTGCCCTCCACCATTCGGGTGCTTATTGGTCTACACCGGGTCCTTTAGTCGACTTTTACGGCCAATTCTACGTTATTTTTTCGCTCCGAGGTCAACATTAGCAGACCGCAGACATTCGAAGGATTATAAAATATGATTAACAGGTATTCAGAGGGAAGATCAACAGTGGCGCATTGGTTTAGCGTTTGCGTTTCCGTAAACTAGTAACTAAACAATGTATACTCTCTCGAGTTCCTCTGTGCTTCGGAAAGCGTACAAACTTTGACTACGTACCAGCGTGGTAGGTTTAGGACCATTCTCCCTATATTCTTCCATCCATAGGTAAGGCTTGTACCCCAGCAGGGCTGGTCATAAAAAAGAAATATCAAATCAATAGCGAGCGAAAAGTAGAGATAAAGAATAACAAAATTTTTTAAACGAAATAAAGGTTTTCGAATTTATGGTGTGGTTTCGCCAAGAGGCCGCTACGGAATTCACCGGTTTTCTTTGGAAAAAACGAAGACTTTGATGTCTCCTCTGGCCTTACATTCAAACATTTCTCGTAGAATTTCACAATGACTCGCATTTTCCGAGACCCGCTTCCAAAGAAACCACTCGAGGGGGCTTTAATCGCTGCAGGAACTTTTATTCTTCAACTTAAGCCAATCGTCAGCACTAGTAGGTGCTAGTAGCCAAGCACGTTTACTAATGTTTCTTTCAAATGCAATAATTTCTTGCGCCATAATTTTATTTGCAATAGCTTTTGCCATAATTTATTGTTGATAAGAAATTACGTTTCATTTGCTATAACTATCAAATTTCACTTACCATTTCCTTAGTTATTATTACCAGTCAAAAATGTTCAACTTTTTAAAAATCAACAATTAATTTACATTCATTTTATTTTCAATAAAGTTATTATGCTTAAGTACTTCACAAGATGCCTACAATTTTAGTAACATAACAATATTTTCAAATGAATATTTGCTATTAAAATGTTCTAGGGCATTTTATTAATTTAGTTTGAATAGTCGCTGTCAGATAAATTGGAGCAGTCAAAGTGACAAAATACTTCTGAACAGTTTAAAGTGTCAATAAGTTCCATACACTACAAGTCATTAATAATATCTGAACACATTCATACATGCTCGCCGGAGCGAACAAATAACGTAGAATAGGCCAGCCCCGACTCATCCAGTGTCATATACATGTCAATAATATTACATATCAGATACATGTCAAGTGTATCTACGCAGCTAGGAAAAGAGAACTTTTTCATAAATATATAATGGTTTTGATGACGACTGACTGAACGAAACGATTACAAGGCACGCTCGCTACGCTCGCTCGACGTTTGCTACTCGTTGATTCGTGTACCAACCTAAGCCTGCTAGTTACTGAGGATTATCCAGTCACCTCGCCTAAGGCAATCGGCCTGTGATTACGTAAACTAAGCAATGTTTGTTAAGGCCGCTCATTAGGTAGGTGGCCAAAAATGCACATGCAGCGCCTTCCCGCGACATTTACCAGATCGTCATTCTTAGCCATAAATAAGTACATTGAAAACGAATATTATTCCGTTTAAAGGTTATGACTAATGTTATTATAAAAAAAACAAACAATACGTACCAACAGTCACTGAACTGGGTTACAGCCGACAGCACGTTAGACCATACAAAACGGCAAACACTCCCATGCAATATTGTCAACCTTAACATGTTTGACGTAAAGCACAAAGTCGATGTAGAAAGAGATCCTGTGGTTACATACGACCCAGGACGTTCTGGTCATTACTTACTACACTTACTGCCGCACTCAGAGGCATCAATTAACGTTAATGAGTACTAAATATCAACAACTAAGAATTCAAAACCAGCTATGCTATTCTTGCCGGGTCTATGGTCTGGATTTAAATGTTTTTTTTTGACATTAAGTAATCATTAGAGTTAATAGACGTCTCTGAGTGCGGCAGTTAGTTCGTGTGGAAGATCCAAAACGAATTTTTTCACCTGGCTCGTTCGCAGACTCACTTCTTCCGGGCAATGAACTCAATAATTTAATTTTTCTGAAGAAACTTTTGGCTGACCCTATTATATTAAGGTTAATGCCTTTGGGCAAAAATAATAGTAGATTCTATATTTCTTCTCAAAGAACACTTTTGCATTAAGGCCGAAAATAAACCGGTTAAAACGATGAATTAATCATCGTTTTATTGTTTTACTTATTTACGCCGTTGGTACCTACACCAACGCATTCGCATGCGAAACTTCTGCGAATCTATTTGCAAAACAGTATAGACAAGGATGCAACTATCTCATCTCGCTAATAACAGAGCGAGACAAAATTATGCGAAATTTCGATTTCGCATGCGAATGCGATGGTGTACTAACGCCGTTACGGATAAAAAGGTAAGGATTTAATGATATAAAGCCAGATATTGATATCATGGCTTTTCACATCATCACTTCTTTTAGGCTACGTAGGTACGTACGTACGTGCTAGTTCACCTCTGCCTACCCCTTCGGGGATATAGGAGTGATTTATGTATCTATGTACTTATTTTATTAAGTATATAGAGGTGTTAGGGATAATCATTATTAATATTGCAATTTACATTATATGATGGTTTGGTTTGAGAGGATAAAATACATACATACATAAATCACGCCTATATCCCCGGAGGATAAAATGGAGTCATTCTATTGGTTCTTCTCAAACACATCACTCGCAACGCTTCCTCCATTTTCACATCCTTGTAAGAGACATTTTCCTTCCAATTTTTGGTGAACACCCCCATACATTTCCACAGCACAGCTACACATCGTTTAGACCTAAATCAATAAGAATCAGAAAATATCAACGAATGTATTTCCTAACCGAAAATAAGCGTAGCGTAACCTATTGTCTTCCTATTGTCAATCAGTAAAAAGCGAAAACCAATCACCAAAAGTTATTCTCAAAAGAGTTAGTTATGAAAATAATAGAAATTATTTAGGGTTAACATGGACCTATATCAAAACTGAAACATGTTTTCTAGAAGATCAATCTTTTATGTTATTCTCAACGTTGTAAGAAGCTCCCCTAAGGGCATATTTATTTGAAATGGGAATCGAAATGGACTTTTCTCAGTAGGCAGGTCACTCGAGATTCATGTAAGTGCGTCGGACAGTAACATCACGTGGTACGCCTTCTACTTTAACGTCAGAAAGTTATGTAAATTCTGACCTTTCACCGTATCTTTCGACACAGATATCTATCTGCACTTGATGGAAATTTTATCTCTAGGGCTTATTGTTACGTCTGGTGGTTTAGATTGTTTTTTTTTGTTGAAAAGATACTAAAAGAGTGATAAATTTGAATTTTGACGGATGGAGAGGAAGTGCGCGGAAGAGATGGAAGGATTTCGTGAGAAATTATATAAAGGTTATTGAAGTGAATGATGAGATAAAAGCTAACAGGATAGAATTGAAGAAAATACATTTTTGTAGGTACCTACCTACTTGGTTTGGTTAATGGCATGACTTTTTTTCCAAGACCGCCTGACTAGGTACGACCATGTTATCAAATTCTGTCGCCATAATGATAATAATGTTAACAGCATTATTGTGTTTCGATTATTTGTAATAAGATGCCAGCTTCTCCGTGGTTGAGGGTTCCAGGTGAAGCTCGATTCCATTTCCGGTCGTTACCGTCACTTACCAGGTGAGTTATCATGTGAGATGAAGCCCAAAACTTCCCTGTGTAGCTTTAAAAAATCATACTACTGCTACTGATAATAACAGAAAGATAATGATGAATGTATACATGTTAATATTATGACCCTTATTATAGAGCAATCCTTTTCATTAGTTTTAACCGTAGTTGAAATCATTATGGTTCAAATTGTTGTGGCAACAATTTTACCACTGCTCTAAAAGCAATTATATATTCCGTTCAGTGTCAAAACTCTACGGTTTAGCTTCAGAAGCGGCTACGTCGTAGTGTTGTGTGGATTTGTATTTTCTTTGTTTACTGCCTACGTAACTGCTTTAGAAATTTAAGTGTTTTAGGATCGCATGTTGTAATGCTAAATTGTGCATGACTGTGCTTAGGAACTGTTACTCCCGACTAACCTACCTGATAAGACCAAATAATTTTGTTGGTAACAAATTTCAAAATCGATGTAGGAAGCATTTTGCGGTAACCTTCCGTGGTTTCACGTCTTCACAGTTTACGGCTTTGTGAGCTAGAATTAAATAAGGGTTTTGACCGATAACGTGTGGGTGGTCGTATGAGGGCTTCGACATCAAGCTACGTTTTGTAATAGAATCAGGTCTCTTGCTTATAATCAGCTACGTAAAGTCATTATGGCTTATCGTATAGGGCAGGGGCCTGAATTGAGAGTATGAGTGCCCTCTTTAATAAGTTAGCCACTTATTAAAGAGGGCACTCATATTATAAAATAATATTGATACGTGGCACACGTAAAGAGTTACACCCCGATCTTAACTATATTACCTAATATTATCTACAAGGACTTAAAATGGGATGTAATGAAAATAACTGAGTGTTTACGATGATTGAAGACAACGTAATTGGTTTGTACTAATTTATTCCTTTTTTTACAATAAATGGTTTTTAAAATGAAAATGTCTGTGGCTTAACGAACACCAGTAAAACAACAAGTGACAGCTTTGACGTTTGACGTCTTCAGTCGCCCGGCGCCCGCGCACCTCACCCCTCGGTCAGCTGTTTCGTTTTACGCAGCGCGAACATACTCCGCAGCATTGGAAGCTGCTGCTTTCAATATTCATTTGTATGTTGTCGCGGCTTGGCTATACTGCGACTGGATGTGAATTGTCTGGGCTGTGCATTTGAGCTGCTGCTTTCAATATTCATTTGTATGTTGTCGCGGCTTGGCTATACTGCGACTGGATGTGAATTGTCTGGGCTGTGACCTGGTTGTTGGTTGACCGGATTGCACCTGGATGTGATCGATTGGCAGCGGCGGTCTGACTGTGCTTGATTGGCGGCTCGACTGCGGCTAAGTTGTTGCTTGGCTGTGATTTGGCTGTGGTTCCACTACACCACGAAGAACGCACATTCTATTGACAGCACGTCTGATGATGCCATTGCTGGTCTTGACTTCAGCGACGCGACAGATGCCATCTGATCCTGGGTACAACGTCGTGATGCGGCCCATCCGCCAGTGAAGTGGCATTAGGTGATCCTCCTTCATTATCACCAGGTCTCCAACATGTATGTTTTGATCACCTCTCCTCCATTTTGTTCGGTTCTGTAATTCAGCAATGAATTCTCGACGCCATCTATCCCAAAACTGATGTCTTATTTGTTCGATCCTTTGATATCTGTTGACGCTGGAAAGGCTGTCGCTCACAGGTAACGACGGCACCGACATCAGCGGTCGGCCAATAAGAAAGTGCCCTGGAGTTAGTGGGTTAAGGTCATTGGGATCTGATGACACGGGAGATAGTGGGCGGGAGTTTAGAATTGATTCTATTTGAGTGAAAAGCGTGGCTAACTCCTCAAAGGTAAGTGACGTATTACCGGCTATTCGTTTAAGGTGGAATTTAGCTGCTTTCACCCCAGCCTCCCAAATACCACCGAAATGCGGTGAGTATGCTGGCGAAAATACAAATTTAATGTCATTATTGGTGGCGTAGTCTGATACTGATTGACGACTGGATTTGATTACCTTGCCTAGCTCATTGTTAGCTCCTACAAAATTTTTGCCGTTATCACAATAAATGATATTAGGTTTGCCACGACGTGAGACAAATCGATGTAAGCATGATATGAACGCATTTGTGGTCAAATCACTAACTGTTTCCAAATGGCAGGCCTTAGTAACAAGACAAATAAATATGCATAAATAAGCCTTTGTTGTGCGACTTCCACGACCCTTTTTACTTGCTATCATGAAAGGACCTGCAAAGTCGATTCCACAAGAATGAAATGGAAAGGTTACATTTAGTCTTACATTTGGTAAATTTGCCATTATTGGTTGAATTGTTTGAGCTCTCATGCGAACGCAGACTACACATTGCTTAGTTACTGTACGAGCCAAGTTCCTGCCACCTAATGGCCAAAACATTTCTCTTATCGAAGAGAGAAGCAACTGTGGGCCAGCGTGAAACAATCGTATGTGTTCATGTTTCATTATAAGTTTGGTTAAATGATGCTTTGAGTCTAATAATATTGGATGCTTTTTATCAAAATTATGATCCGATTGTTGAATTCTCCCACCTACTCTCATTAAGCCATTGGTATCAATAAACGGGTTTAATGGTAATAGTTTACTTTTATGATGTAATGGTTTATCATGTGTCATTTTATGTAAATCCAACGAAAAACATTCTGATTGGCTAAATTTTATTAATTGGATAAATGAATTATGCATTTCAGATACTTCAAGAGGACCTGTATTTTTGTTGTGCTTTTGTTTGCAATTGATTATAAATCTTAATACATAGGCAAAAATTCTTTTTAATTTTAGATAATTTGAATACTTGATAAAATCTACTAATGAGTTGCGTTCAGTGTCAATATTGGTTGATAGATGAACCTTTGTCTCTGGTAACCCTACAGAAGTTATGTGGGACTGTAAAGGCCATTGAGACATATCTAATTTCAAAAAACTAGGACCTTCCCACCACAGCGTACAAGTTTGTAGTGTTTGAGGATCTAAACCTCTCGAATTCAAATCGGCTGGGTTATGGTGGGTTGAAACGTGTCTCCATTCATATCCTTGAGTTAATTCATTGATTATGTTTACTCTATTACGTACAAAGGTTTTTAGGAATTGAGAGTGTGACCTCAACCAACCTAAAACTACTGTTGAATCCGTCCACAATATTATTTTACTAAAATCACAAGTTAATGAATTTATAACCTTTGTACATAACTGAGCACCCAGCAAGGCACCACACAATTCCAAGCGTGGTATAGTTTCCCCTTTGATAGGCGCTACTCTTGATTTAGCGCATAATAATCTAACTGTGACGTTGCCCTTATTATTAATACAGCGCAAATAAACACATGCACCGTAAGCCTGTTGCGAGGCATCAACAAAACAATGCATCTCGGTTTTGTGAGGGTCAGGCGTATCGTATCCAATACATCTTGGTAGACATATAGCAGACAAATAATGTAGATTTGATGTGAAGTCTGTCCACCTTCTTTGGAAAGATTTTGATACTGGATCGTCCCAGCCTAATTTTGCCCCCCAGAGATCCTGTAATAGTATTTTAGCCTTAATAATGCAACAAGAGAGTAATCCTAGAGGATCAAACAATTTACATGTAGTGGAAATAATTATCCTTTTTGTTATTTTTGAGGTGACTTCAATGTCACTAGGAAATTGTAAATAGTCAGAATAAGGTATCCACTTAAGGCCTAAAACACTAGCTTCTGTATTAAAGTCCACGCAATCTGTAGACCTCATATCATTGTCAATAATTTGAGGACAGTTGGTGCGAAATTTTCGTAAGTGAAAACAAGCAGAGTCTAAGGTACGTACCACATTACTGTAAATGTGTTTTAACTCTTCTATAGAAGATGCCCCTGTATTTAGGTCATCAACGTAAAAATCGTTTTTTATAACTTTAGAAACAATGTCATTGGTACATTCTATTGACAATTGTAAAAGACACCTAGTGCTCAAAAAAGGAGCCGATGCGGTACCGTAAGTGACTGTGTTGAGCTTAAATATTTTTACATCTTCATTAGGGTTGTCCCTCCACAAAATCAGTTGCAGATGACGTTGATTTTCATTAATTTCAATTTGTCTGTACATTTTCTCTATGTCCGCTGTTAGGACAAATCTGTGAACTCTAAATCGCAACAAAATAGATAATAAATCTGACTGAATAATGGGACCGACGGCTTGGATGTCATTTAGGGACTTTCCGGAGCTCGTCTTAGCCGACGCATCAAATACGACCCTTAGTTTAGTAGTTTCTTTTTGATTACGTATAACACAATGGTGTGGCAAGTAACATCCAAACTCAGGTTTAGGGATTTCGCTTAAGTGACCTAGCTTAGCATATTCTAACAAAAAATTATGGTATTGAATTTTTACATCGGGATATTTATTAAGTTTCTTTTCTAAATTAACGAAACGTTTCATAGCTATAGCAAAAGAATTACCAAGTGCCCTTTCAGGACCCTCTAACAACGGCATCATTACACAGAACCTTCCACTGGGCAATCGACGTGTATTTTTGGTGAAATGTTCCTCACAAAATTTTTCATCTAATGTGAATGAGTTTTCTGTATTTAGTTCCTCAATTTCCCAAAATTTTCTCAACAACATGTCTATGTTTTTTATTGAGTTATAAACTTCATTATTAGTTGCCAAATTGCAATGAGTGTTGGACTTATAACTTAAATATTCAATAGAACCAGCCACCAACCACCCAAATTTACTATCATGCAATATGGGCATGTTGGGACCTAACTTAATTTGTTTAAAACCTATAACCTCGAAAAATTTATCTGCCCCCAGTAAAATATCAATTTGGGATGGGTTGTAAAATGTTGGGTCAGCGAGCGTAACACTATTTGGTAGTGCTAACCGCGCAACGTCCACCTCAACGTTAGGTAAGTTACTAGTAATTTTAGGGATGACTAAACAGTTGATATCGATCTGGTATTGGCTAATTCTAGATTTTATAGTCAACTGACATTGTTCAGATACTTCAGTTACTACGTTGTTTATTCCACAAATATTGAATTTATTTATTTTCTTACTATGTAGGTCCAATTTTGATTTTAATTCATTTGTCACAAAGGATGACTGACTGCCAGTGTCCAGTAAAATACGAGCCAGGTACTTACAGTTAGTTTTTAAGTTTACAACTTCTACTTGAGCCGTGCACAGAAGCACCTGACCCCTTGAGACAGCAGAGAGTGTAACCGCAGGCGCAGATGCGCCCGTCCCGCTGTCGTCATTAGTAGCAAGATTGGTTGCTGTAAACATATTCCCACGTGACTGTGATTCATTATTATGTAATAAAGAATTATGTTTTTTCTTACAACTACGACAAGATCCCTTTAACGTACATTGGGAACTTTTGTGACCACTACGCAAACAGTTGTGACATAATTTGTGTTTGCTGACCTCAACTAATTTATTTCCATGGCTCATGTTCTTAAATTTATCACACTGATATACATGATGATTCAAACCACATATGTAACATAGTCTTTGTAAATTATTTTCATTGGATAGTGTGAATACTTTTGTTGATCGGTTATTATGATTGTTTGTATTAACTTTATTGTCAAAGTTACGATTGCAATGTGTAGTCTCCAGTACATTTGCACGATTGCGCAAGAACTCCTTAAACCTTTCCAACGTAGGAAGATCAGGCAATTGATTTTTATAATCTTCCCACTTGGCACTCGTTATGGGATCGAGCTTTGCCGACAGCAAAAATATTACTAAGGGATCCCATCCGTCGGTACAAACGTCCAAAGAATTTAATGCGTTTAAATTTTTTGATATCTGATCTATTAAGTACCTTATAGCCTTATAAGACTCTCTTTGAATCGGAGAGGTATTGACTAATGCATGTAAATGATTGTTAATGAGTATGTGTTTATTATCATACCGCTCACACAGAGTTTTCCATGCATTTGCATAATTTTTTGCTGCAAACTCAATAGATTTAACAACAGTACTAGCACTACCTTGCAATGAGTTGCGTAAATAATGAAATTTATTTATAATAGCAATAGACTCATTTTTATGAATCAATGACTCAAATGTATCTTTGAATTCGAGCCATTGGGTATAGTTTCCATCAAAGGATGGTAGATTAATAGTCGGCAATCTAATAGAATCCGAAGCGTGACAACAAGATGACTTTACTGATAATTGTTCTGAATTTTTGTCTTTATTTGAAATGGAATCTACTAATACTTGTGCTGCAGCAATTAAATTATAGGCCAGACTTTCAGTCGACATTCTTTCCTGCGCCTGATCATCATAATTTACAGCTATGTCCTCGATTTGACCTTGAATGTCATCATAACTAGACAATAGCTCCTGAATTTTAGTTAACCGCAATGATAACTCACGAATCTGTAGTTCATTTAATTCACAATGGTCAATTTCTTGCAATTGATTTAAATAATCTTTAAACATGGTAAATCTACCTTTGATACTTGCACGTCGCTTACACAATTTTTTAAATGCATCTAATTGATCACTTGCCATTTTTGGTAATTCCTTTTCAGATAAATTAAATGGACTTTTATCTCTCTTGTCTCTAGTAGGCTCCTTTTCAGCCATTATTAGGCAATAAGGAAGATGAGCAGACAACTTATAATTGTCCAAAAAATCCAGTAATCAAAAAATATCAAACCACGCACCTGCCGCTGAGCCCACCAGCAGCACCAACTGCAAGCGCGGGACACAGCTAACCACAGCTTATTATTATGCGTCTCCACCGAGCACACTCACGACGTTTCGGCTGTAGTTGTTGCTGCAGCGCACTGAAAACGTTCGGCGATATTCTAAAGAAAAATGTCGTGATGTTTTTTCTAACTCCTTTTATTTTCAAAGTTTCAATATGGATTAATCTTTTAAATTGTTTTAAGTACTTATTTTGTATTCAAATATTATAATTGCAACAAGTATTGAACTCTTTTATCAAATTACTTAAAGAAATTTTAATTTGCGAAGCTAAATCAATTACTTATTTTTATATGTAGGTAGATATTTATAACGTCTTTTTTTAAATATTTTATAAATATTGAATTTTAAATTTGCCCTAATAGTGAGCACACTATTTCCACTACAAATAGAAAGGATATTTGGATAGATAGGAAAAATAGGAACGGGCTTACTTGCTTACGGCTTAGGCCTCCGTGCGTTGCGTCGTACCGAAGGTGCCTTTGTAACTTGCTTCTAGTCGTTCCTGATATTTTTCGTCACGGTCGCCATTTGTTTACGATGATTGAAGACAACGTAATTGGTTTGTACTAATTTATTCCTTTTTTTACAATAAATGGTTTTTAAAATGAAAATGTCTGTGGCTTAACGAACACCAGTAAAACAACAAGTGACAGCTTTGACGTTTGACGTCTTCAGTCGCCCGGCGCCCGCGCACCTCACCCCTCGGTCAGCTGTTTCGTTTTACGCAGCGCGAACACTGAGAAAGGAATATTCGCTTAGTTCACGTAGAAAGAATGACTCAAAGGAGAATGAAATAAAAGGATTTGTATGTCGGAAGTGATTGGCAAAAACGTCAGACGGCCCTGTCCAGAGTACCCAAACCTGATGAGCATGTATGAGGGCAGTAAAGCTAAGGAACTTTTAAGGATCGTAGTATAAATAGCGTGGAAAGGAGTGATCTTTGCTTACCTCTGAGGGGTAGAGACGTGACGTATTTATATATTTAAAAGTAAGACCTATGTTGGAGCAGTGAAGATATTAACAGGCTGATGATGATAGTCCACCACCGATAATGTCTAACTGGGAACAGGGCAGAAAGAGGAAGATTTCACTTAATTCGTATGAATTATTAGAAATAATAACCTTTCTCAACACAGTCATATAAGATTTAAAAAAAAAACATTCATTATAAATGTCAACATTTTTATTCATAAATCGGTATAAGCACTTACATTGACTTACATAAAGTTTCATAGTATAAAGACTAGAGTATCGTTTAGTTACGATAGCAATTCTATTCTCATACAAAAATATTACTTTTCAATCAACCATCTCTTGTACTGTCATTTACATCTAATCTTTCAATACACGCCGCTTGTGAATCTGCTCCGTACTTACATTAGCTTAACCGTACAATTTTATTCTACATTAAAGATGTGAACAACAGCAAACTTATGGCATTCACCTTGAGTATTTTGGAAAATTACTTCACTTGTAAATAGTGCAATTCTTTAGAAACAGTCAGGCACCCTTTGTGATTGAAGATGTTTAAGGTATTGTTTATCTGTTGTCGAAATACAAATGACTAAAAGCTCTTTAGGGGAATCAATAAAAATCTATTAACTATGATTTTGATTAAAAATATAAATTGTTTGATCGAGGACAAAATTAAAATTAAATTAAGATTTACATAATGTTAGAGCCTAGTTAGCTACGCAGATGATAGATTACTGACTAAGGCTGGAGTGCACTAACACATAAAACAGGCGATTATTATTAAACGAGGGTTTTTGACATTTTATCATAAATGAAAACACTGTCAAAAACTGTCGGTTATCTATTAATCGCTTGATTTACGTGTTGGTGAACTCGGGCTTAAGTAGTCTTAGGCAAGTGCCAGACCTCAAATTGATTTATTGATTTTATTAGTTTTCCCAGACGATTCTGAAGAGCATGCTGCTGAATCAGAAACGAATATGTTTTGACTTTTGTAGAAAACATATTATAATACATAATTTCTTTATTTGGGGACTTTAAAATATACCTTTTACTTTCTTGATATTCTCTTTGATTTTTATTTCCACACAACCCATTCCTTATACAACCTTTTCATTGCACAGAAACCTTTAATGATTTCGCTCTATCTCTCTCTAAATATCCATCCACATTACACAAGAAGACTCAAAACAATTAGAAATTGACTCTAGAAATGTTTTTAATTGGAATCCATAAAAATATGCCATTGTTCATTCTTTAGTTCCATAACCCGCTATATTGAACAGTAAAAAAATAATATCAAGTTGTTTTTTCGAATCTATCCAAAATAATCTTCGATAGCGAAACTAAGTTTAACTCTGAAGAGGTATTATTTTAATTTTAATAACAATTTTATTTTTTCCATTAATAAGAAAATCCGTAGTGTAAAAGAATTCTCCAATAGCGTTGAGGTACAGATGGTTGTCAGGTTAGGAAAATACAATAATTTAGAAAAAGACATAGTAATAAATCAGTTAGATTTTCAACGTTATACAGTAATCAACAGTATATTATAAGAATAATTATTATATACACCGCCTTAAAACATTTATTGGAATAATAATCAATATATACTATCCACCGTACTACAAACACGACATAATGCCGATAAACATGCATATTATGATGAATATAATATATTTCGAAGTATGGAGTATAAGTACTTGTTTTTAATGTGTTATTTTTCAGTGCCATTTTCATGTATTTACATTAATAAATGGCGCCTGTTTGTATTTCATTACTGAAAACTAAGTGACGCAATAGCCTACACGGAAAGTTTATTTTCAGTTAATATTAATAAAACGTTTGCACAAAATAACATGTTATGAAACATTTTTCTCCTAACTAGCAGTCATGGAAAAATAGACCGTAATGACACATGTTTGGAATGAAAACGTAACAATCTAAAGTAGAGATCTCTATCTAAAGATCTCTCGTAATTCATAACGACGAAATTCGGAAAATTAGGAAAATAAGTATTATTCCAATCAATTTTTTTTTGTTTTAATCATACAAATACATAAAATACGCGACACGTTAGTACTAATCAATAAATCATTAAAATGATATGACTATTCAATGATCACACTCGGAGCTTTAATGATTTTAATCGCTTTTGCAATTGACACAAGAGGCAGATACATGTCTGCATCTGCTGAAATTACATTTTTAGAAATTTTCACACTTGAGATTACTATTTTCACATTTTAGCTAAGCGTAAGAATTTTGTCGAATTAAGCGAACAACACCACCACTTGTGAATTAGTCTAGAACAAAGTTACCATAGAATCTCAGACTTTGACAAACAACTGTGCTGCCATCCTTCAACGAGAAGGCCGTTAAGCCCAAAAAGTACTTTATGAGAAAATGGAGAATCAAAAAATGCGATTAGCTGGAATCAAATAATGAGCTTTTAGTTAAATAGATGGTCTCCATTTTTTTTTTTCTAAGATAAAAACGGAACCTTTAAATTTCCCAGAATGAAATACCAGAATGTTCAAATAACTCTAAAACTATCAGTAATAGAGGAAAAGTTTTTATATAAAAAGATACATAATTTTAAACTGTTCCACTTTACATTAAAATACAAAAATTGAGGGTAAATGATTTTCTAGTTAAAGGACGGCAACGTGGTACTCTCCTCCAGCTACTGCCAAATGCATCAGCCGATCAAATCGTCTATTATTAAGCTCAGGACATCGAGACAATGAGTTACATTGTATTCGGCGAGTGTCCAAAGTAGTACAAGTTTTTCGCAAATAAAAGCTTACCTTGAAAGGTTATTTAATAAGCTTAAAAAACATATCATCACTTGGCAATAACGTGACAAATTAATATTATAAAACATTTTGCTGCTTATTACATGTACAGCATAATTATACAACTACATTCACGGTTGCCAGTATTTGGCATAAAAATAGACATCTCACATGATAGGAAAGTCTTATAAGTATACAAGTTACATTTAGATCAATAATCTCAAAGTTAAATATTCAACTATTAAATTGTTCAGTCCAAATCAATGAAAATATTCATTAATTTTAATGATGAACAATCAGATTGTCACAAATTCGTTTAGTTCAGATAAACATTTATATTATTGTATAAATAGTACTCCAGTACTTTAGTAAACGTTAATACTTTTAGTGGTGTAGTGCAATTCAATTTCTTTGTAATATAAGAGTGAAATCCCAATATAGAAGCTTTCAAGAAGTTTATTATAGGATGAATATTTGAAAACAGTACAATTGTTAACATCGTCAATGCAATCGTGGCAAAACACAATTTCATCGATAGAGTCAAATTAAAATAAATCAGCTAGACAACAATCAGTCATCTACTATCAAAATACAATAGATATACAAGTATCAAATTATATATACGACATTTCAACACTTATTCAAAGAGTATCTCCTTTTGAGTATAATTTTTAATACATATTAAATTTTATATACGATTTAAAGCTTTGATTTCATCTTAGATAAACTGTTACAATATATATAACAAATCTGTCTTTGTGCATTTTAATTAAAAAGATTCCCATCTTGATTCGTAAAATTTAAATTTTATTCTCTTTTCTATTCCATAAATCCATCTAAATTATTGTCCAACACTAAAAGAAAGTTAAGAACACTCCAATTTTTAAAGGTAAAACATTTGAAAGTATTGTGCAGAGAATAGTTAAATATTGTAATCATACACCAGTAAAAATTGATATGATATCTTCCATTAATAATGATATATAGTATTTGAAAATGACTAAACGACTATCAATATCTTAATGTCTACTTTAAAAGACTATTACAACTACACAACATTTATCGATAGTGATAGTTTTATATAATGTACATGATAAGATTAAGTCTTGAATTTGAAATGTGCGTTTAGAATTAGATACAATATATAATAATTTGAGAAACAAATATAGAAGAAACATTACTAAGAATTAAGGATAGAAGAAGGGGAATCAAGGAAACAGCACAGTTGACAGAAAAACGACAATGGCTGATGAACAAATGAATTCTAAAAACACATCTTACACACAAGATAGAAATTCGACATGATATTCCACCGAAGTTAAGATCAATAATAACTATTGGTTAAACAATGAAAATTCTAAGGGTTAAATTCATTTGTCTACTTAAACCGACAATTCTAAAGACTAGTCTATCCCGCTACTTCATTATCACTTGACACCGAATTTTAGACTCTACAGTAAATGGACATACAACCGTTATTTACTAATCATGCGTAGTTAATACAATTGGCATCGCGAGATTACCTGTTATTTGAGAGCTAATTAGCTTCACGTTGAAACCAATCGCTTTCAGTGTAAGACGCCACATATCTTCGAAGATGTTGATTATCAGTCGTTTGGTATCCATCTCTTCATCTGCAAAGGATACTTGTATTAATATCATGAGAAATTACTTTGAGACTTCAAAGGTCATTTAATTTTAAAATATCACTCGGATTTGCAAGATAAAATCCATTCCTTTAGAAACAACACGTAATCAGATCTCTTTGAGGAGTAAGCTTTCTTAATTATAGTCGCAATACATTTTAGGGCTCCTGGATGTATATTTATAAAGCTAAAACTAATTAGTAAATCACTGGAACATTATGTCGAAAATTTCCGTCTTACAACATTTAATTACATAGATTAACAAGGATTGCTAATTAAGACGTAATACAGATTGTTTTTAGGACAGAATTCCAAGGCAATGGTTAAAGAAAAACCTTACAAGAGCCGGTTGGTAGACTTACATTGCTCACATTGTCAAAAGAATGAAAACTGAACAGAATGATTACTCATCGACAGTAAATATCTATAAGTTATTTAAGATTTTGGATTATTTTACTAATAATTTACAATAATTTGAGTCCCTATTTGTCGTCAAAATGTGTCGATTCTTATGAAAACGTAGATTTATTAAGCCCGGGCGATCGAATAAATAAATACACCCAGTTGTCTTCTGCGTTTGCCTATAAGATTTATGACTAATATTATAAAGCTGAAGATTTAGTTTGTTTAATTGGTTGGTTAAACGCGCTATTCTCAGAAACTACTGGTTCAAATTGAAAAATTCTTTTCATGTTGGATAGTCAATTTATAAAGGAAACCTATAAGCTATATAACAAACATATATTACATAAATCACGCCTATATCCCCGAAAGGGCAGGCAGATGTGAACTAGTACCAACGTTTCGCCAAATATTTATCGGGTACAAAACTCGCAGTACAATGCTAGGTGGTATCAGAGTATAAGAGGAACGCTGCTGCTCATTCCTCATCACTGATTTATCCTTAGTCGCCTTGTACGACACCCACGGGCGAGATTTGGGGTGGTGACAATTGTATTCTACTCTGCCGTCACTATGCGACCACTTATCTTTTCATATGTTGTCTCACCTTCCGTTTAAGCAGCTCAATCCGTTTTGCGGACCATTACTGGTCACAGTGACGTTGTTTGGTGGGCTCTTGTTCAGCGGGTACCACTGCGCTACGGGCTTGCGGGGGTTGTCCAGCATCTCCAGCCAGTGGTCCCGCCCGATCCCGATCAGGGTAGACCCTATCGCAGTGCAGCCAATCAGCTCGTTCGGGCCAATCCTGTGCAAAAAAAAACACCATTTATATCTGAAGAAAGAAAACATGTTATGAATATTGACGATTCCCAAATTTTTAAATATCCTATTACTAAAATCAAATCTACTCTACTAAAATCGGGTTAGAATTTGAAAGTATGAGCACGATGTAAAAATTCAAAAGTAGTTTGATTCGACAAACTTAACTAAAATGGCTATACTGTTCGTCTGTTAAGGTGCGAGCGAGCATATACCTATGACAGTCAAATCCCTATAAAAATTACCTACTAAAACACCTTGCCTTGCCCATTGTCACTTACGAAAGTTTCAGACAAGTGTCTGGAGTGATGAATGAAAAAAAAGAAACGCAAAGGACCATGTCGAGAGGTCGATGAACGGAGAGTAATTGGGATGACAACATTCCAGTCCATACTGCTCAAGGTTTTGGGTTAAGTTTTACAGCCAGCTGCGTGCCTGACACTACCCAGAGGTGCCTAACGGTCTACACCGGGCAATCTCCCTTAAGCCTTTTAAGAAGCCCCTGCGATGAGTCAGTGCTGGCACATTCTCCTTTATTTTTTCGCTCCCAGGCCAGCAAGGAAGACCGATAAATATAATAAACCTATTCATACAGATACAAAACATTTTCTAAGCAGCCTCGACCATTACGCCGGATATTATCGATCTTTTTTAATCTGCGAATAGAGGCAGCTAAAGATAATATTTATTCACGAACGGGGATATTCTATCGAGATTTTTTTTACATACATACATACATAAATCACGCCCATATCCCCGAAGGGGTAGGCAGAGGTGAATTCTCACCCGCGTTTCGCCAATTATGTTAAGTCCCATGTAATAGGTGGCGAGCCTATTGCCATTTATCGGGCACAAAAGTCGCAGTACATTGTCAGTACGGTAGTATAAGAGGAACGCTGCTGCCCATTCCTCATCACTGATTTATCCTTAGTCGCCTTGTACGACACCCACGGGAGAGATTTGGGATGGTGACAATTGTATTCTACTCTGCCGTCACCACACGGCTAATTTTTTTTTGCTCTTCGATAATTCTCTTTAGGTAGATATTTCGTGAACTTTAGGTAGATATTTCGGTAACGGTGTTGGCAAAATTATTCTTCTAATAATTCTGCCTCCAAATTGTTGTCCTGGCTTTGTCAAAAAAGGTTGCGCGGTGCCTAAAATATTTACAACGCCAAAGTTTGTGTCTTTCGCTAAACATGTTACGGACTTGTCCGTGTCATAATTTTGTAAGGGCACATTTCTTAAAGCTTGTCGACTGAAACGCAAATTCAGTTAGTGTTTTTATTAAAAATATCGGCCCAGCCAACTTGTACTCTCCGTTGAAAACAATACATCTTTGTTCTCGAGAAAAGAACAGTTCGAATAACTTTCCGTTGTTTAACAAGCTTCTTCGTGCATCGCAGTGGAAAGTATTGGTTTCCAAATTGGGTAGTTAGGAACCAATTTTCTAAAAACGGCCCAAGTTAGACTTTTGAAAATTGAAACTTCTTTTTTGGCACTTCTTCAAATGTATTAATAGCAGGCCACTCCCTGAACATAGATTTGGTTTTTAATAATTGTCCGTTTGATCATAAAACAAAAAAAGGAAATGAGAATGAGAATGTTCATTTTTGTGTTTTTTCTTTCTATCGAGTAAATTGTGACCGTTCATGTTTTGGCTTTTGTTGAAGATATATTAATAATAAATATTTTTACATTCACACCTATCATCTAGCCCAAAGTAAGTAGCTTAAGCACTTGTGTTATGGATACTAGATGACGGACATATTTTTAATATAATTATGTATATAAATGTTGAAAATATACTACATAAACATATACACAGCCATGACTCGGAAACAAACATTTGTGGTCATCACAAAGTTTGCCCCTACCAGCATTCGAACCCGGGACCTTTTGGCCAATACCCAGCAATCTGAGCATTCGACCAAGGCGGCCGTCGAAAAATATTGATTAGTCAACTTTGATATATTCGAAAACTAGAACAACAGTAGTAAAACATAGGAGTAAATCCTTTTTAAAAATATTGAATAATTATGCTTTCCGCCCGCGACTTCGTTCGCGTGAACTTAATTTTAATGACAGACGGGATTCTTTCCGAGTTAAAATGGCTACATTGTTGATTTGTATTATGTTGAGGTGGGAGCGAGGGGTATACCAGCTAAATCCCTATATTCTTTACTAAAAGACCTGTCTAGAACTTTCGTAAGTACTACACTGGAGCGCGTGTCTAAGGCGGCACTCACGGAATCTTATCAAATATGGCTAGACAGAATGAGAAGTCGGGCTGGGGTGAGTGTTGACTAGTTTTCAAGGGATCCCTTAAACCTACATTTGGGTCGCAAGTCCAAGGCGCTGCTACTGGCTCCCCTCTTTGCCACACTATGGATCCGGCACCCGCACGGTGAATTCATGGAATGCTAAGAGTTATTCTCATCTCATCTTGTTATTCACAAAATCTCGTCCAAATAATATACCTAAGTATGCCTTTAGCAATCAGGGATAATGTAGCTTCATAAAAGTGTATGAATTTTTGAAATCGCAGATTACCTGTCCCAAACATACAAACTCACAAACTCGCAAAGGCTTACCTCTTTATAATATTATACCCCATTCACTTGAGCTTGAGACAAAATGTAAACAATCTGATATCTCTCTTTATCTACGGAATGCTTTTAAAAACAAGAAACGTGTATTCTAAAATACATCATCAATTATAAACAAATAAAACTGTCAGCTGCTTTGAAATATTGGTGTTACACTTTTTTTTTGTCATCATCATCGTCATCATCCCCAGCCCTTTAATGTCCCCAGTGCTGGAACACGGGCCTTCCCTATGGATGGAAAAATATAGGGAGATTGGGCCATATTTTTGTATCTTATATTAAAACACACAACAAGATTGTTAAATTTTGTCTCAAGCTCAAGTGAATGGGGATATAGATTTACGAGCCCTAACTTACCTGTCGTAATCAATGACTTTCACGAGCAGCGTCACGTCGAAGACGTTGTCTGCCGGCAGGTCGAACACGAGAGCCTCGTTGTAGACCGGGCATAAGGTGTTCTTCTTAACAGTCGTCTTCTTCTTCTTGATTCTCTTGCCTTGGCAGATGAGGCATATCTTCACGTACGGATCTAAACAAAGAAACTTCTTTGGGATCTACGTGGAACGAGCAACGAAGTGTGGTTAAATACATACATTTTTTTATATGTTAGACAGGAAAGCTCTTGCCCTTCATCTCACCTGATGGACAGTGACGATGAGAGCCAAAGATGGAATGGAGCTTCACCTGGAACCTTCAACCGCAGAAGGGCTGACTATCTTATAGCAATTGTCGGAACACAATAATGCTGTTAACATTATTATTATGGCGACAGATGTTGAAAAGATGGTGGTAGCTAGCCAGGCGGACTTGAAAGAAGTCCTACCACCAACCGTACCAAACAAGTAATACAAAAATTACTTTATTCATTGCACTCTCAAGGCAGTCATTGTGACACCTCTAGGAGTTTTGTTGCTAATAAAATTAACCGAGATTATAATATATCTAGACAAAGATTTTGGTGGTTAGAAAAAGAATTTCGAAAAATTATAATCTTGAGGCGGGAATCGAACCCGCGTCCGCTTCTATCTGGGCAGGTGCCTGACCGCTCGGCCACCCTAGACACTAATTAACTTGCCGAAACGCTTCTAACCTTTCCACTTCACGTTGTAAGCCAACGGGTACCCTCACAATGTAGAAATAAATATCAAACATCAACACCAAAATCTTTGTACTAATTTTTCTAACATTTATATAATGTTAAAATTAAAATCGAATATCTAGACAACTTCAAACATTTTTGCAAATGAAATTTTCAGTACATGCCTGAGCCGCAATTTTCGGTAAGAAAACAGAATATCGAACCGAAAGCACCTATACATAGCAAGAGTAAGGGGAATGTAAATAATGTATACATAGTAGGCAGAGATCACTTCTGTCCTTTTGCTATGATCCTCATAAACTTCTTTCGAGTCAACCAATCTCCTGCCCTCATGCATGCCCGTGTTTAGAAAATTCGACCAGGCCTTCCCCTTCCCATTTCTCCATTCCCTCCTGACACATATTCTGACACATAAATCCTCTTTGTCAAAGCACATAAAGTTTAATTTCGAAGAGCTTTATATATAACCTAGAAAAGCAAACAACCAACAACACGGCTTCTTACTAGAAAACGTTTTCAAAGAGAAAAAAGCAATAAAGCAATTGCCAATGATCAACTTGTCTGAAGCCAAATACTCTAGATCAGCGGTTCTCAATCTTTTTTGGTGACGGACTGCTCTAGATCAGCCATACACTAAGAGAGTTCCGCGGAACCCCAGGGTTCCGCGATACCCCTGTAGGGGTTCCGCAAGAATTTAGAAAAAAAATCAAAACACCTTCTCTGGTTGACCAGTCTGACGCGGCGGATTCATGAAGCGGATCCGGACTTAGCCGCCTCGTACAATTTTAATCTATGCCGCCACCGCCGATATCTACTTCAGTTCCTTTGACAAAAGCCGCCTCTGAAATTGGACGCTACAATTGTGAACAAACGAGTTTCGGCTCTTACTTCAAAACGAAGTCGAGATAAAGTCGAGATACTTTTAAAAACTATTATTTTATTGTAGGGTTGTGTAAGCGAAATACTCCGTTTTCCAAAGGGGTTCCGTCACCAAAAAAAGATTGAGAGCCGCTGCTCTAGATAGTTCGCAAGTACAGGGGGAACCCTTGATCGATTCCCCCGACATAACAAACATACCCCCACTCTGGGGCAAAAAGGATTTAAGCGTTCTACCTGCGAATGCGACAAAGAGCCTTCCACAAAGGTGTTTCCGTTACTCCGGCCCCTTGGCAAATAGTACAAACGACAGGTATTCGTTCGACGGATCAAAAGATGACTTCGGAAGGGCACGCGTATTCACTACAGCCTAGTATTGTTTGCACAGATTTTCACATACAGCTTTCGGGGATGAGAACTAAACTCAACTGAATTGGGAATCAATTTAGACGTATCGGTATTCAAATATCATCTTACAGCCCTGTTCACAGTTTGTCTGGGGTCGACGCAGTATGTTTCTTGTTCGATTTACGTAAGTCAGTCATCGAGCCATACACTTCCTTTTAATTCTTATTTATCGTCAATCATATTGGAAAGGTGCTAGTGACAAAAGAATCTAGTAATGTCCATGTCCGATGAACGAAGAGAGTTATTCATACATACCAATTCATACATCTCAGTTTTGGCTTATGTTCTTCAAACTACGTCCAAAAAATATCGGCTAACCATAAAGAAAATTAAATCCTGTAATGACTGATGCCGAAAAAAAATAGCTGACTAAACTGGTAATGGATAATGTGTATATCGTGTAACAAAAACACCAAAAAAAAAAAAGAAATACTTAAAATAAATAAAATAATAAATAAAATAAAAATAAAATAAAATAAAGCCCTATATTTTGAATTTGAAAACGAGTTGTAATAAAAAAAAAAAAAAACAAGTGAATACTAACTGATAGTTGCAATAAATTAATCGACGGAAACTTACCCGAAGACCCGTTGATGTCCATTGCTTTCAGATTCCTACCCTTGATGACGGTCACTGTTAGGCGGCCAGCAGTGGGCAAGTAGCACAGCGATAGCATCAGCTCGCCCAAGTCTTTCTTCTCCTGATGGAAAAATATTGTTGTTAACAGACGTAACGCTTTATGGTACGCAAAAATGGACCAAGTTTCCGCTAATGGGGTAATTTCGCCTCAACTTCCTTCGTTTGGAAGATGGATGATGGTAAAAAAGAGAAATTGTTAAGGTTAACATCGAAAAATGTCTTTATCGAGCCCGCATCTTCGGCAATCCAGAATTAATAGCATTTTTAACTAACACTAATTTAACGAAAATTCTTCACTGATTTTTCCTTGTCGTTTACAGAATAGATGATCAAAAAATTGAGGAGCAACAGGTTTGGTACGGGCATGTGATTATGAGTGATAAATATTACGTTACGAGAGATAATGTTTAATATAGATGTGGATGGACCTAAAATAAGAAGAAGACCGAAGAAGCGTAGAGAGATTATGTTTATGATAATGTTATGAGATTATGATTATGTTTATGAGAGGAGTGCATGCCGAGCTCTCGCCAGATAAAGGGAACGCCAGGGAAGAGAAAGACGTGTTGGGCCGACCCCATTTAGGAGAAGGGAACGGAGAGGAAGATGAACATAGTAACTTAAATACATTTTTTATTTTCGAATTCAGTAAATGATTCATATGAATTATTAATTGTAATGCTGTATATTGATGGTATAAAATTTTAGTACGGATTGAGAAATCGCGGTGAATATATAAACCCAAACCTTTATCAACCTTTTCCTATTGAATTCGCTATAATTAATGGGGTTGCAACTATTAATCTTTGTAGTTCAAGGGTTTAATGTTAAAAAAGGACGTTGGGTCCTGAAGTATATCACACTTTCCAACCTACTAATGGGGTTTGAACATTAATAACGTAGGAACAAGGGAGCTCGAAGGCGCGGGGGCTGGCGCTCTTGGAATGCGATTACGTAAAATAAGCAACGTTTGCAAAAGTTGGTTATTGGATGGGTGATTGATAATATCATTCTCTACTCAGGTTAATTCGTGCTAATGTTGTAATTATGAGGGCACGAACCCTCATAATTACAACATAACTTCCGAGAAATGTAGAATGTATGTTCTTATTGTATGTATTGTCTTTTTAATAAATTTGTTCAATACCTCTAAGTTTATTTGTAATTTTAGTTGGAATTGATAAACTTAAGCAATATTTTAGTGGATTTCCTATACTTTTTCAAAGAGTTGACCTATCGAGCATATCCCATAAGATAGTCTATTAATAAGGCTATCCGATAAAAATCAGGATATTAGATTTTGATGAGATACTTGTTGGTAATGCCGAAGACAGGGCAAGGTGGAGTAGGCTTAGCCGAAAAGCGAACACTGGCGCTAGACCGGGAAAGCGCTAAGACGAAGAAGAAGAAGAAGACTTGTTGTAACCACCCCCATCTCTCCCGAGGGTATCGAACAAGAAGACTAAGGGCCTGTTTCACAATCGACAAGTAAGTTCGAAGTAGCTTACTTTGCAGTTCAATTGAAATATATTTCACATTACAACTGTCAAATGATCTGCGAAGTAAGCTATTTAAAACTTACTTGTTGATTGTGAAACAGGCCCTAAGAGTAAAGTCAGCGAGTAGTAATGGGTAGTAGGGTTCCCTTTATACCACCTAGCAATATACTGCTATTTCGTTGATTTATGGCAATCTAATTGGCGAAACTTATACACCTCTACAAGAAGTATATTTCGGGAGAAAGTAAAGTATATAGATGAATAGGTATATAAAATAAGCCGACGCGGTTTGAGTTGTCTCTTTTGTGTTTGTGAAGTGAATTGTGTTTTCTCCGCTCATATCCACAATTCACCTTGTCACAGGTAAAATAGTTACCAGTAAAAAAACTTTAAGCCGAACACATTAAGGTTGAATTAGGGGTTTAGGTGGCATTATTCAAATCGCATTTTCCTGAGGATCACTGTTTCAAACTAGCCTAGCCAATTACTTTATTGTCATTTCTCTTCGTGTCAATAAGGCATTAAAATCATTTGGTGAACTTGGGATGGTATGAAACTGACGTATTAGGGCCCCCGCAGACCATGCGATTAAGTTGGACAACTAAATCGCAGATCGTATCAATAGTCATAGAAACGTATGTACGATTTAGTTGGAAAGATCGCACATCTTAATGTGGCTATGACTATTGGTATTGTCTGCAATTCAGTTGTCCAACTTAATCGCATGGTCTGCGGGGGCCCTTACATAGAGAATACCACAGTAAACTTTGATTTTGAAGCGATCACCTTTCATCAACATCGATCATTTTTCTTTGTGACTGTACTTTGTTGGGACCCTGTAAGTTTCTAATAGAAAAGGCTGCTTGTCCCCTTTTTTTAAATATTCAAACCTCGCTTGTTGTTTGACAAGCGTGATTCAGGTAATATTGCTTGGGCGTTATTGGTTGCAACTTGATTTATGATCTTGTCCTATTATGCTTCGCTATCAAAGCTCGCCAATATCACCATAGAATCTGAGCAGTGACAGCGATAACTGTCGCAAAATAGGCACCTAATAACGCTGAGCGAGCGTAGCGAAGGTCGCTCGCGAGCGCCGTAAGCGAAATTTGTAATATTTCATTTTTATTTTTTTACTTTACATCTACCTAGAAAGAGGTGAAGAGCCGATTTGGAGGCATATTGCCAGATACGGATGGAATTGGCTCGGAATTGGTTGGGATCGCTCGGGATTGCTCGAGATGGAGGGTTGCGAGAGAGACTTTTGCCGAGCAGGCATCTTACAGGCTTATAAAAAAAAATTAAAAAAAAAAATTATTATTTGGGGTAATTGTGGTGAATTATTTTCCTTACGCGGGAATCGAACCGGCGTCCACCACAATCTGGTTGGCTGCCACTCGGTGAAATAATTAACTTGCCGAAGTTTCTCTAATCTTTAACTTCAGGACGCGGGTTCGATTCTATACAACTATACTGGTTACTGGTAGATAATGCCATATGCAATTAAATCTGCTAATTGTACCATTTTTAATCTGTGCAATAAAGTTTTTATAAGTACAAACTTAATAAATTCATCTCCTAAATTGAATGCTGAGAGCACTAAAGCGTTAAACTGACGTTTGGGATACATCTTTGCAGTAATTTGGGAGAATTATTATTTGAATACTTTGGGGAGTCATGTGGAGTTTTAAGGTGTGTTCTGGGAAAATTAATTTTGTATTCATGGAGCACGATTAGGGATTGCTCAAAGCAAATTGAAACGTGTTTATCTGGTTCTAAAATTCTCGAAATAATATAATGGTTCATACAACACATTCTAATCGTTCATTTTGTGATCAATGTGAGAGGTGACTGTAGTATTCACTATCTAACTAAGGGAGGAAAATACCCGACTGAGTTTCTTGCCCGTTCTTCTCAGAACAGGGCCTCCCGGTAGCTTACGAACGGATGGCGTAGATTTTCGCTAGATATTGAAAACTTGTGTGTCCGTATAGGTAGGGTGGGGGTTGGGGGGTTGATTGGTAGTGCGCGGCATGTTTCGGTTTATGTGATTGGCGAGTTGTGGGATTGTATTTGGTGCATAATTTACAATGTACCTGCAATGTCATAACTCGTTGACAATGGTGGGTTTCTCTACAGCCTACTTGCGTGCCGTTCTGCTAGCGGAGCGTTGGGCCCTGATGCGTTTAGTACCATCTTGGTATTGAACGCGGCAGGGTAGGCGCTTCGTTGCGGATCGGGGCGTGGGCGGGTTTGGGAGACCTATCATTACAGACTGAGGCATGCTGCGCACTCCACTATTTTTTTTCCACTATTTTTTTTTTCTTGGACACACGGGTTTTCGGTATCTAGCGTCTTGACGATTCATAAGTGTGTTGTAATCATACCAGATATGAATAAATGAATTTTGACTTTGACTTTGACTATCAACGTCCCCACAGCTGGGACATTGACTTTGCCTGTAAAAAAATAGAGAGGTAGCGAAAAATGGCGAAGAGAGGGCATTCTGCCCAAAATTGACACCAAAGCATGGAGAAACTAGTGATAATACATTTTTGGTCACCCATCCATCGACTGGCCTTAGCGAATATTACTTGTTGTTAATTAAACATGTGGTGACGGCAGAGCAGAATACAATTGTTACCACGCCCATCTCTCCTATGAGAGTCAAGGCGACTAAGAGTAAAGACAGCGATGAGGAATGGGCAGCAGCGTTCCTCTCTTGCGACCTAGCAATATACCGCGGTTTATGTGCCCGATATATGGCAATAGGCTCGCCACCTATTACATGGTACCTGGCTTATTTGACGAAAGGAGATTGTTTGTTCGTCTCTGCCTACCCCTTTGGGGATATAGGCGTGATTTATTTAAGTATGTATGTAAAGAGTCACTGTTTGCAATTAGTTTTGTGTGATTTATATGATTTAAACGGTAAATTAGTTATCACAAATATATTGACTGAGAGCGGGCTTACACCGTTACACTACACACTACAGAGAGAGACGGCACACGTAAAATAATAATGTCACAGACAATGTATGTTTATTAAGTAAGTTGTTAGTAAGTTGAAAATCAGCGGTAGGGTGCGTCTGTGACGCAGCATAGCAACAAGCTGAGTGTGGACCTCGTTGTCACAACAATTTCTTTTTTGTATGTTGATATTATTATTATTTTTTTCTGTTATTTTTTTGTTTGTTTTACTGTATGTTGTTTGTTTTTGTTATATTTACTTATTGTTTGTGTTAGCGCGTCGTTTGTGTTGTGGTAATAAAATAATTTCTATTCTATTAACCATACCTGGGGTGGGGCCAAGATGTTCATGGTGTACTCGATTTCTTGCTGGAGATCAGCTGACTCCAGGAGACCCTTCAAGACCACGTGGCCGATGAGGTCGTGGCGGCTGAAGCGGTCGAAGTCGTATACGGAGAACTGGAGGTAGCGCTGGCGCAGTTCCTCGTAGGGCACACTGGAAATGTCAGCTAATTAGATATACAGGGTTATTTTTAAAACACCGAAAACCTCCCATGACTAGATAGCTACCATAATATACAACAACTTTTTTTTAAGAGTTTTAATATTACGCAATGCATTGCGCAATTTTTTTTTTATTGTACTGTCGTGACATTTATACGTCAGTTTTCATTCATAAACGAAAGGACGACGCCACGCTAGGCCCGCGCGCTGCTTAATGCCGGTGCAAGTAGGTGTACGTAGAGTTATTGACTTTTAAGAGCGGTAAATTCAATTAGTATTTATTTTGTATGAAAGTAAAATCTTACGAATCGTCAAAAGTCGTAGAACAAACATCATTGCTTATGATGTTAGCTATCTACTCCTTCGAGGTTTTTGGTGTTTTAAAAATAACCCTGTATATGGTCCTATGACCCTGCGTGATCATATGAGAAATGATGATATCCGCAGGAGAACTAAGGTCACCGGCATAGCCCGAAGAATTGTGGACCTTAAGTGCTAGTAAGCAGGGCACATTGCGAGGAGAACTAACGGCCGTTGGGGCGGAAAGGTCCCTCACATGGTGGACCGACGATCTGGTGAAGGTAGTGGGAAGCCGCTGGATGCTGGTAGCGTAGTAAACCGATGGGTTTGGAGATCCTTGGGGGAGGCCTTTGCCCAACAGTGAGCGTCTCTCGGCTGAATGATGATCCTAGTTGTATTAAGAGACCACCGAGCAAAATCACGCAAAACAGCATTCACGGTTAAGTTGATATTATAATCAATAGTATTCCAGTAAAAGTCATAAAAATATATATTTGTAAGCCGTGGAGGGGATCAAATTCCATGATAATAATTTAAACATGATTTAGCGAACGCCATCAGGCCTTTTTCAGTATTTGCTGCACTTTAAAGTATTTTTATTATTACAACATAAAAATACTTTTCACTTCTAATGCTCTGAAAGTGCTTATTTGTTCAGGATATAGGCTGCACAAAATCGAATTTAGTGCTCTAGAGCATTAACGTGATGAGCCATGCAGCCAAACAATAAGAAATTCAGAGATAACATTTGTTTTTTTTTATTATTTACTTAAATTTATTTGCCTAATGTGTTTTTTAAGACATAATAGATATTAAAATTTTAATTCAAGTAGGTAATCAAGTATATATAACCTACCGTGGTTATGAAATTAATTTAAGAAAATTATTATTACAAAATTAATTTAATACTTGGCTGTATAGGTCTACAGCCCAAGCCTCATCAATGGGAAAAACAATTTCCTTCATTAATCAAAACTGTACTAATTTCAGTGTGAATTTTAAGAAATGTTATGATAAACTACTGTTTTATTTCTTCGCAATCGAAGTGAAAAGCAGAGTTTCTAAATCGTCCACAAAACCATTTTTATCCTCGACATTACTATCAGCCCTCGCATTCGGCTCGGGCTGCTAAAAGTCTCGGACAAAAATGATTCGTTTTGTGCACTTGATGGAAAATCTACTATTAAAGTGCAGATATTTTGTCATTTGCCTTCGGAATAATTGCACCTACACTCTCTTAATCTCTTTATTTACAAATATTTATCTTTTATGACTTTTACTATAAAGAGAGAGATTATAATATCAACTTAACCGTGAATGCTGTTATGCGGCTTTGTGCTCGGTAGCCTTTTAAGAAAGTTGCACTTTTTTTTCATGGTCGTAATAATTTATTTATTCTTTAAAGACTTCATTTCAAACTTCATTAACATATAAAGTTTCTATAAAACGCAATCCTACAAGTGTCCCGTGAAATACATTTTCGAAGAAAGCAGAAACTTAAATAGTTGTATATTAAACTTCGGAATGCTGTTTTTCGTTCTGAACCTTGAGGGAACGCACTAAAGTGGGGCCGTTCACCTCTCAAATAAATCCCAGCGCATACAATTTGAAGCTTATCGGATGAGAATTTGAGTCTGTTTTGCAAATGACGAGAACTTATTATCATATCCATTATCTTAAGTGGTGTTATAATTCCCATATCATGTTTACCTTAAGTCAGGGCACAATCACAATCTGTGCGACACTTAATCGTCTCAACGGCGATTCGCAAAATAGAGGTTGACAGACCTTAAGTACTGAAAATGTTAACCAGTTTTGAAATTAGATTATATATCACACTTTTTTCACTAAAGTCAAAAATGCCATATCAAATTACTTATTACGTTTCAAAAGTTACTACCTATGCAAAATGACACACCGAGAACAACAAAGATTTTTTGTACCCCTACGGGATAATGGGAAAACAACTTATTCCGGATCAGCTAGTAGTTTCATACTACATTTTCTGGTGCTTGTAATAACTGACACACTGTCCATTTTGATTCTTGCTTTTGCTTCCGTAGAATCGATAATTTCCTTTTTGGGATACTTTATCCAAAGTCGGTTGGCATCAGGCAGGCAGGCTACCTAAGCCAAAACCTTGAGCAGTATGGACTGGAAGAATCTCAATCACTCTGTTCATTCATCTGTCTCTCGACATGGTCCTTTCAAATCATTTTGCTATACAATAATAATGCAATATATTGCGATTATGCGATTATAGCAAGATGGCAATAGGCTCGCCCCCTATTACATGGGACCTGGCATAATTTACGAAACGCGGGTGTTAATTCACCCCACCTACCCCTTTGGGGATAAATAGGCGTGATTTATGTATGTATGTAAGTGTAAAGCTTACAAAAGGTTCTACCGTGGGACTGTTTTAAAAAATTGGTTTCAAGCACCCGAACTTTTAAAACGTATTCTTAATCGCCTATGTGCCGTAGCCGTGTATAAATCCACCCTTTTAGCTGATGAAAGCGTTTAAAGATATACCGCCGTAGTAAAAGCAAACGCCATTGAGACCAAAGAAACTTTTTTCTCGGTCTGTCGTTTTAGGTAAACTTTGATCAGCCAAAAAATACGTAGGGAGCATTTATACGGCGTTACTTCTTGACGATAAATTCGCTCATGCTAGCCTGGGAGAGAAAAATTACAACAAACGTGCCATCCTGGCTATTTTCATCACTTTCCTATACTAGCACCTTTTCCGTGTGATGAATGATATGATTTAAAAGCGAGCTGATGGCTCGATAACCCAGTGGATTAACGCGCTCGACCTGCGATTGCTAAAACTAAGCAATGTTAACTAAGGGCCGTTTTTTGATGCATAGTTAACTCAACCAAACGTTTAAAATTGTTACTAATGGTTGTATATCAGTCTGATATTTAACAATTAGTATCAATTGGTTGAGTTAACTATACTTATAAACCGGCGACTCGACCAATTGTTAAAAATTGTTACGACTGGTTAAATATCAGTCTGATTTAAATATCAGACACACATACATAAATCACGCCTATATCCCCGAAGGGGTAGGCAGAGGTGAATTAACACCCACGTTTCGCAAATTAAGTTCGGTCCCATGTAACCCATGTCGGGCACGGCAATCACAGTACATTGCTAGGAATGCTATTACGCATTACTTCTTGCTGTCTTAACCCGCCTTGTATGGCAACCTAGGGAGAGATGGGGTCACAATTGTAATGTTCTCTGCCGCCACCAATCATATAAGTTTGAAAAATAACCAACAGAGACGTTAACTCTTAGCATTCCAAGGATTCAATGAGCTAATGCCGGGTCCGTAGTATGGCAGAGAGGGGAATCAGTGGCAGCGCTTGAGACTTGTGATCCAAGTATAAGTTTACGGGATCCCTTCACAACATGTCACCGCGCCTTCGTCACCCTTACTTCTCTTTTTGGTAAGATTCCGTGAGAGCCGCCTTAGACACACGTTCCAGTGTAGAACATACGAAAGCTCTAGACGAGCCAAGGTCTTTTAGTAATATTATATTCCCGCATCGGGGCAGTAATTTATCGAAAATTTTCAGGCTTGACTTTCTTTGCAACAAATAATAAACAAGTCTAACGGCCACACTCAGAGACGTCGATTAAGTTTAATGAGTATTAAATGTCAAAAATTTTCATTCAAATCTGGACCATAGACCCGGCAAGAATAGCGACTAGTTTAGAATTGTCAATTTTTGACGTTATATACTCATTAACGTTATTTGACGTCTCTGAGTGCGGCAGTAAATCAGTAAGTTGCTGGCTAAGCTGTGTCCCCATACAAGATTCTCTTTCCATTTCAAATCAGGGGCCGCGAAATTTTGTATAGCGCATTTTTTTTAAAAGCGTCAAAATCTCAGAACTTTCTAACTTCTCCCCTTTTATTAGCCAACATTCATTTTAAGGAGGCACTTCGCAAAATCCTCAATCAGAAACTTGGATTATCTTTTTGGGCGCTGCGTAGGTATATTTCAAGTCCATTAGTTGTCGATGAAACTTTTTCACCTTTGAATAAATACATTTTTATTTGAATAAAAATTAACTTTGTCAACAAAGAAGGGGTACTTCGTCGTTGCCTTTAAGATTGTTTGGGCTCTTGTGCTCTTGATATAGACCCATGCTGTGTGGTGGCGGCACAGCAGAATACAATTGCCATCACTCCCAATCTGAATGAGTATACTTGAGTAAAGTAGGTAATATATCCTGTCTAGATTCAGAAGCCGCCCAAAACAAAACTACGAAAAAGTAATTACATATATGCATAAATCACGCCTATATCCCCGAAGGGGTAGGCAGAGGTTAATTAACACCTAGGTTTTGCCAATTATGTTAGGTCATTAGTATTAGGTGGCGAGCCTATTGCCATTAATCGGGCACGAAGTCGCAGTACATTGCTAGGTGGTATGAGAGGAACGCGGCTGCCTATTCCTCATCACTGTTCAAGCCTAAGGGTTAAACCTTAGGCTTGAGTTCACCAACACTTAAACAGGCGATTATTATTTACCGTATGGAAGAACTGTCAAAATCCGACGGTTATCTTTTAATCGCCTGTTTAAGTGTTGGTGAACTCCAGCCTTCGTACAAAACCTGCGAGATAGATTTTTGGCGGTGACAATTGAATAATATTAAAAGTAATACCTACTATTTAATTAAACAAAGAAGTTCATGACCTGTTTGAAGTACTAGCACCAGAGCCAATCTGCGCGCGAAAAATATTGCTCTTTCATGGCTTAATTAAAAAAGTTTGCAAATGACGAATGGTTGTCATGGCAAAAACCTAATCAATGCTCTCCGCACGCTGTCTCGGTAGTAAAGTACGAAGCAAGGCAAGTTGCCGAGGAATCTCAATTTTTTTGTCAATCGGGTCTTTGACTTCAGAGAGTTACTGCCGCACTCAGAGACGTCAAATAACAATAATGAGTACTTAACGTCAAAAAATTACAATTTAAAACTAGTCGCTATTCTTGACGGCCGCCTTGGTCGAATGCTCAGATTGCTGGGTGTTGGCCAAGAGGTCCCGGGTTCGAATCCTGGTAGGGGCAAACTTTGTGATGACCACAAATGTTGGTTCCCGAGTCATGGTTGTGTATATGTTTATGTAGTATATTTTCAACATTTATATACATAATTATATTAAAAAATATGTCCGTCATCTAGTATTCATAACACAAGTGCTTAGGCTACTTACTTTGGGCTAGATGATAGGTGTAAGTGTAAAAATATTTATTTATTTATTTATTTATTCTTGCCGGGTCTATGGTCTAGATTTGAATGACATTTTTAACATTAGGTACTCATTAAAGTTATATGACGTGGAAATCCGTTGATTATTTTTGATGCCTACAGTTTTTTATCTTGCCAACTAAATATAGAGGGAATTATAATGTATTTTGCCCTAAACTCCAAATTAAGATAATTGCGTGTTATACCTCATCAGTATTCTGATGAGATTTAATGTGGTGCAGTAAAGCATCTGAACTATAACCGATTCCACTCTGTTTTCAAAAATAGTAACAAGAATTTTTGTGTAATTCTGCCTTTGCTGGCCTGGGAGCGAAAAAGTAGGTAGAATGTGTCAACGCCGACTCACCTCAGAGGCGTCGTATTAGCCACTAACATAACCAAAGAGAGTTCGTGTCAGGCAATCGGCCGGCTGTAGAACTAAAAATGTTGTCATCCCAGTCTCTCTCTCCGATCATAGAACGCTTGTCATGGTCCTATCCTTTTTTTTAAAATACAATCGCACTAAAAAGTTCTCAAGTCTCATTCCAGCACTATTGAGCCAAATTCGCCATCTTTAAAACTTTCATTCGAATCTTGGGAAATTCCCGATAGGAGCGTGCAGGCAGGGGCGTCCCAATCGGGCCATTCATAATACACTCGCCAAATCGATAAATATCTCGAAATTCCAAGAATCGCAAAGCGCGATGGAATGTAATTATTAAATCAATAAAACTTATTTAATCAAAACGCAACTTGGGAATCCGGAGAGTTCGCAAAAGTTGAGGGAAACCAGTAATGAAATTGAGGGTCAGTATAATTGGTAAACACGGTGTTATTTAAGAGATATAAACAAACTTGTCTTGCTACTAACTGATCCGGCAATAGTTGTTTGCCCTTATCACCTAGGGGTTTAGAAAATGCGTATGGTTTCGGCAGAGCAGAATACAATTGTCACCACCCCTATCTCTCCCGTGGGTGTCGTACAAGGCGGCTAAGGGTAAAGACAGCGATGAGTAATGGGCAGCAGCATTCCTCTCATACCACCTAGCAATATACTGCGATTTATGTGCCCGATATATGGCAGTAGGCTTGCCACCTATTTATTACATGGGACCTAACTTATTTGGCGAAAAGTGGGTGTTGATTCACCTCTGCCTACCCCTTCGGGGATATAGGCGTGATTAATGTATGGTATCTATGTACAAGACGTGTTACCGATTGAATGGTCTTTAAAACTTACAAGACGCATCAAATACAGGCACCGCCTCATAGGAATACGTCTAGTAAAGGAGAATGCTGTCTCCCCCTGTTACATTGCACTTTAGCCCCAGGAGACATGGGAGGGGAACGTTATTTACCAATAACTAATGTGTCGACCTCAGACATGCCGGCGCAGCAAACATTTATCGCGTGGCGGGGGAAACTTCGAAAATTGTTTATCATTCACCAGCAGGCATTCGTTTTGTAGTGGAACGCTTTTTACGTTACGTCTGGTTTTGTGCGTCCTTTTACTTAAGAAGGCGCTTCTTTTGTTTTCTTGTTTTTAATACCAGGAGCAATAGGTATTTATAATGTCTTCTTTGTTACTTTTGTGGCTTTAGCTTCCCAATAGAAGGATTTAGATGTGACTGTTAGAATGTGTGACGGCACAGCGGCCTACGTCTTTGTTGGGCACCTGCCCGGATTGCAGTGGAGGCGGGTTCGATTCCCGCATCGAGACCATAAGTTTTCGAACTGTTTCTAACCACCAAAATCTTTGTCTGAAAAAAGAAGCTGTCAAAAGTTGACGTTTGTATTCTATGCGTTCGAATAGATTCGCCAATTGGCTAAGGGAGCAGTTGTAATAGAAATTGATCTCTCTTACCTAAACAGGAAGGTCTCATTGAAAACCGGATTCAGGTTCTTGCGGTGGACCTTGGTCTGAAACTTCTTCTTGCGGTCGGGGAGCAGGAACACTTTGATGTAGGGGTCGCTGCTGCCGGTCACGTCCTTGATAGGCAGGTCTCGCGCCTCGAAAATCTGCGTAATGTCAACACATCCAACATCAACACACCGTATATCAACACACTCAACATCAACGCAACAAAAAATCTACACATTAATCATTTCGTCCAATTTTATTTTATTTACCCTTTTCTTATTTTGACCATTTTATAAATAGTCAAAATTAAATTTATCATCATGACTAAAAAAAAATTTGGAAAACATTTCGAAAACTTTTTGGCCTTTGGTCTTATTATGACAATAATAATTGACAATTCGTCTGCTTTCTTAAAGGTTTGGATACATGTGTAATTATGTATGGTTTAACATTTCTTGATCTTAAGGCATTCGCACTCAGAGACGTCAATTAACTTTAATGAGTACTTAATGTAAAAAAAAATCATTTAAATCTAGACCATAGACCCGATAGAAGAATAGCGACTAGTTTTGTATTGTCTTTCTTTTCATTTAAGGTCTCTACATACGTAACGGGAAAATATCCCGAACGGGACGTGGATGGATTGAGGCCGGGGCCTCTCTCGTACAAAAAGCCTCGTGCACGACCCGGCCGTGACTCCGTGACATATGTTCTTTATGGTACATTTTGTATGAAACGAAGCTTCTGAAGTCCCCGTCCCCGTCCCGTCCACGTCCCGTCCGGGGTATTTTCTCGTTACGTATGCAGTGACCTTAATTATTCATTAACGTTAATGGCGTCTCCGAGTGCGGCAGTAACCCCCGAATACAAAAACGCTACTCAAATTTTGGGGACTGCTTAACAAGTTAAGTGGACAGTACCTGTCAGAATTTGTATGGAAAAACGTCAATTTTGACAATAATTAAACGTTAAGCAGGTCTCAAACTTTGAGTAACGTTTCTGTATTCGGGGGTAACTGCCGCACTCAGAGACGTCAAATAACCTTAATGAGTACTTAACGTCAAAAAATGACAATTCATAACTAGTCGCTATTCTTGCCGGGTCTATGGTCTAGATTTGAATTAATTTTTTTGACATTAAATACTCATTAAAGTTAATTGACTTCCCTGAGTGCGGCAGTAAGAGTTCTATCGTAAACGCAATACAAACACGCGACCAACCTTGACAACCAGCGCCTCCACCTCTTGGTCGTACTTGAGAGCAAAATGCAGCTTGCCACAGAACTCCAATTCGGCGCTATCAGTCGAAGACTGGCGTACCAGCTCGTTCTTGTAAAGCTCCGGCTGTGGACAAAATCAAAACAGTTTGCATTTTCTTCTGCCGATTGACTTCTTGACATAAGTCAAAAACTATTCGATTTTAATTTTACATACATACATACATAAATCACGCCTATATTTTAGCTACTTCCAAAATTACTGATTACAACGCGATAGCCAAAAATCTTCAAGAGACAGATTTTAACCCTATTCTAGAAATCAACGATACTAATATAGCCACTGAATTATTAGTTAACAAAATTACAAACATTATAAATAAAAATGTTACAATAAAAACTATATCTCACAGAAAAAAAATCCTGCAACCATGGGTCACTCCAGGTCTGTTACGATGTATTAGAAATCGAGACAGATTGCATAGCAAAAGTAACAAACACCCACACGACACAATACTAATCACCACATACAAACGCTACAGAAACTTTTGCAATGATCTCATAAAAAAAGTTGAAAGAGATTACAATAAAAATAAACTGGACAATGCTAGAAATAACTCAAAAAAGACATGGGATGCAATTCGAGACATAACTAAGACAAGAAACAAAAATCAAGACGAACCCTATAATCTACTAAAGATAAAGAATAGCCCATTATCGTCGATTAATTTAATAAATGAATACTTTGCGACCATCGGAAAAGAACTGGCGGAAGAGATTCCAGCTACGAATAGTGATTTTCTCTCTTACAGCACCACTAATGCCTCTGTAAACTCTTTTGTACTCGCTGACACTGACTTTGACGAAGTCTACACTACTATACGAGAGCTGAGGAATAGCTCTGCTGCTGGTATTGACAACATACCCACTAAAGTTCTCAAAATGTCCATACACGTACTAGTTCCGCCAATAACTCACATTTGTAATCGAAGCTTCAATGATGGAATCTTTCCCGATTGCCTTAAAACTGCCCTTCTTACACCAATTCACAAAGCCGGAGATAAAGACAGTGTCGGCAATTATAGACCAATATCAATCTTACCCTCAATATCTAAAGTACTAGAGCGACTAATGAATAAAAGACTGACAAATTACCTACACAAATTCAAAATTCTATCTAACAATCAATATGGTTTTACTAAAGGAAAATCAACTGAGCAAGCAGTCAACAACTTAACTACTAATATTATACAACGACTTGAAAAAAAGAAAAAATGTATGGCACTATTTTTGGATCTTGCGAAAGCATTCGACACTGTCTCTATTCCCCTCCTCATAAAGAAACTGGAAAATATAGGAATCCGAGGCACGGCTCTAAATTTATTTGATAGTTACCTAAACGATAGAAACCAACGGGTAAAAATAGGTAACCATATTAGCGATCTCTACCCCATATCCTACGGTGTTCCACAAGGAAGCATATTAGGACCTAGCTTGTTCATAATATACATGAACGACATATGCAATCTACAATTAGAAAATGCTCAACTATATGCATTTGCCGATGACACTGCCATTATCTTCCACAGTTCATCATGGAAAAAATTGGAGACTGAAGCAGAACATGGACTCCGTAAAGTAATGCTAAGCCTTCAAAATAATAAACTCACGCTTAATCTTAATAAATCGAAATATATAACTTTCACAAAACAAAGCCGCCTTCAACCGGAAAACTTTCAAATAAAAGCGCACACTTGTCTATCACCATCGAACAACAAAACATGTACATGCATAACACTAGATCGCAGATCTACAATAAAATACCTCGGAGTAAACATAGACTCAACGTTATCATGGAAACAACACACTGATATACTCACCAAAAGAATACGTAAACTAATATTCTTTTTCAAACGGTTAAGATCTGCAGCTGACCTCAATTTACTTAAGACTACTTACTTTGCCTTATGTCAATCGATAATTACCTATTGTATCACATCGTGGGGTGGCACATTTAAAAATTATATGATGAGGATTGAGAGGGCTCAAAGAGCAATACTAAAAGTCATGACGTGTAGGCCTTTCCGATATCCAACCATAAAACTATATACCGAAATGGAAGTACTTACAGTTCGACAGTTATTTATACTGCATACAATATTATATACGCATTCTAAAACTATATACACTCCTGAAATTATTAATAACAAAAGAAGAAAACATAAAGTTTTCAGAAATATGCCTATTTATTCTCCATTCGCACAACACTGCCAGGTCTTTCTTGGTCAATTTATCTATAACAATTTAAATCGAGTTCTTGACATATATCCAATGACACGCGCTAAATGCAAACAGACAGTCACAAAATTCTTACAATCAAAAACCTACGAAGATACTGAGAAAATGTTGCAGACGCTCAAATAAATCATAAAGGTGTTATTACTATTTATTACCTATACGTTTATAATTATATTGACGATATTTGATTGTGTTTGTGTGTACATAATGTATTATATACTTATATTATTTTAAGAATACTTGGTTTGCTGCATACTGATAACAACGTCCAAGGTGAGGGGCCAGAACTCTGTAACACAGGGAATCCTAGCACAGGTTCTGCTCTCTCACAATTGCTACTTGCATACTTGCAAAGAAATGTAATACTTTATGTAAATGTGACATAAGTATATGTAAGTTGTTTGTAAGCATTGTGTCAGAGAAATAAATGGTTTTTATATCCCCGAAGGGGCAGGCAGAGGTGAACTAGCACCCACGTTTCGCCAATTACGCCAGGTCCCAGGTAGCGAGCCTATTGCCATTTATCGGGTACAAAAGTCGCAGTATATTGCTAGGTGGTAGGTATAAGAGGAACGCTGCTGCCCATTCCTCATCACTGTTTTATCCTTAGTCGCCTTGTACGACACCCACGGGAGAGATTTGGGGTGGTGACAATTGTATTCTACTCTGCCGTCACCACTCCAACCACCAATCGATTGAAGAAATTTGAGTTTTGCGTTTGAGTCATAATTTTAATTTTAACATTATATAAATGTTAGAAAAATTAGTACAAAGATTCTAGTGGTTAGAAAAAGAATTTCGAAAAATTAGCGTCTTCCCGCACCAAGACCATAATTTTTCTAACCACCAGAATCTTTGTAATAAGTCAAAAAGAAAAGAACTATATTTAACTAGCTGACCCGGCATACATTGTTATGCCATATAGATTTGGTTGCCATAGTTACGTCAAATGTTTGACAAGAAAGCAGTTTAATTGGGAAAATTAATTGTTGTTTTTACTATTTTAAAGTTATTTTGTTAATTTTTCCATATTTTTTCCAAACATGATTACAAAACCAAAATCAGCTAAATCGGCCCAGCCGTTCTCGATTTTTAAAACTACTTTAATACGAAACTACTATAATATATTTATACATAAAAAGAAGACGATAGACACTATGCGTTGCGTAATACAGCTAGGCTGTGCGTTTATTTTAAGGGACGCATAGTGCCAGTTGACGGTCGCCTCTCAAGTATTGTCGATGAACAGGTTTTTGGGACCCTGTGCGTTAACGCACATTGTGGGACCTCATGGTAATGTTTACTGCGGACATAAACACCAGCTGTAACCGAAGTAAATGTTCAACAACAGTCCTGTCCTGTTCTCGGTTTACTTGGGGTCGGCGCAGTATGTTTCCTCTTCAATCTTCTTCTTACATCGGACAGACGCCATCAGACCCATATCATTAATGATACCGGAAAGGTGCTAATGATGAATGAAATAGAAAAGAGACGGAAAGGACCATGTCGAGAGATCGATTAACGGAGAGAGTGATTGGGATGACGACATTCCAATCCATACTGCTCAAGGTTTTGGCTCAGGTTTTACAGCCGGGTATGCAGCAGGTGCTTATTTACAACACCCCTGAGGTGAGTTGGCACATTCTACGTTATTTTTTCGCTCCTAAGCCAGCATGGAAGACAATATAAGAGAAATGGGTGTTTAATAAAAAAAAATGGACGCAACTCACGATGTACAGACTTCAGACAGATGATGCAACAGCTAATTCACACAATTTGACAGCAGAGTGGAAGATAAAGAGCGGGTATACCTCTCGCACCTATACCTGTCTCAACCGGCCAAACAATGATGGAATTTGCGCGTAATTAGTTAGTACATTGAACGTTAACCTTCTCATGATGGGCGCCCTCAGAAAAGCCAGCATTGTAACGATGCTGCGCATTTTATATTAAGTTACCGCGTCTCGGATACTTCACCCTTGAACGGGAACCTTTTCCACAGTAAATTATACACCTAGAAAGTCGTAATTCTGATATTCATTCGGCTAGATGACTATAGTATTTATCACACTCGTGCTTTTTGATTAGAAAGAACGATACGTCGGTAAAAAATATGAAATTATTTTCGTTTTCGTTTCATAATAAAGTTTCCGGGATAGCTTTCTAGTTGAAATGTTTCAAAAAAATTGTGCTATGTTTGATGGTTTACAATAAAGAACCATTTTGGTAGTTAAGTCTGACTTATTTTGTTCTTTATTTTGTTTTCGATAGAAAACAAATAACCGAACAAGGAAGAGAAGTTGAAGCTTCGACCATTTACTGAAGCTATATATTATCTTCCTCTTCTCCCTGCCCTGTTCCCAGGCTATCTGGGTCGGCGCAGTATGTTTCCTCTTCCATTCATATTGGTCAGACGTCATCGAGCCATCCACTCCCTTTTGATTCATATCATCCATCACACCTTAAAGGTACTAGTGATGAATGAATGTATAGAAAAGAGACGGAACGGACCATGTCGAGAGACCGATGAACGGAGAGAGTGATTGGAATGCCAACATTCCAATCCATACTGCTCAAAGTTTTGGGTTAGGTTTTACAGCCGGCCGCCTGCCTGACACTAACCCTCTTTGGGTATGCTGTTGTTGCTGGTTTGCTCTCCACCATTCAGGTGCCCCAAGGTGCTTATTGGTCTACACTGGGCAATCTCCCTTAGTCGACTTTTACGACACCCATGGGATGAGTCGGGGCTGGCCTATTCTACGTAATTTTTTCGTTCCCAGGCCAGCATAGAAGTTATATATTATAAGTTATTTAAAAATAAAAATAAATGGAACTCAAATATGCTTAGAAACATGTGTTCCATAATTTATGACAGTTATACTTGACGGCCGCCTTGGTCGAATGCTCAGATTGCTGGGTATTGGCCAAGAGGTCCCGGGTTCGAATCCTGGTAGGGGCAAACTTTGTGATGACCACAAATGTTTGTTTCCGAGTCATGGTTTTGTATATGTTTATGTAGTATATTTTCAACGTTTATATACATAATTATATTAAAAAGATGTCCGTCATCTAGTATCCATAATACAAGTGCTCAGGCTACTTACTTTGGGCTAGATGATAGGTGTTAGTGTAAAAAAAATATTTATTTATTATTTATTATTATACTTACTGTTCCAGGAATGCAACTTTAAGTGGTATCTATTTTATATTTAGGAAACGATATGTCTTTCTTTGTTTCTTTCTTAATAGGGGCTTTCCACTTGTGTTCATTTTACACTTTACCATGTAAAATATTAATATAACTTTTAATATCGTCATACAGTCTGTCGGTTACTCCGAACCTGTCGTTTTAATGGGTCGGGATTTTTTTTCATTTAATATAAAAATGAAAATCTATAATTATTACGTTCTGATGCTTTGTATTTGCTATAACTGTATACTAGGCAAATAAATTACTCGGGATCCTCACAGAAACGGTATAAAACAATTTTACGATCAAGCCACATCATACTTGTCTTGCCGTAGAGTTTATAAAAGCAAAATAATTATGGAAACATTTCACCAAAGCTTTTATCTAGATACAGAGTTATAAAGACTTTTTCTGGTAAAAATAAAGCATAAATCTTTTAAGAGCGCAATGAATTTTTTAGGTATCAGTGCGCTCAAAATGTTTTCAATATAATTTTTCTTCAAAAAAATACGGTAACGGTACGGCCTCCATTATTATTTGAATATTGTAAGTAGAACGTTAGAAAAAAATTTACAAAGCAAAAGGGATTTAGAAACCAAAGAGCATTAATCTTGCGATTCACTTCACCCCACTAAGGGCCAAAGATGGAATCGAGCTCCACCTGGAACCCTCAACCACAGAGAGGCTGGCTAACTTATCACAAATTGTCGGAACACAATAATGCTGTTAACATTATTATTATGGCGGCAGATTTCGATGGGATGGTGATGGCTAGTCCAGCGGATGTATGTATGCCTAGCCCTTCGGGAATAAAGAGGCGTATTATTGAGATTTAGCCAGTATGCCCGTTTTGGTCTACCTCCCCCTAGTATTAAGTTACAGTATTCCGACGAGATGCTGCAAGAGGAGCATTAATATTAATTTATTTGCCTCTGAGCACTCGAATGATCGCGATATGATATTAGTTTCGAAACTCCCGATTTACTTTGATATGCGCTGTTTGCTTCCAGAAGTTGAAACACGAGGATCGTTAGCAGGATAAAATATCATGACTGCACCAAACTTGTACTTAGAAACTTAACTATACTTAAGGGGAATATTCAACATTTTTAGTAAGGATTTACTTATATTTTTCTAAAATTTTTTCTGATTTTGAAATATGCCAGAGTTGATTAAACAATAATGTAATTTACAAAAGCAAAAACAGGGATGGTAACAATTTACTTTATATAAAAATAGTCCTTACCCTTCTTAATGCCTTTTTTCCATTTTACAATCGACCTGACGTTCATTAAAAACCCTTACCAAGCTTATTAGACGGGGAATAAACTATTCAAATAAATCTTCGATTTTTTTCTAACAACATTTACTGCCGTACTCAGAGACGTCAGATAACGTTAATGAGTACTTAATGTCAAAAAATTACACTTCAAAACTAGTCGCTATTTTTGCCAGGTCTATGGTCTAGATTCAAATGAGATTTTTTGACATTAAGTACTCATTAAAGTTATTTGACGTCTCTGAGTGCGGTAGTTAGTATTTTATTAAGCAAATAAAATATTTCCACTTTGTCGCTTATCTTGTTATCTTTTTTCCTCGCACCGAGAAGTCATATCTCCATCTCTCAATGCCAAGACAACGTTCACGGGGTATCATCGCCTTAAGACAGAGGTGCTTAAACGGTCTATAGCGATCGATAAGTCGATTGCGTAAAACTAAATCGATACTGTGGCCTCTCAGAGTCGATCGATCTTAATCTAACAATATTGAGGTAGATCGCCAAAAGTTCAAGTTTGAGCCTGCCCCTGCCTTAAGAGTTCTCTTTCCTTTTAGACCGAAGTTGCATGTTTCTTATTCATGAAGGACGACATGAATGCACCGCTGCAAGAATTTCCATAATGACATGATATTATGCAAAATGTCTTCGTACGAGATCGTTCTCACGTCGTACGGTCAGCATTACAAGTATGCGGATGAGCACTTGCTACAGTAGGAGCATGGTGCTTTAAATATAAAATAAATTGATTTAAATATTTCTAACACTGACACCTATCAATCTATCTGACACTCATATCTCCCAAAGCTTAAGTTGTTGTTGTCATCTAATGACCGGCCTTAGCGAACATTGCTTAGTTTCCGCAATCGCAGGCTATGTCAGTCCGCCGTCGAGCTCCTCACTTCTATCACGGTCACTTCTCATTTTTATCACGTACAGTTTCTATACGTTTGCCTTCAGAAGCGAAATTCTAAAAGAATAATTAATGATTAACGACAGTCTATTCAATCGCATATACTCACAGTATCATGAAAATTGTCTCCGCTCGCCTTACACCAATTACGTTTAGAAATATAAATCTTTCGTGTCTCGTGGCGCCGATTAAGCGTAGGGCTGTCGACACATTTATTGTAACTCCTTTCTATTTAAAAATATTATTTAGTGTCTTTATTACATGGGGCCTAACTTAACTTACTTGGCGAAAAGTGGGTGTTAAATTCACCTATGCCTACCCCTTATTATTAAGAGTAGTTTGTCTTTCTATGTAATGAAAAGACCTTGAAATAGAGGAAGACGGAGGAAGCGAAGGATGAATTGTGTGAAGGATGATATGAGGAAAATGGGAGTTCACGATGAGTTCACGTCTGATATAAGAGAGTGGAAAAGAAAGACATGTTGTATTGACCCCACTTAGAATGGGAAAAGACCAGGAAAAGAAGTATGTGTATATGGCTTCTCTGTAAGTTTTACCGTATGTCGTCCATGTTGTGAAAAATAAAGTAAAATGTGCCACACACTAAATCCAGGCATTACCTATCGATTGAAGAAGATTGGTGTCAAACAAGCTGAAAAGCCTAAGATTTCAACAGTGTTGATTGGTATATTTCCATTCGAATCACCGTGTCAGTTCTGAGGTCTCTCGATATAATCCTTTCCATCCTGAGTAACGTGATGGAAATGACTGCATTCATTTTAACATTCATTCACTTACACTGCTTATTATGAGATATCCCTTAGACCACAGTCTACTTATAGAAGATATTTCATCGACTATGTATGACACAAACTCAATTACCCACGATATATTATTTGGCTAGGTTATCGGTGTGAGCGAGAGAGTATTACTGCTGTCGCGAAGTTCTCGCATTCATCTTCTGTGGTACTCCAATTATTTTCACTGGCCGTATTCGTCCTACATTCGTCATAAAGTTTCATCCGTGTTTTTATAGCCATTGTGGCAATGGCTCGTAACTTAGACTGTTTACGAGAAATACTGACACACAAAGAAGCTTGTGACACTTTGAAACTCTGATATAATTTATCACGGCTTCTCCACAGTTACATGGACGACTTTCTACTTTATAGCCATGCTCCTTCGTGTCAATGTCAATGCCAACAGCATACAGCCCCCGTGGCATGGGACGTGGACAAAATCTCCTCGGTAACTTGAAATTAATTTCTCTCGCTCTAACTCACCCTAAATACACAAACAAAACACTGCCAAGATTTTGTCCACGTCACGTACTAGGGCTATAGGAAAAACTCCGCTTGTCTTCGCTAAGTATGATGATGAGGTCATCCACCTCATCAACTTAAGATCGAAAGAGCTCATATACACCTTCTTTGCACTTGCTACGATCATTTCTTCTTTCGCCTCATCCAATCTCATCATGTCTTCTTGCATACCTATTGGTTTAAGGTACTTTTGACCTGGCCGTTGTTGATATTATTATGATTTTAATTTGATTACGAAGGATCCGCCTTGGCCTTCTCTTGTCGTTTTCTCCGTTCACTTCCGACGTATAAACCCTTTATGTAACTCTCTTTTTACTCAACCCTTCAACAAGACCAAACCATGAGAGCATCTCTTTCTCAATTCTTGTCCATACATATTCTGTTAAGCCACATCTGTCTTAAAACGTATGTCTGCAAGAAATTCTGGTGTGTCTCCATATCATTGTCTCCATAACTGCTGGTGATACGTACCTAGTGTACCTACATCAAGGTACAGACGCCATTGTAGCTTCTCATTTAACCCATCAAACGTCACCGGTATACACAGTTGACAGTCTCGATGCTAGTGTCCACGTGTGTCTCAGCTACGTAGCTAGTAATAGGTGGCTATAAACCTAATTCCATTTAATTATCTTTCTTGTAGACGCCTGTGTATCCATACTTGGACATATGTCCAGGTATGGACTCCAATAATCATCACCATAAACCCTTTAATGTCCCCATTGCTGGGGCAATGAAATGGAAGAGGAGCTTAAGGTATTATAATACAATAGTCACCACCCCAAATCTCTCCCGTGGGTGTCGTACAAGAAGACTAAGGATAAAACAGTGATGAGGAATGGGCAGCAGAGTTCCTCTTATACCTACCATCTAGCAATGTACTGCGACTTTTGTGCCCGATAAATGGCAATATGCTCGCGCTATGACATGGGACCTAATTAATTCGCGAAACATGGGTGCTAATTCACCTCTGCCTACCCCTTCGGGGATAAAGGCGTGACTTATGTATGTATGTATTGTCATCTGCTGGTCACGTAAATAACCTCTTTAGGGCATACTCAAGTAGGTTATTTACGCTGTTGTTGGTGGTTTGTCCTCCACCATTCGGCCATTCCACCATTCGGCCTCCACCAAGGTGTTTTTTGTTCTACACAAGGCAATCTCCCTTAGTCGAATTGTACGCCACATCTGGACTGGTTTTTTGTTTTAAAATTCTCCCTATATTTTAGAGAAGGCAAAGGGTGTAGCCCATACAGCCAAGTCTTTAGTGCATCTGGACTGGGGCTGGCACACTTTATGTTATTTTCCCTGCCAAGCCGGCAAAGAAGCCTAAATATACCTCCAACGACAATGCAATGCACAAAAGCATAATGCACTACATTGTGTTTTCGGGATTACAAAAACACAGGGTTCCGAGTAATACGCGGTCTGTTCTAGAGTCTCTTAATTAGAGCTTTTGTCTGGCCGCGAGGTTTTGGGCGGACGGCGTAATTAAAGTTTTGTTACCACCAACTGTTGAATAAGGGAAGGGAGTCTAAAGGCTTTATAGTTCTCATAAGGCTTAAGCTGGATGGCGCTAGCTAGAGCGCTCAGCCTGCGATCGCTTAAACTAAGCAAAGTTCGCTGAGGCCGGTCATTGGATGGGTGCCCAATAATCTCAAGTTGGCTTCAGTGCTCGTAATCCTTTAGCTATAACGAGCTGGAGTATGGCTAACTAGAGCGCTCAGCCTGCGATCGCTTAAATTAAGCAAAGTTCGCTAACACCAGCCATTGGGTGGGTGACCATTCATCTCAAGTTGCTTCGTGTCGGGGAAAGCACGTTAAGCTATTTTGACCTTTTAATTTTTTTTATTTTATATATCCTTGAAACGGAATGTGAATATACTGCAGCATTTTATATCGTGTACAATAACGTCAGCAAGCAAGAGATTGGGCCATAACCCACCACGCTGGCCCAGTACGGGTTGGTGGGTATTAACGACTGCAGATGCTACCGGAACCAACGGCTTAACATGCCTTCCGAAGCACAGGAGAACTCGAGATAATAAATTTTAGGTTACCCATCCAATGACCGGCCTTAGCGAACGTTGCTTAGTTTACGCAATCGCTGGCCAAGCACGCTATGCCACTGTGCTAGCAAGCTCGATGTCATTATGGTCCAATAAAGGAAAACTAGTCATATCTAAATACTTAAGAAGTGGCATACGAAATTGAATCTTTCGTGCGAGGTGTAGTCTAGTTTCGCGTCGTCTTTTTTTTATTAATAGGTTTAACGTTCCTGGAAACTAGTCCTTTTGGAACTTACTTCAATACATTTTCGTTTTTTCTTAATTTTGAATGAATGAATGAATTTAATGGATGAAATTAACTTTACATAAAAAAAAGGGTGAAACACATTTTAAGCATCTAGGGAGTGGAATGGTAACAGAGTTCATGACGGTGACCGAGGAGGTGGTGAAAACCACTATAAAATTCTCAACGGCAAACACGGCAAAACACTTTTATTTCAATGATTCTTCATAAATGAACATCAACACGGATCCTTATGCATCAAAATAACACCACCTTTACTGCACAAAGTCCACTCTGAAACAATTTTGTGAATGATTGAAATAAAAATTTGACTGACGCCATTGAAAGCCCGCCAAGCACTCTTTCGTGTCGTCATTCTCACTGTGTTGTAACACGTCTAGCAAATGCCTCATCCATTATTATTTATTAAAAACTAAATAATGAATAGGTACCTTGATGAGTCCAATAGAAGAATCGGCACGTTCCAGGCTACAAATGCTGAACTGGATAGACGGCAGGTCCAGGCGGTGAGACAGCTGACGCTGGAAGGTCTGGTGGCGATCGGGGACAATCGGCAGGGTCGTTTGCCGAAGAACCTGGAGACAAAGAATTGGATAAGGATTTCTGTAATTAAATTAGAATTTTTGGTTTTATTTTGTTTACGTTTTTTTTTTGCAATTTAATTACATTTTGTTAATTTAAAATGACAAAAAGATTATTATTATTGATGATTTAATTTAGACAGGTGTAATTTAATAATTGAAAATATTATTAGTTTATCATTATTAGTGTACAGGCAGAGAGATCTAATTTTCGCAAACCAGGTACGCTAACCACTGTTCCATCGATTCTAGTGTACAACGCGAAGCAAATCTTTACCATCAAAGGCCAGAATTTTGTCAGACAAACAACTCAAGGCACACTAAGCCTTGCAGCGCACAAAATAAGCTCTTAAACGAGCTGTTACTTACGAGATATTTACCAACAACTCACGGTATTAAACTTTGGACTCGGAAAAACGCTCCCGCTAAGCCTCTATAAATTTTACTTAAAACCGGGCGCAAACATACTATTTAAGTGTTTGGTTTGCTTAAGTGTTGGTATGCGGAGATCATAGCTGAAGAGAAGTGGCCTGTGGCACGGAACGTAAAATATTTAGGCCGGCATTACCTACATTTTTATATTATACTAGCTGACCCAGCAGGTATAATATAAAAATGTATGAAGGATACCAGGCCAAAGATCTCGTGTCAGACCCAAGAAGCGCTGACTGGATGTGGTAAAGGTGGACATGGAGGAAATTAACCTTACAGCACAGGATTGCAAAGTGGTCTTAGGGCCGATTTCACCGTCTCTTATAGAAACTGAGTTCAATTAAACTTGGTTTTCATGAATGCAAACTATGTAGCGGAACTCGGTTTAGAGCATAAATCGAGTTCAACTTTAACTGATCGCGTTTAATTCTGCGGTGAAATCGGCCCTTAGTCGTCGTTAGTGGTCGTGGCTTTGTCAGAAGCGGATCCTGGTGCTAGGCCGGGAAAGTGCTATACTGAAGAAGACTAGCTGCCCAGCAAACTTTGTTTTGCACTTATCACCAACGGGTATAAAAAGGAGAAAACAAGCTACTTTGAGACCTACCTCAGTACACATAAAAATCTGAAAAACCGTTTCGGAGGAGTTCAATAACAAATATTGTAACAAGAAATTGTTATGTATTAGATTATTTTTTATTTGCAGTGTGCTGACGGCAGAACAGAATACAATGGTCACCACACTCCATCTCCTCCGTGGGTGTGGTACAAGGCGACTAGGGGTCGAAAAATCAGCGACGCGCAATTGGTAGCAGCGTTACTCTTAAACCATCTATCAATTTACTGAAATTTACCTGCACAATAAATGCCCTACAAGGTCGCCCCCTAATACATGGGACGCAACATAAATGGCGAAACGGGAGTGTCAATTCACCTCTGCCTACCGTTTCGGGGAGGAATAGGCGTGACTTATGTGCATTTGTGATTTTCGCACGGCAAGCAAACGGCGAATAAATTTTTCAACAAAATGCTGGATGCGACTACGCTTCTTCTGATATATAATTATAACGACACCATTGTGTTCTGTTCTTCACGTCACCACACGACTAAAGTAATGTTCTGTGTTGTCAGCAGACGTCTTCTCAAACGGAAGCCACTTCCAGCGATCTAGCGCCGCGTACTTGAACAACTCACTTCCCTTATTAAGTTCACTGTAACAAGATTTTGCGTCGCCAAGACTCTGACGACTAAAAATCCAATATTTAATCTGTAAGTTGTTAAGCGAGATGAATTATTGGAGGACCACTAAATTAATTTTCCATCTCCACGCTTAAAAAGTTGAAAAAACAACTTATTTAATTAACTCCGGGAAATTCAATGGTGTATACAGCGGCCGGCTGTAAAACCTGAGCCAAAACCTTGAGCAGCATGAGTTGGAATGTTGTTATCCCAATCTCTCTCTCTCTCGATCTCTCTCTCTCCGATTAGATATAATCCAATAGAGTCATAGAGATTAGACATATAATATATTAGATTTACGCAAGTTTTAACAATATTAGAAACCATACACATAGCTGATGTGAAACATAGGCGCGAAAAAAATCTGCAGTATGTGAACATGTTTTAGACGGATCCAACCATTATTTAAGATTTGACAAACCGCAAATTCTAGCAAAAGAGAAACGATAAATACCTAGAATGATACGTGAAGCTATTGAAATCAAGAAACATCCAAACTTCAATAGGGATAATGGTTGGAACGTACCACCTGCTTGGGACCCAATTATTAGAATAATTAAATCCCAACACCGTCCTCATACTGCCAAAAACAATGATACTGTAAACTCTGTTTGTGTAAATCGGAACACGTAAAATATTAAATACGGTAGATAACTATTACTTTATTGTGAGGACGTAAAGTGATCGAAACGTCGAGTTAGATAATTAACATGCCAAACACCTAATTATCCGTAAAAATTGTTTTATTTCAAATGTGTAGCGAGCACTACACGCTCGCGCTAATATAAGAAAACATTATGATATTAGAAACCTGTATATCAGCATCATCTTCCTACCCTGAGGGGCTACTCTTTAAAATAATTGGAATCGGTTTTGTGTTGCCATCTCTCTCAAACGTTGCTATCATACCTAATGAGTGAGTGTGACTGGTAGACTAAGACGATTGCAATCGGCTTGCAGAGTTAGGTCGCTGATCACAGGTTGACTGGGGTCGGTGCAGTATGTTTCCTATTCCATTCATATCGGTCAGACGTCATATCCTCATAAACCACCCACTCCCTTCTCTTCTTCTTTGTTGTTGTTGTTCTGTTGTTGGTTGTTTGCTCTCCAAACCGGTGCCCTAAGGTGCTTATTGGTCTACACCGGGAAATCTCCCTTAGTCGACTTTTCGACACCTTTCAATGAGTCGGTACTGGCACATTCTACGTTATTATTTCGCTCCTATGTCAGCATGGAAGACAAGATATTAACTATTAGTAATTGCTAAATTTAATAATCCATAGCGGATAATATTCTAAACTTACCACCTTAATGATACTGAATGTAACCAAATAGTGCTCCATTACTTACAGTACCGAAGGCTCAATGTTCCCAGTGAACATCAGATATAACTCTTATTACAAGTACATAGGGCTCGACATTGCTAGTCGATGTCGTGCCCCGGGTTTTACAATATACGTAAATGACTCGAGTATATAATTCGCCAGACAAGTGGCGTGATATACGAAACACGCTCCTTATTTGGGGAGGTTTAAGCACGTACGAGGGTGAATATCAGATTTTTATTACATACTTTTGTGCCCGATAAATGGCAATAGGCTCGCCACATACTTCATTGGACCTAACATAATTGGCGAAACGTGGGTGCTAGTTCACCTCTGCCTACCCCTTCGGGGATATAGGTGTGATTTATTTATGTATATATTACATACATAGGTACATAAATCACGCCTATTTATCCCCGAAGGGGTAGGCAGAGGTGATTGATCACCCACGTTTCGCCAATTATGTCACTATTACTAAAACCAGCTCACATACACAAATATGATGATACATTACACTTTCTTAATTTAACGAATTTCAATTGGTTGATTAAAACACAGCTCCTCTCCTCTCGTCTCGTCTCCGCTCTGTTGGAGTCCAAGCTCTTGGCCTTCATCACGCCTGATGGTAAGTGACGATAAGGGCCTAAGATGGAATCGAGCTTCACCTGGGACCCTCAACCACAGAGGGGCTGGCTATCTTATCACTTAATGTCGGAACACAATAATGCTGTTAACATTATTATTATGGCGACAGTAACAGTTCTCAACTCCCTATCTTTAGGAATGACTTACTATATCCATGTTACTACGTTAAAACTTTCGTTAAGTTCGAATAACAGGTATATTTATCATATTATTATGACTCTAATATTATATTTTGATAACTCCCCGCCATTATTCTGAGTAGGACCATTTCACGTGCGCATGTACAACTAAATTAAACCAAAAGGTGTGTTTTTGGAAAATACGTCGGCTGGCCTGAGGCTCGGCTTTGTTGTTTGTAATATCAAAGAATACACTCTGAAATCTGAATACTATTAAAATGCTCTCGGCTAGGATATACAATTCGCGTATAAAGTCTGATACGTATTACCTAACAAGGTTAAGGCACACAGTAAAAGCACGCAATTCGTTCCATTGTAAAAACAAAAGAATAAATAAATATGGTTATTCATATGATTTATTATTATTACATACACATGAATCGTCAAACTAAAACGTTCAATATTGGAAACGTATGTGTCAAAGTCAAAAGGTTTTCATAACAATAATATATCGTGATAATAAGTTTCATATAAGACATAATATAACGTGATTATTCGTTCGTAAACTACCAGGAGGCTAACTTTTAAATTGATGTTTTTGCGTCAATTTACCTATTCGTATTGAAAATTTTTTTTTTGAAAGTTACTTGTGCTAACACATTATTGTTTCAAAGAAGCGATACCTGTTATGCATTCTAATAGGATACAAATAATCACCAGTTATCGGTTAAATCGATATTTCCCGCCCATTGGCGTAGTGGTGAAAACTATTTTCCTATGAGAGTTCCTTGCCCTTTTAAAAACGAATAAAGCTATACATTCTGCGCGTGCACCAACACCAAAACGTTGATTTTCAATTATATTGCACTGTTCAAGCTCTCTGGAAAATCTTTTACGATCGCGAGACATTGAAAAACACTCCGATTTCAATTTAAACTCGCAGTAATACGAGAAATAAAACGCCATGACACTGAACTAAATGGCGCGGGAACAATCATATTTTCGCGGTCAGTCTGCGATTGCGAAAACTAAGTACTGCTCGCGAAGGCAGTTTATTAGACGGGTGACCAAAATTTCTAATCTTGCTTTGTAAGGCACGTTGAAGGCCTAGTTATTGTTAGTAGTATGTAGTATAATTATGACCATGATGACAAAAAAATATAACGCTGAAATAATAGACAGAAAATTTACGAAAATGTATGTGCCCTGACGTGGGTATCGAACCCGCGTCCTCTGCAATCCGGGCAGATGCTTATACCACTCGGCCAACAATGCGTTCCACTCATCTTCATGTTATGAAATAATAAAAAAGTTATATATAATATAACCTTCACTTTTCACCATGACAAAATGAGAGGGCTTTTATTGGTTCCAAAGTTCCAAGAATTTTAAATTAGGCAATATTTAATCATATATTTTGTTAATTTAATTTTCGAAGACCCACATTATATTTATTATACATACATACATACACATACATACATACACATACATACATACACATACATACACACATAAATAACGCCTATATGTTTCGGCCAGTTTCGCCAGTTATGTTAGGTCCCATGTAATAGGTGGCGAGCCCATTGCCATTTATCGGGCACTAAAGTCGCTGTACTTTGCTAGGTGGTATAAGAGGATCGCTGCTGTCCATTCCTCATCACTAATTTACTGATTCATGCCGTGTAGTGACAGCAGAGCAGAATACAAGTGTCACCACCCCCATATCTCCCGTGGGTGTCGTACAGGGCGACTAAGGATATTCATTATAATTATCGTAAAATATTCTATAATAACCACAATTAAGCATTTGAACCACAATTTCATACATATTAATAATCTTAAAAAAAAAAAAAAAAGGTATCGTGTTGCCAAGTTGAATTTGCAATTATTATGGGAAATCAGTTGCCTACAATGTTGTACCGTCAGTATGAAAATTAGGTTTACATTTTCAATGCTGCGCCTCAAATCTGTATATTGAAAATAGAATCAATTAGATTATTTCAATTATTCGTGTTCTTAATTAAATATTGTTTAAAGTATACTTATTTCTTTGTAATTTTTCATGCAAGTAGTAGGTTTACAAAAAATTCTCATCACAATTAGACGTATCTATATCATCTTCTTAAAGAATACAATAAAAGTCGGGGCGAACAGCTCAACGTACCTTCTGGACCAACCGAGATGATAGATTTGGTTACCCATCCAATGACCAGGCTTAGCGAACATTACTTAGTTTGCGCAATCGCAGGTCGAATGCGCTAAGCCACTACGACATCAAGCTCCTAGTTTAATATGTATAATAATATTATTTTGACATGCACCACAAATAATTTCCCATCGGCTATTGATTCCAGTGACGGGCGTCTATGCTTCTCCTGTCACGAATATAGAAGCCAAACCTCTTACATTTGACCTTTGTGATGGGTTATAATCCACTTCAGACAGCAGCAATCAATTAAAGTACAAGTAAATAAATTAACAGTTAAAACCCGTCGGCCATGTTTATAAGAAAAGCCTTCAATAAAGATTAGTTAGCCTTAAAGGCATTTTATTGAATGCCAACAGTAAATACATGTATATAAGCCAGTCGATCTTTTAACAAGTTCATTCAACTGTGCGATACAATGCTTTAATCTGTACTCATATAATTATCCATATTAATTGAAGTAACTAAGTGTCTGTTTGCTACGCTTTCACAGCTAAATTACTAAATTGATTTATATGAAATTTAATACGAATATAGGTGGTAATCTTAATAGCGAAAAAGAGTATATTTTATGCCGAATAAATGGAATGTTCTTCAAGGATTCGGAATGCAGACCTTTCTTGGTTTGTGTACATACCTCTTTTTGTATTAATGCTTTTTTGTAATTGTCATTATTAATAAAAAATTCTTGAGTCACCACCATGATAATTAAGACCTATCACTTTAAAACAGACAATTGTTAATCTATTTTAATCGAACGTAGATACGCCAAAACTGACAAATCTAAATCTACGCGGGCTTAATAAGCTAGTAATTATAATAATTAATTATCTACGCTTAAGTCGAGAGACAAAGACAAAATAATATTTGGGACTAGTGTGTACATTACCGTCTAAGCTTATTTGCAAATAGTAATACTGAGGCTTTGTATTGTCATTCGTATCTAAAGGGCGTCAGAGCACGTCTTTTGGCTTTGAAAAAGCTGAAGCGTTTGTTTGGTTGAACGCGCTAATCTCAAGACCTAATGTTTCAAATTGAAAATTTATTTTTGTGTTGAATAGTCCATTTATCTTAATGAGGTTATCAACGTTGGCCGTGTGGTAACTCTCCCGTGGGTGTCGTACAAGGCGACTAAGGATAAATCAGTGATGAGGAATGGGCAGCATCGTTCCTCTTATACCACCTAGCAATAGCAATGTACTGCGATTTTTGTGCCCGATAAATGGCAATAGGCTCGCCACCTATTACATGGGACCTAACATAACTGGCGAAACGTGGGTGCTAGTTCACCTCTGCCTACCCCTTCGGAGATATAGGCGTGATTTATAATGTATGTAGGTTATCGACGAGCCTATTGCCATCAATCGGGCAGGTGAATCGCAGTATATTGATTGCTAGGTGTTAAATCGCTTCCTTTAGCCTTTATGGTGTGACTGGTAGTGACAATTGTATTCTGCTCTGCCATCAACACACGGTATTATAACACCGTATTATTGCTTGATAACAACGATGTGATAAGTCGTTTCCATCGCTCGGCCTAGTTAGCAAGTTGGACATCTTCGGCTCAAGATCGAATATAAGTAGATTCTCATATTAGAAATAAAACAACTTTTACAGATTAGACTTACGTATATTTAGGTGTTTGGCAATATTATTTAACCCGATTTTTTTTTTATTTCAAATGTGTAGTGCTCGTGCAAATATAAGAGAACATTAGATTCTCTTATTTAATTAAGCCGTGCTTCGGAAGGCACGTTGAGAAGTTAATCCCAACTGCATATGCAGTCGCTAATGCCAACCTGTAGGACTCCTATTGGAGCATTAACATTCTTCCATAGAAAAGGCCTGTGTTAGTTCCAGCATTGGAACTAAAATGGAACGTCGTGCATTCTGTTGCTGTTATTAAACATTTCGTAGCGTTTTTATTAAATTAAAATGGTATATTGGAAGTTCCAATATTAAACATTGTTAACAATAACTTTTTAAGCATTCAGGCCTGTGTTGACACTCTTCTTGATAATATTACATAGGTAAGTACTTAAAATTAAAATAACAAAAAGAACAAAAGAGCTTATTACAATAAAAAGATTTAAAAAAATTTTAGGTATTAGACTTAGGGCCTGTTTCACAATCGACGCGATAAAAGCCATAACCAACCACGCGGGTCCACTGCAGATTGGTGGGTATTAACGACTCCAATTTTCTTTGTTATTATTCGGTATTAAGGCTCGAGTTGACCAACACTAACTGCCTCACTCAGAGACGTCAATTAACTTTAATGAGTATTTAATGTCAAAAATTTTCATTCAAATCTAAACCATAGACCCGGCAAGAATGGCGACTAGTTTTGGATTGTCAATTTTTGACGTTAAATACTTATTAACGTTATTTGACGTCTCTGAGTGCGGCAGTTAGACAGACGATTATTGTTAAACTGCCAGTTTTTGACATTTTACCGTTTGGCAGAACTATACTTTATATCGCTTGTTTTACGTGTTGGTGAACTCGGACCTAAGTATAAGATATCCCTCAAGTTCACAGTAAGTATTAATCATTTCTACTGTTCCAATTGTATTAACACGGTTTTTATCTGTGTCATTACTCCAATTTCTCTAGTAAGTACACCGCAGGATCAATCAGTGATGAGGAATGGGCAGCAGCGTTCCTCTTATACCACCTAACAATGTACTGCGACTTGTGTGCCCGATAAATGGCAATAGGCTCGCCACGTATTACATGGGACCTAACATAATTGGCGAAACGTGGGTGCTAGTTTACCTCTGCCTACCCCTTCGGGGATATAGGCGTGATTTATGTATGTATGTAAATGTATGTAGTACATCGCAACCTTTAAGAACTTATTTCTATCTCGTTTCATCATAGACATAATTAGACTTCACGCAGTGTTGGGTGATATATATCGGATCAGTCTCAGAGGTCAAGGCCGCGAAATATATCATACAGGAATAATGGATGAATAGATATGAAATTAATAAGTAATATTCAACGAGGCTTGTGCCAGACGTGTGAAAATGACGACGCGAAACTAGACTTACGCCTCGCACGTAAGATTCAATTTCGTATACCACTTCTTATGCATAGAGGCATTTATGTAATGACTAGCACTTTCCTTTTTGGGTCCGTTCATATTTTTTGAGAGATTAATGCGTATTTCTCTTTTCGTCGAATAAGTTAGGTCCCATGTATGGTCCCATGGTGGCGAGCCTATTTTCATCTATCGGTCACGTAAATTACAGCACATTGCTAGGTGGTATAAGAGGAACGCTGCTCCCCATTACTCACCGCTGTCTTTACCATTAGTCGCCCTGTACGACACCCACGGGAGAGACGGGGGTGGTGACACTTGTATTCTGCTCTGCCGTCACTACACGGCATTAACCAAATATAATCACACAATCCATCCATCACATAAACCTAAACCTACTAATATCTGACTAGTATGACATCGATCTAAGCCATGTTTGCTAAGGCTGGTCATTGAATGGGTGACAAAAAAAAGGCTTATCTCCGTACTTCGGAAGGCAGATGCAGCCGGGCCCAAAGGGTCCCGGATGCATCTGCAGTCGTTAATGCTCACCAATCTGCAGTGGACCCGCGTGGTTTTTTATGGCTTATTCTCCCTATATTCTGCCATCCATAGGGAACACCTGTGCCCCGGCAGTGGGGCCATTAAAGGGCTTGTGACGATGACATCAAGCTCCACCTACTCTCTTCTTAAAACTAATATTTCAGCTATATCAACTGTCAGACTGTCTTTCATGGCAATTCTTAGGAGATAAACAAACTCACCTTATAAACACACAATTTATCAACGCGAAAAGTACATCGAAAGCCTCATCAAAGTCCAGCATAATCTTCTGGAATCTCACGGCCTTTCGTTCCGTAAAGCTGCGTTTACACCGTAAAATAAAATTGCTTAATTCCTGTCATTACCCGTCAACTATGTCGTCACGGCCACATCAAGCAATTTAGGGCGATGGTAACATGTAACCCCCGTAGCGTGGTACTGGAGAAAATCTCCTCCGGGAAAAGAAAATATTTATCTCTCTCTCTCTAACTCCTACTAAATACCGAGACAAAAGACTGACAAGTGGTGGAGAGAGATTTGTCCACGTCTTATGCTAGACCTACTGCTGCTGAGATGCGCCCACACAATACTATGCAATATGGAGCAACTTTAAAAACTAGGCAATACGCAACCCAACAGCCAGCCTGTTCCTCTGTCGAAAACGAGACGTAAGTAGTTATACGTGTGTATGTACGAACGAAATAGAAAAAAAAATACTAAAGATTGTCAAACCAATTGGATACCCAGCAACTTCTCACCTCAACATTGAGAAAATTAAATTTGGAATATAATCGAGCAACTACAAGCAATATTCCCGAATTAATTGCCGCAATTCATTGTGATTGCTCCAGATTGATCCATTACAGTTGCCAAGCAATAATTTCCAAAAAAATGACCCGTGTAAGAGCACCTTAAGGGTGACGACAAATTGAGTTAGAAGACTTGAGACACCGCGAATTCTCGAGCAAAAATTTTGTTTGCTGTCGCTATTTCTAGATTCTATGAGCTTGGGAAAAGTTACAAGTGTCCCGGAATCTTCCAAATACAGATAACTTAAATATCGTCGTAAGGTCAACGGCACTTCTGACTACCCAAAACTGTCAAATTTCTTCACTCGATTTTCAACCTTAACTTGTTTGTAATAAAGAACTACATCAATGGAGAAAGGTTGTTCGTGGTTAGAAAAAGTTCGAAAAATTATCATCGAACACTCATCTTCTACAATCCGATGCAATAGGCAATCTGCCCGGATTGCAGAGGACGCAGGTTCGATTCCCGCTTCAAGATCATAAATATTTGAACTTTTGCTAACCACATTTGTTTTGTATTATTTATATATAACCTTCCCATAAAACCGTGACACGATTTTCGTTAACACTAGTATGTGAAGCCCATTAAACTTTAATGGCTTCCCGAAAAGCTATGGGGTCGCGACCAGCATAAAATGTATAGAGTCGTAACTTTTGGGGCTTTGTGAATGTGGTAGTGACATTACCATTTTGCGTCATGGAGAAGGCAAAGAGAGCGGTATTGAAAATCCTTTTATGTGTTTTTGTTTGCGATATTTTGTGTTTTATTTATATAATCGGACCATTAACAGAGGTTAACAACACAATATGTGTTGTTAACCTCTGTTAATGGTCTATGTGTATTATGTAAAACATTACAAACTTCCAATATTAAACTGTATGCAGCTCTAATTTCAAATGGTCTCATCATGCGCCTTATATTACAAGAAATTGTGCCTTTTGCCAAAAAAATAATAACAATAATAGAATCTTAATAAAAATAAACTAAAGGGCTTGCTAAACTAATAATTAATAAACTTAAAGGTTTAATTTGTACTTTGACAGATTGTTCGTAGATTTAATGTGTTTCCAATACCATATTTTTTAAGCAAATATACCCAAAGAGGGTTGTTGTCAGACAGAAGGCCGACAGTGAAAACTAAGCCAAAACCTAACGGAAAATAAAGTTCTTTCAATCTACAAAATTAAACAAACTTTTGTATCACTATTACTTAGTTGGTAGTAATCATATGTATCCCAATGATAATAAATTAGGCAGTTATTATTGTGTGGGCTTAGTGCCTAAAACGGGCATATTCGTGTATAAAATAATTCGAAGACTTGATATATTCCCATTAGCCTCATTATCTGCTCCTTAAGGGGCCTGGTGCAAAGTTCATTTTATTTTATTGTGAAACTGCTCAAGGATTCTACCAATGAACTTCGGGTGTGATGAATGAATTCCTTTAGTCGCATCTCACAACACCCACGGGATGAGAATGGGGGGAATTTTCTTCAACGCAAACATCAGCCATTATATTTTACCGTTTAAATTAAAGTACCCCTCAAACGTTTCGTTAACGTTAATTGAATAAGGTCTCTTTTTGCACTGGAAAAACATCTACACTTTTCAAGTAAAATATTTGTACAATAACGGAGCCCTGATTGTACAAATTTAATATAATATTTTTTATCCCGTACCTAGCGTGGACTAAAAAGGCCGTTATTACGATCAGTTAAAGTCGGTTTTGACGTGCTAGCTTACATGGCGCACTTGGTGCTGCCGGTACGTCCGTTCACCTAGCGCAGGCTAAAGAGACCTTTGTTCCGATTAGATAGAGTCGGTTTTGACATGCAAGTTTACATGGCCCAAGTGGTACTATGCGTCCGTTCAGTGCCCTCCCTAGTTTACGTTCAAATGGGTTAATGTATGCGTTCATTAGGTCCAACTGAATGCTCGATCGCTCTTATTGCTAGTAGACAATATGCTTAACAAGGCTATTAATTCATTTTACACCTAATGCACATTCAATTATGATCACGTTAATAATTTAAACGCTCGAGGTTAGCTCGTTTTGCAGAAAGTGGCTAGTGGGTTTCCGTGAGAGCGATTTACTTTACTATATTTCTTCATAGTTCCAGGTTCGTAATCTTTGGAAGTGATGAATAATTTCTAATGAAACTTCATAATTTATAAAGTATATAACTATTCCAACAAAGTCTCCCCGTATCCCTTGGTTTAAAAGTGTGCCTTTAAGACCCGAGTTCACCAACACACACACAGGCGATTATTATTTAATAATCAGTTTTTGACATTTTACTGCATGGAAGAACTGTCAAAATCAGCCGGTTATCTTTTAATCGCTTTATTTACGTCTTGGTGAACTCGAGGCTTACTAGTAAATTAATATTTCAAGCTCAAATGCTTCGGTGTATTATCTCGGTGGACGGTATCAGATATTTCATGAAAAAAATTAACTTTTCTAACTGTCATACATATAAGTGGAAAAGTAGTAGGATATATTATTATGACATTTTTGGTGGTATACATGTGTAAAGAACCAAGTACAGCCCCCGTAGCACGGACAAAAGATGTGGACAAAATCTCCACGTGGATAAGAAAATATTTTCCTCTTTCTCTTACTCCCACTAAATCCCAAGACTAAACACTGCCAAGCGGTGGAGAGAGATTTTGTCCACGTCCCGTGCTAGGCCTGCAGGGTGATAATTTTGTTGCTCGTTTGAAGGTTCGTCTTCGCCGTTCGAAAACAATGTTTTCCTACCTTCTTTCCGGGGTCTTTGTGCTCTTGAACATACTCCTGCTTCAAGGGTTCCGTCTGCAAGTCAGGCAAGGAATGGCTGATGCGGATCGCGGCCTGCCGAGACAGGGAGTCGCAGTTGCTGTCTTCGGAGTCACGCCGGGCCCTAAAAATATAATATTATTATTGTGTAAGTACGATCAACGGCAGAATACAATTGTCTGCAAAACACAAAAGAATAAAGCGGGGAATTCACAACACAGACATGCCTGCAGACATGCTCGCCGGTCCCCGCTTAAAGGAAACATACTGCGCCGACCCCAGATAAACTAGGAACAGAGCAGAAAGAAGAAGACGAGTGTGGATGTATACAATAGAGAATTTGAATTCTATTGTATGCCGTGTGGTGACGGCAGAGTAGAATACAATTGTCACCACCCCATATCTCTCCCCCGGGTGTCGTAAAAGGCGACTAAGGTTAAAAATAGTGAAAAGGATTTTTTTTTGAAGGACCTAGGCTGTTGGCCGAGAGGCCTTTACAGCATCTACCGGGTTTTTTGGGGAAGGCGAAGACCTTGACCTAAAGCCAAACGTGTGCTCAAGCCTTGCAGTCGAGCACTCCCTGTGAGGGTGCCTTCACGGCAGGCGTTCCCCGTGGGGGGACGGCATCTCCCGAGGGAGATATACATATACTGCCGCGGAGAGCCTCACAGGGCGCCCGAGTCGGAGCTTGGATCGGCAGGCCTGAGGGTGCCTCTAAAGGCGCGGACCTCGGCTTAGGCGTGCCGTGTAGTGGGGGTAGGGGGCGAGAAGCGCCCAGGGACACGAGTGTACCTGGTGAAGCGCCTTGTGTGTAGACCGGGTCTTCGCACTCTTATACGACGGGTGCGGTGTGTAGGCAAGGTGTGTGTGGTGTGTTCGGCTCTTTGGTTGGCCTGTGTGATTGAGTCATCCGGATCGATGAGAAAGTGAAGAGGAATGGGCAGTAGCGTTCCCGTTATGCCATCTAGCAATGTAAGTATTGCGAATTCCATGCCCGAAAAATGGCAATAAGCTCTCATGGGACCTAACCTAATTGGCGAAACGTGGGTGTTATTTGAAGTCTACTCATTCAGGAATATAGGTGTGATTTATGTATGTATACAGGGTTATTTTTAAAACACCAAAAACCTCGCAGGAGTAGATAGCTAACATCATAAGCAACAATGTTTGTTCTACGACTTTTGATGATTAGTAAAACTTTTTTATACTTTCATACAAAAATAAAATAGGTACTAATTTAATTTACCGCTCTAAAAGTCAATAACTCTACGTACATCTACTTGCATCGGCATTTAGCAGCGCGCGGGCCTAGCGTAGCGTCATCGTCTTGTCGTTTATGAATGAAAACAAGACGTGTAAATGTCACGAAAGTACAATAAAAACTTTAAAATAATTTTGCGCAATGTATTGCATAAATACATACATACATAAATCACGCCTATATCCCCGAAGGGGTAGGCAAAGGTGAACTAGCACCCACGTTTCGCCAATTATGTTAAGTCCCATGTAATAGGTGGCGAGCCTATTGCCATTTATCGGGCACAAAAAGTCGCAGTACATTGCTAGGTGGTATAAGAGTAACGCTGCTGCCCATTCCTCATCACTGATTTAGAGATTTGGGGTGGTGACAATTGTATTCTACTCTGCCGTCACCACACGGCACAAACACATAACATAACCCTGTATAGGTATTGTATTGAAAATGCTGTAATTTTAGTTATTACCTGCCCATTAGCCAGCGCCATGTCGCAGCGCACTGGTAGCCGACGGCGGCTAGCAGCACGGCGGCCATGGCAGCCAGCAGCAGCGCAGCGGCGTAGTCCACCGAGCTGCCGGCCACACTCGACTGACCCTCGAGGCTCTCCGGCGGCCACACTCCTCCAACTGGAAGACACATCATCATCAGCATCATCATAATCATCACCATCATCATCACCACCATTATCATCATCGTCATCACCAGCCTTTTTAACGGCCCCACTGCTGAGGCACAACCTTTCCCTCTCAATAGAGGAGTAGACAGCAGACGAAAAATTAGCACCGGCCCTTTAATGCAGGGACACAGGATCCCTATATGGATACAAGAATATAATTAGAATGGACCAGCATAATGACCACGCTGGCCCAGTGCGGTTTGATGGGTATTAAAGACTGCAGATGCAGCCAGGACAAACGGGTTAATATGTCTTCCGAAGCACGGAGGAGTTCGCGATCCTCAGAAGAGACAGGAGACAAAAAATTATCACCAACCCTTTAACGTCCTCGCTACTGGGGTACAACCTTTCCCTCAGCCCCCGTACCACCCGACGTGGAGAAAATCCCCCAGGGAAAAGAAAATATTTTCCTCTCGCTCTAACTCCCACTGAATCCCGAGACAAAACACTATCATGTCAAGTAGTGGAGAGAGATTTCGTCCACGTCCCGTGCTAGGCCTACTGGGTAGAATATAGAGAGAATGGGCCATAACCCAACACGCTGGCCCAGTGCAGATTGGTGGGTATATTAACGACTGCAGATAGAACTGAGACCTTCCGAAGCATGAAGAAATCCAATCTCATCCAATGACCGGCCTTAGCGAACATTGCTTAGTTTACGTAATCGCAGGCCGAGCGCGGTTAAGCCGAATTTCAATTGAGCGTAACCTTAACCGAGCGCGGTTAAGGTTACACTCAATTGAAATTACCAATTAATGGGGGTGATGGGTGTATTTCAATAGACAACTTAAGATGGTTGGTTTCAGAAACACACTAGTCTGTCACTTTCAAGCAAAAATTTCAGAACCAGCACTGCATTACGAACAACCACACGAGCCTTTCTAGACACGCTCTTACAGCTCACAAAAGTGTGCAAGTAATCAGAATTCTTAAATCAGATTATTGGCACTATAATCAAGCTATGATGAGTGCCAGCAAAATATACTTGACAACCGGTCAATACTCAAATGATTAATTGAATAACCGCAATTACTACACTAGGCCTTAGTCCAATGAATTTATTATAACGGTTCACGTTGCGAGATTGATTTCATTATGTATTCCGTGCAGTATGTTTTAATTAAGAAACTATTCATGCTGTAGGATAAAAGGTGTTTCGTCTGGTATATTGGTACCAACACAAAGTATAGATGTTTGTACCAACACAAACTTTTTCTTGCCCTCCATTGTCATTGTCATTCTTCTATAGTCTTTAATTCTAGGTTATGTCCGGTAAGGCCAGTAATTTGATGGGTAGTAAATCGTAATCAAACCGTAAACTCTCATCGTCAACGTAACAGCAGTTACGTATGTCTACATTATACACAGAAATATAACTTCTTTAATTTCTCCATAAAAACTAGCTTATCCCACTTATGCCGAGTTCCTTGAATCCAAATGAAGATTATTTCCCAGTGAGATATATTCACAAACATTTCCCTAATTACGCGACTTAAGACAGCCTTTTACGAGCCTTCAGGAGTTCGCAACTAGACCAGTTTCCAACCCTGCCATTTGAAGTGCGTCGACCCCGAAAGTTGGCGGAATCGTTTAATTTGTTATTCTGTAGCAGCAGACTCATTTAACATCTGGAACCTAATTTTCGACAAGAAGTTAAAGCAGGAAGAAAATGAATTATGCTTCTTTCTGGGACTTCGTCTATTGGATTTCAGAGCAGTGTTTATTAGTTTGTGTATTCTAGCAGGCTGGTCAACAGATGGGGCAAATGATGAAGTAAATTTTCCCCAAATCTCATATATCTTCTAGGTGACACTACAGAATCTAGCATGCATGGATTATGGATTATGACTGTGTTCCAATATAGCTTACATCAATTATGACGATGATAAGTAATGATCGGGACAACTTTCGATGAAGTTCTCTTAATTAAATCTTTAATGACACGGGAACGTTTATAAATGTTGTGCACTTAGATGTGGTTGGTCAGCACTGATTATGCTTGTATAAATAAGCGTAAGGCATTTTGATTCCTTTCTAACCCTATTAATTGGCTTATTTGCAAAACACGATATTGCTAAATATTGCTACCATGCCACCTATATGACAGTCTTATAGCTATATTCTTTCAGACTTGAAGGCTGAATTCATATAATTGAATTCCAAATAGTGTCCACTTTCCGCAAAACTCCAGGACTTGACAATACTAAGATCAACCTGTTAATCGGGCCGCCTTGGTCGAATGCTCAGATTGCTGGGTATTGGCCAAGAGGTCCCGGGTTCGAATCCTGGTAGGGGCAAACTTTGTGATGACCACAAATGTTTGTTTCCGAGTCATGGTTGTGTTTACGTTTATGTAGTATATTTTCAACATTTATATACATAATTATATTAAAAATATGTCCGTCATCTAGTATCCATAACACAAGTGCTTAGGCTACTTACTTTGGGCTAGATGATAGGTGTGAGTGTTAAAAAAATATTTATTTATTTATTTATATCCGATAAATAATACAGAATAAAAGAATTCGAGTCGAGAATACCAATTTTTCTCGTCAAATAACCGAATTCGAAGATTATACAAAGAACTGGCATTTAACCAAAAGCAAAAGGACGTCCCAATATCCACATTTGTCACTTTGCAACTTTATTAGATTAGATATCTAACGCAGTCTAACTGCCGCACTCAGAGTCGCTTTAATGATCATTAAATGGCATTTAAGTAAACATTAAATAAAATTCCCTCTCAGAGTCAGTTAATGGGTCAATAGTGACGTTAATGATCCCTAAATTTTAAGTGACCGATGACCCTTACTTAACTCTTATGTGACGTCTTTAGCGTCTTTTTGACATTTCAAAAGTAGGGTTATCTTTTGTTGTAATTATATTTCAGTGCATTTATAGTGATATTTTCAATAATTATTTAGATTAAATTACGATGAAGATTTTGTGAAGTTTACAGATTACGTAAGAAGGTTCAGAAAATCACACCCTAGATTCTATTTACGTGGCTATTCTGATCCTTTAACTATGTGCTTGAATTACATGCAAGATACAGATTTACACTCCAGGCAGTAAAAAATACTTTACTCCCAATTTTGGAACCTGATTTAAAAAGCACCGAAACAGGACAGGCTTGCCATTTGCCCACATTGCAGTATTTAGCAACTGGGATTTTTCAGGTTAGTATATTACTTTACATTCAATATTAGCCGTATGGTGATGGCAGAGCAAAATATAATTGTCACCACCCCCATTTCTCCCATGGGTGTCAACTACAAAACAACTGAAGGTGTGATGAGTAAAGTAAGGAAAACAGTGATGAGTAATGGGCAACAGCAATCCTCTACAACCAAGCAATATACTGCGATTTACGTGCCCTATAGATGGCAATAGGCTCGCCACGTAATACACGGGACCATACTTAATTGGCGAATAGTGGGTGTTTAATTCACCTTGGTCTACCGTTTCGGGATATAGGCATGATTTATATATGTATGCATGTACTTTCAATATCTGTCATTACTGTCTATAAATTTATTTCAGAAACTAGGTGGTGATGTGATGAAATATTATTAGGTCAACAGTGAGTATCACAAATTGTCACCAAAGTGTCTATCTAAGCAAGAACAATGAAAGACTATGTAAAATTCCCTTCTACAGACGAAGACACAAACAGAATAAAGCAAAATTTTATCAAGCAAAGTCATAATTAATATTACTAATTGTCAAATTAAAATAATATAATGAAATTCTTTTATAAGCCTAATCTTTTTATTTTTCTGCTAATTCATTTTCATTGCTTGGGGTTTATTTTGTTTTTTTTGAATGAAACTAGTAGATTTAAAAGAAATATTTTATTTTGTGTTCCAATTTATTTTTAATTCCTTGAACGGTAATTTTCAAATTTCCAGAAGAGTTTTACTCCTCTCTTCCTCCATTTCAGCAGCAAATTTCTTTTTAACTTGATTCTCCGGGTAAAAAAATATTTTTGACTCGGTGTGTAATTATCAGTCTTTAGATTTGTTTGATAATATGGCCCTCATCGAATAATTATATCAATGTGATCTGAAAAAAGATTGGTATAATATCATTAATTTAAATCATTTTTCTAATTGCATGTTATGATTGAACTATATACACTAATAGCCAGTTGCACCAAGTTTTACAATTTTTCTAAAAGTAACATAAAACAACTTGATTCATATCAACAAGTGCCCATTTTATATAAAACCTTATAAAATTTAATAGGTACCCATAGCAAAGTCTAGGTCAAACTCACTGTCCCAAATATTTTATACTGTTTTATTTTGATTATTATGTCTATATGGACAGCGCAATACCTATACCTATGAAGGTGATGGATGTGAATGAGGAGATGACAAGTGACAGAGAAGAGAATGGAAAAGGAGGACATACTGCACCGACCCCAAATAGGATGGGATAAAGTCAGGGTGATGATGGACAGCGCAATACCATCATTATCAAATGAGTTCTGCACTTCACATATAATTGAAGGTGCAGCCTGAATAATGATATTAAAGTAACTAAGGATAGGTTGCAGATAGATTACAGATAATTTATATAAATTGTTATATTTTCATAACAGTTTATTAGTAGAAAATAAATGTTACCTTCTTTACTGCTTAAGATAGCTCCTTGTTGTGGGGAAAGTGGTGGATTTTATGGACCATTTCCAGTTTTTAATAAACTCCCTCACTCTGTTGTTTTACAGGTCATGGCCTTAAGATTGTCCCATGCTCTTTTTAATGTTATTGTATCACACTGCAAATTGCAAAGAAATATTAGTTACTTTTTAATAATGCACCTTAGAATATAGAATAATTCTATAATCTAAGCACAAAAAAATATAAGAAAATACTAATTACTGTGCACATATGCATTACAATTAAATTCCTCAGTCATTCCACTCCCGGAACGATCGAGCCCCATGCATGTAACAAAGAAATTATCAATACTTACCAAGACAATCACAGTAATAATCAATTATTTTAATGAAGATAGGGTTTGTGTGGCTTTTTCTTCTTCTTTTTTCTATGGCGTTTCCTATATGATTTCGCCAATATCGAGTGTGCCGCTCAGACTTTTGTATGTTAATGATTTCCCAGGCTGACTCCACTTGCAGTGGCTTTATCTATTTGATCAATTTTGATCACAAAATAAATAATTTGATATTATTATGTTTTTGTTTGGTATTTTCATGGAATTATTTAGGGTATTTCTTGTTTGTTGACATTGACTTTTTAATTTTATAATAAATGACTTTTGGTCCGGTGTGGCCAAATCTAAAAAGTTTTGGCATTTACAGTTCAAGTTTGATTAAATTAAATTATTATTATGGATTTTTACGTAAAAATTATACTAAATAGATATTAGTAACTAATTTTAATGGAAAACAATACTTTTGTGATATAAAAACTAGAGTAACTAATAATATTGTTTCAATGGCTTTTTGCATGTGGCAATTCCGCACTTACGGATAACACCGGATAACACACGCACTGCACTAACCTGACTTAAAATTGTCACATAACTAATCAATCAATTATTTTCGACTCTGAGAGGAACGGTCAATTAGATGTTTTAATGATAATTTGTAAAATACCCATTATCACTAATTTAATGAACGACTCTGAGTGCGGCAGTAAGACTAGAATTCACTAACATCCCACCTGAACCTTTTCAAATACAGTACCTATTCTGTTAGGAACGATACAAGCACTTTGAAAGGTGTCAAAGAAATTTATTTCATAGCTATATTACCTCCGTCGGAACCATCGGAATATTGGAAACGTGACGTTTCAGATAACTTTTTATCATGTCTCTCGTGGAAACTGAAACGTTTGCAAGGATGACATTGAAATAGAAACCAGAGAGGGAATTTTCAAATTTCAAATGTTCATAAATTCTAAAAGTGTTTCCACAATTTCTGCAATTCCTGCCATAAAAGTTCACGTAAAAACAAAAGATACTTCGGAGGCTGTCTAGCGGAGTTTCGCAAAGCGATGAAATGAAATATTCAATAATTCGACCTCCGGCGCGAATACAACGAGTGTTTCACAGCTCAAGTAAACGCCTCCATCCAGATCTTCCCAACTCAAAGGTGGCCGAATTATTTGTCCCGAGAGATAAAAGTCTTGACATAGTTGACGTCGAATGCCAATCCAATAAAATAAGCCCTATAAATAAAAATACTATTGTGAGTTCCAACATAAAACCCCTTGAAAGATGGATCTTGTTGTGAGGGAGTCTGATATGAAGGTGAATATTGTGGATGAGGAGATGACTAGTGACAAAAGAGAGTGGATATAAAGGACATACTGCGCCGACCCCAAATAGGATGGGATAAGGGCAGATGACAATCACAGAAACTAAGCAATGTTCGCTGAGTCCATCATTTTACGAATGACCAAAAATGTATTATATCGAATGCATGCATGGTGGACCATGCATCGGAAGGCACGTTAAACCGTTGGTCCCGTTTGGAGTCTTTAATATCCACCAATCCGCACTGGGCCAGCGTAGTGGGTAATGGCCCACTCTCCCTATATTCTTCCATCCATGAGGAAGGCCTGTACCCCAGCAGTGGGGACGTTAAAGGGCTGATGGTAATGATCATGAAGGGCAGAGAGATGATGATGAAGTTCCATGATAAATAAATTCGTGGTCACGCTAAATACGGAAAGTGGCTGCTTATTAACCGGCCACGTTTAATGTTAGATAAATTGGACAACAATGGTGCCATTCGCACTAGAAAGAAAGAAATAAACATTTATTGAGACAACACAACAGAGAAACAAAAATGTGAAACATAATAGTAACATGTCTCGATCGGTCCCAGCTCAGCATAATATTGCCTCGCGACTAGCGATGGAACCGTTTGAACCGTTTTCACCTTATTAAAATAGACGCTTTGCCGATTTATTTAGCTACACCGAAGGATTACATCACTGAAGAGCTGCTAAAACCATTTGAACAAAAATATCAATGATTACAATTTGATCGAGAATTTTAAATTTCAATTGGGATACTGCTACATTTTGAGATGAAAAGACTTTCGAAGAAGAATGGGAAGGAAGATAGATCAAAAAGGAAATTCCTTGGAAAGGAAGGAAGATCATATTGACAATAATGACTCAAATATTCTCATAACGGAATCGGGGCGAATAAGTGTGAATGTGTGGGAGTGGATTAACGGCTTAAGGCCTGGGTGAGTTGGAATTCATGCTAACAGCTTCAAGTGGCTTCAACTATGTGGAAGTGTTAAATGACGCAATGTAGTGCGTAATGTTCGCCCCCAAGAAGACTTTCGTGAAATAAGCTTCACTCGTGATAGTTGTCCGATATAGAATGCAAGCAATGGTTTATTCAGCATCCTTGAATCCTTAATTGATTAAGAGTGAATCCGTGACTAGTACGTTTACCTAATTTGGATCCTATTTCCAGTATAAGTTTGGTCTGCCAAATAAAAATGCCGTGCTTTGAGGCAAATGATTCATTGTGACAGGAGAAGACATAATCCTAAAGAACGACAGACTGTAGATAAAATTATTATACCGTGTAACGTCGGACCCGAATATTCTATCTTCATGAAGATAGGCGTACTACAGCTCAGTTGCTTAGCAACTTCTGTTATTTATCGTAATATAACGAAAATGCCAGACAACTAAACCTTAATAGTAAGCTTACTTTTAACTGTAAATAGATTATGCGGACCCGCCGTTAATATGCTTCGTCGAAGTAGAATGTTTTTCGGCTATTGACACTAATAACGTTGACAAAAATCATTTACTGCTTGTTTGGCATTTTTTTGGATAGGTTTGACATTTTAGACTAAACCGATATCAAGATTTTGAATCTTAGAAATTTGTTAGGCAAACGTAGATAAACACCCACATTTCGCCAATTATGTTAGATCTTGCATAATGGTGGAGAGCCTTTTGCCATCTATCGAGCACGTCAACGGCAGTATATTGCAAGGTGGAATAAGAATAACGCTGCTGCCAATTACTCATAACATAACCTTTACACCCATAATTATGCAGAGTCGTTTTCTCGAGATTGCCTTCAATTGACTCAAGCTTAAGGAAAAAGTTGTCATGTCAAAACTGACAAAACTATACTAGACTTTCCTCAGTCGAGTAATTAACTGTCAAACTCAAGGTACGTCGCGATCTACCTTGAGGTCTCCTTAAAGCTTGTCAACGGTGCTTTCCACGTTATTTCTTCTCCCGTAGCACGGGGCGTGTACAAAATCTCATCGGGAAAAAGGAAATATTTTCCTCTCGCTCTAACTCCCAATAAATCCCGAGACAAAACACTGCCAAGCGGTGGAGAGAGATTTTGTCCACGTGCCGTGCATGACAATGAAATGATTACCTAATCATATTTGAAAGATATCCCCACAGAAGTAAAAAACAATATCACAGGAGGACAGCCACTGACCTCTATTTATATGTATAGCACATTTCGTTTCTTCACTCAACTTCAACAACTCGACTTTACTGAAGGTTCACCCTCCAGGTGAAGCCGTAACTGACCATACTAATTTCAAGAGCGTTTTTAAGATTTCCTTAAGGTGACTAAGGTCGAGTGGAGGAAATCTCGAGGAAGCGACTCTGCAAGGGTGTTTAGTTTAGTCGTCTTGTACCGCACCCGCGAACGAGTTTAGGGGTGCTCTGCCGTCACCACACGTCAGGCGTGGCATGTTTAGTTCTGTTATTGCATGTTTTATAAAATGTGTTGAGTAAAATCGAATGACCAGGATTACCTCTGCCCTAGTGTAGTGACGGTGACTTCTCTGAAATTGTATCAGTTAATTGGTCTGACTGAAAGGAGATCAAACGATCAACAATATTAATTTAAATCTGTCTGCTAGTCAAGAAACGTTAACAATTCTAAATCCTAGCATTAGGTATTGTTTTGAAAAACAATTTAGACATACCGAGCTTTCGTAATAATATCGTTGGAAATAGAGTTTTCCTAAGTAATGTAACATCGCCGTATTAAGACGTTTATTGGACAGGGCTACGCAGTAAAATCGCAATACAGTTTTTCGATGTAACGTAACATCGCAATAACAGTCATGACGTCGATTCAAAGTTTCTAGAAAACTCAGAATATATACAAGATCAGACGAAGTACAGTCGGACCGCGATCCCTGGGCGCACACCCGGCTTAGATAAAGATCTTCTTAACGCAGCGTACTTTCTATTACTCAACATTGGCGAATAGATGATGGGTCATTCGTTTGTTGGTTAGCCGCTTCACAGCATACGACGTGATCCTTATCATCACTTTTCTATACATTCATTCACTACTAGCACCTTTCTGGAGTGACCGGTGATAAAAATGAAAATGGTTTGATGACGTCTGACCGATATGAATAGAAGATGAAACATACTACAGGCAGATGATTATGCGGCAAATAAATTTTGCAAATCTAAATATGTAATTTGAAAGGGCACTTATCTAAATTCTCGATCGATTTAGCTGTAAGAAGTCTGAGTATTTGATAATTGAAGCAACAAGTAGGCTTAGACAGTACAAGCTTAAACAAAATCCTCATTAGCTAGAAATCAGGCTAAAGAATTTTAAGTAATTTATGGAGTTCTAGATCTAGGCAGCCCGTAACAGTTAAGTTATTGTTGATGCTGAATCACTGATTAGAGGACCTATAAGGTCCAAGAACTGCGCGTTTTAAAGATACCTAATACATATATTTTTATCATTCGCTATTTATTTATTAATATATTATAAAGCTGAAGAGTTTATTTGTTTGTTTGGTTAGTTGATCGCGCTAATCTCAGTAACTACTGACTCAAATTGAAAAAATATTTTTGTCTTGGATAGTCCATCTATCGAGGAAGGCTGTAAGTCTATATAATAACCGACATTAACGCGGGCGAAGTCGCGCGCTACCACTAGTTTATTATACAGGACTGTCTTGAATCAGATTAGTCAGTTCTATCGAAACTCATCTTTCGTTTGTACGTTAGTGAATAATTTATACGATAACTAAAATCACTCTTACTTCAGCCGATATCAGCTGAGCCACAATTCTTAGGATAACACCAACATTATTAATCAAAATAATTGTCATAATTCGCAGGCGCATTAAAATCTGTTTGGCCTTAGTAATTATCTTTCATGGGATTATGAAAGCATTACAAAGTTTATTTTTTCAACTAATTAAAAAGGGATCCTTACGGTACACAGATTTGAACCCTTGAATTACCAAGAAACATACAGAGCTGTCGATTGAAATTATAGTCATGTTTTAATGAGAACACAAACTGAGCAGAATTCTGAGTAAAGATATCCTCTTTTGATAAGGTTTCCCTTGATTAGAGAGAAATATTTTACTAGTAATTTGCCACAAGGGCAGCTCAGGGGTATCACTGAGTCTGCACGGCAACATAACTTGGACTCGGCTCAAAGGCAGAAAATAATAGTGGATTATTTTTAATTAGCTCATAGCCGAGATTATTTCTCGAATATTTCTCTGAAACTCTTTGAGGGATTAAATATTGCACTTTACTTATTGTGTCTCTTTGATTAATTTGAAAATATTTATATTCAAGTTCAATCCAGTAAAATTATGCCTCAATCTCGTTTTCTTGAAGAAGCATTTAATGAATTCTCGCAAACGCTGACCGCCGGACGGGTGACCTTGCTTCGAAAGACTAGGTCTAGAATGCTTAACGCTAAGTATCAAAGATTTATGGGGCTCTCGTGGCGAAACTTTCTATGGGTCTGTAGGTCACTGGGATATAACAATTTGTTCATAATTTCATCATTAACGGCTCTTATTAATATTCCGACTACTGGGACACAGACCTTCCCTATGGATGTACGAATATACAGAGAATTCATATGGCAGGTTAAGCATGCCTGTGCGTGTAAATTCAAAATTGTCTTTAATACCTATCGAGTTGCTCAAATTGTCCACAATTAACTCAAAAACCAACGGCCACACTTTTCATCGAGCAATTACATGAATACAAATGCATAAAACCCACCAACCCGCACTGGGCCAGCATGGTGGGTTATGGCCCATTCCATAGCGAAAGTTTTGCCCCAGCAGAGGGGATATTAAAGGGCTGGTGATGAAATCTATAAAGTTGACTACCACAGTAAAAAATTCCATCCAAGCCTATAATAATATGACGTTAGCGAAGCTCTAGAATTCAAGCCAGTTTTATATTAAAACGCTTTTTCGATTCCAAGCGGCTTTAGAGGCTGCATTTAATTTGTGCCTCGAATTCAGTTCTGATGAGTGAAACGGACGGTCTCCGAAATCTGCGGCGGTTCATTGTGACACCAGTTTCTGGATTGGGGTCGCACGAATTTGAAACTTTTTCCATTGGCTTAGAGTTCACGAGATAGGATTTTTTCTATTTCTTGTCATGTCTAATTGAATTCCGTGTGGCTGACGAATCCTTGGGGCTATTTTTTCATTTCTAAGCATGTTGTAGCCGCATGTTCACTCGTCTGTTATATGTACATTGCGTAAGATATACAGATAGATTCCAACGAACGAAGCTCTAGCCTTAGTAGCCCTTCAGATTTTCTTCATTAATCCTAGAAGAATTTTAGAGGTTCTCTATGGGGGGAAGCCATCTGGCACATAAAATACTTCGTGGCGTTTAAATTTCTTTGATAACATTATCACCAGTCCCTCAATGCAAGCCTTCCCATGGATGGAAGAATATAGGGAGCATGGACAGACAATAACCCACCAAGCTGGACAGGGCGTATTAATGAGTATTACCGACTACAGACGCAGCCAAGACCAACGGCTTAACGTACCTTCCGAAGCATGTAGGAACTCGAGATAATTATAATTCTTGGTCACCCATCCAATGACTGGACTTAGAGAACATTGCTTAGTTTACGCAATCTCAGACAGAGTCCACACATGTGCTTCGATGCCAGTAACAATAAAAAAATTGGAATCAAATTTGAAATAAAACAATATGTTATGCCACCAGATAACCAAAAAACTCAATCTAGCAAACACAAATTTATTTGATTGCAATAACGATTTTGATTGACTGTTGTATCAGGAAGTTAAGGCGCAATCTGAATTCCTCTATACTGCGCAATAGACACTTATAATAAAGTAAATTGAGTTTGAATTCCAACGGAAGATCAACCGGCGATCATAAGGGGTAATTCCGCCACTTTGAAACGAGTCTCAACAGCACTTTGCAATAATATCGAAGTTGATAACTAACTTTACCTTTGAGAATGTTTTTGCAACTGCGTGGGAAGTGAGCATTAGGGCCGTGGAATCAACAGGTCCGTTCACAGAGAACTCGGTAACACAGAGACATATTTGTTTTCCAGATTTTTTTCATTTGTATTAATAAATAGCTTTGTTCGCCGAGTGTAATTTGTGGATTCTTCGTCACTGTCACGTTACCCTACACATTTTGAGGGAATAGATTCCAAAACTACAGAATCCTCTATCCTTCCAACGTGTTCTTTCACTATTTGTATCTTTATGTTAGTATTAGTTTAGTTTACCTATGTAACTAATCATTGTTATTTATACTAAATCACCGTGTTGTGCGCACTTAATAGTGGATTGTTAGTGACACTCTAATTTTATTCCATGTGGTGTTTACCTGTAATTGACTGTTCACTTAGTTTTAGCCTTAATATTGTAATAACCAGAATGTATTATTGCATTAGTTGTAATAAGTTGAAAAAAGAGCTGCTTTGAGAATTTTATTATTTACAGATATTTTAAGATTTAAAACTATATTAATCTCGTCTTTCCTAAAGATATCTCGTTTTTAAGAGATAGTAATCTCTTACACGTAAAAAATGTATCTTAAATTTTTACGTGTTAGTAATCTCTTCCGGATTGTCTGCAGGCACTCGCTTATCTTTAAACGCATGATATCGTGTTTATTCATCGCTTTTGTTCATGAAAATATTAGCAAATTCTCCAGACGCTGCCATGCTAACGACAATTTCTATAAAATTCCAAACAACGGCTTCCATTATAATATTCTGTCAAATGCAGAGTATTTAACGTTATGCTGACTCTAAGCCGAATTCCGCGTTTAGGGAAATTAGGAATTTCACTAAGGAAAGTATTAGAACGGGCTTTTAAGTGGGATTTACTTACTTTCTTGCTAAGCGTCCTCAAAATAAGCCTTATTGTTTCGTTGCCAGGTGAGTTAGCAACGCTCCAGTGATTCTGAAAGGTCTCACGGGCCTAGACTGAATACAACGTTTTTAATGTAATGAATTTCTTTTTTCTACTGTTTAGTAAATTACCAAAGTGAACGTTACCTACAGCTTTTAAAAGAACTTTTCTGGATACAGACATCTTCCTCTAGTGAAAGCTCTCTAGTTGAAATGGCTTAAGAAATTGTCCGAAAATGTGTAACTTCATCATAGTCATGTCACTGCCTTGTTCCCAGGTTATGTCAGATCTTCCATTAATAACAGTCAGACGTCATCAAACCATCCATTCGCTTTTGATTCATAATAATATCATTGAATAACAAAAAGGTGCTAGTGATTAATGATTGTTCATTGTATTATATTTGAACATTATATTATTGTTTTTAAAATATTACTCATAAAAATAGGTTAGAAAAATTCTTTGGTGCGGGAACCTCAGCACTCCCGATTGCGGACGACGCAGGTTCGATTCCCGCATCAAGACCAAATCTTTCGAACTTTTTCTATACTATTTTTCTTTGCTTTCTCTTGGAAAAACTCGCGTCGTCAACAATGTAAATAAAAGTGTAACGAATGATATTCAAACGGTGTACGTTATACGTCCATCAAATTCATCTCTATTCATATCCATATCGGGCTGGCCATGCATGAACAGGGTTCGCATTACACGGATAAAAGTTTTTTATCTCGTGACTCTGAATTATCTGTTTGCCTTTTGACCCAAATCCAGTTTACCGTCGAATGATGATTGAATAAACGTAATGTGATTGAATAAACATGCAACCCCATTGGAACTTTGTTCCATTGACATAATTAAACAAGATGTAAAAGAAAGTGCGTTCCGATTTCAAGGGAGTGGTTCACAGTCGAGCCTGGAATAAGTACTTACTCCCGTATACAGAAACCCTACTCAAATTTCAAGGACTGCTTATAAAATTATGTGGACAATACCTGTCAGTATTTGTATGGAAAAAGGTCAATTTCGACAATGCTTAAATGTTAATCAGCCCTCAAACTTTGGGTACCGTTTCTGTAATCAGGCATGTACAGACCTTTGGGTGGAAGAATATGCGAAGAATGAGCTCTAACCCACCACCGTGGCTGATGCAGTTGAGACCAATGGCATAACTTGCCTTCCGAAGCAAGGGAAAACTCCAGATCATAAATTTTTGGTCACCAATCCAAGGACCGGCCTCACCGATCATTGTTAGTTTACGCAATCACTGCCGAGCGCGCTAGCCGCTACGTTATTGTGTCTAGAATACAGAAAAAATGTAAAATATACATTGAAGCAAATTTCGTTCGTAATTACCAATTTTAATTAGTCTATACAGTTGGTACTTATACAGAAAGTTAGTATTATTTCACGAAAAAGAATACTGTCGAAATCGAACTAACTTTTTGAATGGTAAAAAATGTTTATTTTTTATTTGTTCTGAGCCTACTCTAGTATCGGCTCTGAACTACGATCTTGAATTTGGCTTTTTACATCCTATTTATGTCAAAGATTAGCCATTTTATGAATTATGGCACTATCTTAAAATGCTTACAAATTCTTTAAAGGCGTTTCTAGATGCCTCGTTAAATTAACCCGTCTTCCAAAAGTCAAGGTGTCCTATTTTAAAAATGACAGTTAATTTAAACTTTGAGGCGTTCTGAATGCCAATTACCTACTTCGTCACAAGCAAACGAGTGAAATGTCAAATGCACTATAGAATACTTTACCATGAAATGCCAAAGTGACAATTATAGTTCGCCGAATAGTCCCTTGTATTGACGTGTGGTAAATTGGTAGAATACTTTACTTATTAAACAAGTTTTAATTGCCAACCTATACGCTACATTAATAACATTCTCCTACTGAAATGTTTCCCTCGAAAGTTTTTCATTAGTAATAGAAATTAAATAGACATTGAAAAGGGTTATTATTAATGGCTCTTTGAGATACATACGCTCGTGAACGAATATACTAAAGGAACGTTTTAATGAAATGATAAAATAGCGCTCCTAAGTGGAAGAAGTTGACTGACAAAGTAATTGTGATTTGATTTTTTTGAGAATATTACAATTATAAAATATAATAAAAAAAATATAATTATAAAGCAAAAGCCAAGCTTAGCCGAATGTTTGGTATTGCGCCGACCCCAGATAAACTGCCAACAGGACAGGGTAGAAAAAGATTTTGTTGCCAAACTACACTTTAAAATAATAATGAAAATCGAAAACGTCTAACATTAAAATATAGCAAGCTTATTAGAGTCAGTCCACACAGAAACGCGACGCGACGCAACGATGCTTGAAGAGACCAGTTATTATACTTATTTCGCAACGTCGAGAGACGCATCGGAACGTCGCAAGGCGCATCGCCACTTCGGTAAAGTGCATTTAAAATCGATGGCAGCACGATGCCGACGCCTCGACGTCGCGCAGCGCATCGGAACGTGCCACTGTTCTTCCTGTTCGTCTTCTGCGAGAAAGTCGGAATATAAAAAGATCCATATCTATCATTATAATTTTTACTTGAACACTCGACCGAACTTCAAACACCCGCATCTTCCTACATCTTTACATTATTAAGGTTTTACCTTAGAAAGTACTTACTATTTAAAAAACTATGCCAAAAAATGGATCACGATTTCATGACAAGAATTCTTTAACGAGGGGCAGCGCCGCGCAGCGCTGCTTGGTGCAATGTATATACGCGTTCTGTTATAAACTGACCATTATGGTGCTTCTACACGGTGCAAATAGCTGGAGCAAGTAAAGACGCGAGCTATTAGCACAAACAGCATACTCAAGTTAAAACAAAGGCGCGGGCTACTTGCGCAAGTCACATGGTCAAGCTTCACGTGCATGCTGCCCGCGCGAGTACTTTATGACGTATGGCTCTTGTTCGTTTCAGCTGTCCGCATGTCTGCGAAAGTAACCCGCGTGATGTAATGCGCTCGCAGGCTACTTGACTTGCGCATGTTACTTGTGCAGGCACATCCTCGAGTCGCTGGACTAGCTGGAATCGTTAACACGATGCATATAACCCAAGCTAGTGCTTCGACATGCGTAAGAGCTTCAACAGATGTTCTGTCAAAAACTCCACGTAAACAAGTATATAAATCTCACGACGACGAGTGACATCGAAAAGTTGCTAGATGTCACCGATAGATGGCGGTGCCTACAATAGGCTTCAGCAGTTGATGAATATACGCCATTATTTATGAAACCTTTTGCAACATGTCACTCGAGCCTTTGTGCATGAGAGACAATAGGACTGACTTGTAGAAGCGCTTTTCTAATAACCTCATTTTTAAATGATGTCATAATAAAATTTTATTGAAACGACTACAAACCGTTTGAAGACATGGAAAAGCAATTGCCGAAGTTTGATGCTTTGTTGAAAATAATAATTGGCAATGTCTGGTCTTGGACAGGCGTCCAATATTTTGCAATATGGACCCTGATTATACGAATTAGGGTTTATTTTAGCGTGGATTCCCCTCTCCGTACCCTTGTCAAGCTGTCTAGATGGCGCGAAGTGATGATTTATCAAAGTTAAGGCATCTGTTTATCATAGGCAGAGACTTTTGTGTACAGAAAGAATAGACAAGCACATTCAGTTACTTGGGCATAGAATAGTGTCTTTTTACTATAGACATAGAATAGTCCATTATAACATTAAGGTGCTGACAGCCATGCTCATTACTAGCACGAGAGCATGCCATTAATGAGCAATCGCTACTTGGTAGCATGTGAGTCTAGGCGTTGCCAGAAATGAACATGCTTATTTCGAGCATTCTCAAAAATCAACAGTCGTTTGATTTTCGAACACGCAACCTGGAGGCGCGGGTGGAAGGAGGCCTGCTTCTCGAGCACGTCTGACCAGATTTGCTAATGAGCATGCTTGTTGCGGTTGCTTGGTTGCATAATAACATTATTATTATGGCGACAGATTTTGATAAGATGGTGGTAGCTAGCCAGGCGGACTTCGAAGAAGTCCTACCACCAACCAAATATAAGCATGTCTGTCAGTAGCTTTATATAAAACTGATACACGCCATAAGGCTGCCTGTCCACTGTAGCGGAGCGAGGTGGCGGATGGGTGACCGAAGTAAAAATCCACCAATAGAATTTCGTTCATCTATACATTCATTCATCACTCATAGCTACTGGTGTGATGGGTAATATGAATCAAAAGGGAGTGCAAGGCTTGATGACGTCTGACCGATATGAATGGAAGAGGAAACATACTGCGCCGACCCCAGTTAGACTGGGAACAGGAAGGAAGAAGATGTTATAGCAACTGCGGTCAGTGTGTTTTAATATTGGGAGTGTAATTATGAGGGGTCCATCATCATCATCATCATCACCAGCCCTTTAATGTCCCTGGTACTGGGACTTTCCCCATGGATGAAAGTATACAGGTAGAAAATCGTATCGAGTAGCCATTTTACAATCTGTTGGAAGGCCAGCTAGACTTCTATATAAAGAGTTCCCAACCCTGCATCAATGTCGACAGTTCAATGTCATTCCAAAATAATTCAATGCCTTGCGCGCGCATCGACCGGGCATCTCCCCGTCCGGGTGAACCTGACCCATTTCTGGGTCGCCCGCATGATAGTGACCCACTTCTATGTGATCGTGACCCGGAAATGGGTTAGACTTACCTGGGCGTGATCTTGACCTATGTAAGCTCGTCAGACACCGATTGGGAGTCATTAAAGGCAGCTGCTGAGAGCAATGGCGAGTGCATTCGACTCGCGATACGGTTAGCTAAGCACCGTTCGCACAGGCTGGTGGTCGAATAGGTAACCATAATTATACATACATACATAAATCACGCCTAAATCTCCGAAGGGGTAGGCAAAGGTGAATTAACACCCACTTTTCGCCAATTAAGTTAGACCCCATGTAAAGCTGGCGAAGCCTATTGCCATAAATCGGGCACATAAATCGCAGTATATTGCTAGGTGGTGTGAGAGGAATGCCCATTACTCATCGCCGTGTTTACCTTACCTAAGTCGCCTTGCACGATACTCAAGCCGTGTGGTGCCCTGGCCGTGTGGTGACGGCAGAGTAGAATACAATTGTCACCACCCCAAATCTCTCCCGTGGGTGTCGTACAAGGCGACTAAGGATAAATCAGTGATGAGGAATGGGCAGCACCGTTCCTCTTATACCACCTAGCAATGTACTGCGACACTTTTGTGCCCGATATATGGCAATAGGCTCGGCACATATTACATGGGACCTAATATAATTGGCGAAACGTGAGTGCAAGTTCACCTCTGCCTACCCCTTCGGTGAAATAGGCGTGATTTAGGTATGTATATATGAGGTGATAATTGGTAATTTATATGTATAATTTATCGCGATTCATAAAATATACAATGGCTACAGACGACACAAAACATATAATTATCCCAATTTAGCCTGTTAACAAGAAAATATTCCAAAGAAAAAGAAGCTAGAAATAATTTTCGAAAAATTTCCGAGCATTTTTTCTTCGCTTAGTTATTATAATAATTTATACCATAGAGAAAAAGAGACGTTATTCACATTATTTTTCTATATTACAACGTTGAAAAGGACGTAGGACAATATTCGACTACATCTATGTACACAAAACTAATGGAACCTTATTGCTAAAACGTATGTTCGCAATGCGTTATCCCAAAGGCACTATTATCTGTACGGAGTATTCGTCGTGTTTCGGGAAAATGTGCTCTATTATCTTGCACAGTGGAGCGAAAATCCTGTACAGACTAACGTTGGGATCTTTTCTCGAATGTATTCGGAGTGAACATCGTAATTCGTAAGGACCGGTATTTTTATTCGTCCCGGTAAATTTGCAAAAGAATTACGGGCTATGTTTTTTTTTGTTAGTTCCCCCATCAGTTATATAGCCTTATAATTTTGATGAGAGTCTTGTAATTTGCCCACTACTTGAAAACAAGACCTCTGTAATATATCCCGATCTCTGTCTCTAACTATGCCGTGTGGTGCCGGCAGAGTAGAATACAATTGTCACCACCCCAAATCTCTCCCGTGGGTGTCGTACAAGGCGACTAAGGAAAAATCAGCGATGAGGAATGGGCAGCAGCGTTCCTCTTATACCACCTAGCAATAGTACTGCGACTTTTGTGCCCGATAAATGGCAATAGGCTCGCCACCTATTACATGGGACCTAACATAATTGGCGAAATGTGGGTGCTAGTTCACCTCTGCCTACCCCTTCGGGGATATAGGCGTGATGATTATGTAAGTCTCTAACTAGTACAGTCTCTATCTACTTTACGTACAAACCGATATCAATAATAAGGTCCTGATAAGCAGACCTTGAGGAGCTCGCTTGCGCAGTGGCATAGCGCGCTTGGCCTACGATTGCGTAAACTAAGCAATGTAGCTAAAGCCGTTCATTGGATGGGTGATCAAAAATGTATTATCTCTACTTCCTCCGTGCTTCGGAAGGCACGTTAAGTCGGTGGTCTCGACTGCATCTGCTGTATCTGCTGCTCTCTGATAGCAGACCTCGTAGAAACATCTTCCGTTTTGGTAACCCTTTTTTATGTTAGACAGGGAAGCTTTTGATCTTCTTCATCTCACCTGATGGTAACCGATGAAAGGGCCGAAGATTGAATCGAGCTTCACCTAGACTTCTCAACCACACCTCAACCGCAGAACTGTTTTATCACAAATTATCGGAACACAATAATGCTGTTTACTTTATTACTGTTACGACACATTTTGCTACGACTTGTAGGTGTCCCCTGGAGATCGAACCCGGGACCTCGGGATCAAATCCGTGGACCGCGATTTCGTAAACTAAGCCATGTTATCTAAGGCCGGTGATTAGATGGGTGACCCCAAAATATATTATCTCGGGTTCCTCCGCGCTTCGGAAGCCGTTAGTCCCAGGGAGGGGATGGCTTGATGACGTCTGACCGATATGAATGGAAGAGGAAACACATTTTATGCGCTGACCCCAAATAGTAGAACAGAGCAGGAAGACGATATGGAGTCAAAGCGAATATTGTTTGCCGATAAAACAATTACTCGTCAAAACAAAGGTACGTTGCTAAGTGTGAAACAGTGTAGCGGAAGCCTCATCAAACAACTTACAGCCTTCAAGAGAAAAAGCTTTCTGAAGTTATATTAATACCGCCCTTTTTGGAATGCCGACGTACCCGTCGTTTTAAGAAAACAAAGTCCTCCCTTGGATGTCTACTTTAAATTTACTCAAGGAAAGAGCCGTTAGGCTCGAAAGAGATTATGATGTCGCAATTTATGCGAACGGCTTAGAATTTGAGGCGATAACTCTAAGCATTCTATATAATTTCTAATCTTACGTGACAAGTCCGAGGAAATTATATCCTGGGCCTTGTGACGTAAGATTATTATTTAAGAGTAGACCCATACACGATATTCTGACAAGCGCTACCTAAACAAACGCTACTCAACCAAACTGATAATTTTTTTCTAAGGCAAAAATTATTATTAAACAATAAAATCTCAGCTCTCGTCTCACAGAATACAAATATAGAAATTATCAACTCTTTTTCTATGCCTCATAGGTATTATTATCACAAACCGGAAAACATTTAATGCGTCATAAATATCCATAATCCCATTTTCAATATCATTGTCACAACCAGGATATCATTAAATGCCTCATAAATAAATTTTCAGTTTATTTCCGATATAAATCTCCGATCTCATCGAAAGAAGAGAAGCGTATCGACAATACGAACAATCGCTTCCCGGATTTAATGCTCACCATCTGAAGCTCTTAAGGTGTCTGAAAGATGACCCTGCTCAGACAATTACGCGTTGGCTGAATGGGACCTCCGCGTAATATCAATCACTGCCAAATTCTGGGAGACTCGCCTATTCAGGCATCGGTCTTTGTTGCAATTCAATGCCAAGATACACCGTTTCATATTTGAAGGATATTGAACCTATTGAAATGTTAATACAATGCTCTTATTTGTACCAGCTGGTGCAGAGTGAGCAAATGAATGTCTTTCACAAACTCGTGCTTCTAAATCAGAGATGTGGGTAGACGAAAGGAAGATAAATTATTGTAGGTAGAAGGAAGGAAGATAAATCTTTGTAGGTAGATAGAAGAAAGATAAATCATTGTTGGTAGAAGGAAGGAAAAAATCTTTGTAGGTAGAAGGAAGGAAGATAATTTATTTTTGGTAAATGAAAGGAAGTTAGACTGCGACAACAGCGAAGCTGGAAGGTCTTGAAGGGTCCGGCTAATCTCTACTACCAGGCTTAATACATCCTAGGATATAACGGGAAATTTGTAAAAGTGTTATAGTTTCTTGAGCTTTATCTCTGCAGTCGTTAGGTCTAGTATGGAATTGAATCTGAAATCTGTTATTATTCATCAACTTTCAGGTCGGTTAATGATCCGAATTCTAAAGAACTGGCCCTTCGTCTAGATTAAACATTAAATAAGAATTGGACCGAATTGAGGTGACTTATATCTGCTCTTCGAATTATTGACCGAATTCAACAGTACTTGGTTCCACATTACTCCGAACGCACACCCGGCTCGCAGAAGCAGAATGTACCTCTCATGGCGCTACACAAACAAAGCATTGAAATAACAGTGAAATAGTTGATGAGCGAACGTGCGGCAGGTAACGATATAATAATAGAGAGAATCAATACTAGACCTAATTACTGTAGTGATATGGTATAACTAATTTAGCAAGACCTGAAGCACGACAACAAAGTGTCCAACAGAACTCAGAATATTAAAAGATCCGACGAAGTACATTTGGACCGCGGTCCCTGAGCGCACTCCCGGCTCGGAGGAAGATTTTTACTTTCCGCTGATTATGCAGCGCATTCCCCATCCCAACACACAATACTCTTTTCCCGGAGTTTCTGGCAACACGCACTTACTTTTAACAGCGAAACGGGACAAAGAAACGACAAATGAACGCTCCCACAGACACAATAGCTTCAAACCCGAAAATCGCAGAACAATCCTACCGGAACTTCCTTAAGCATTTGCAAAAATGTGGTGCCCTTTTAGGTGTACCAGTGTATCCCATAGATCGTACGTCATCCATTAAGCAGTCCACGTCACCTGTTGTGCTTGTCAGTGTAATGCTTCGGTCATGACCTACTTCCTGGTCAAGATCAGCCGGAGGTGCAGACGCATGCGCCATGGGCGCTGAATGGATCAGAATATCCCAGTTGTATGGAGCTTCCATTGATTTTGTTCGGTGTCCTTCGGACAGTTTTATTTATACTTCGGCTGTATCAATAAAAGAACAGGGTTTCATTATCTCGTCGTCGTGTCGTCCTTGTACTGCTCGCGAGAGTTCTTTTTGTGTAATCCGAAATCATACCTGACTGAAAAGAAATAGCCCTTGAGATTACAGAATATATCTTGTATCTTGTCTGGACTTAGACATACCTACATCTTATTATGATGATGATTTATTAAACACAAATTCAAAAAGTAATAAAGTTTGTTGCCACAAAAACAATAAACGATGATGTAGAAGGCTGGTATTGAATTTTCCATCAATCGACCAGTCTGTCTGATTACTGTGGAATTTAGTTTCAGAGCTCATCAGCGTTTTCGATTCCGCGAAATTATAATGAATTAATTACGAATCCATTTTGCTGCAAGTAATCCGGCAATTATGGATGAAACTGAATATAGTAATAGGGGTTGCACATGGAAATTGAAATTCCGTTGGTCATGTCAAGGTTGTTGAAATGACTGACGATTTTCTGTTAACTCAAACTTGGGCAGAAAATATGCTCTAAAGATAATTATATGGACGAATCAGAATTAGACAAATTATCGGAAAATTGAAGGAATCTTGTAATTTAATCGATGGACTCATCAATAATGGTTATGTAGTAAGTCATTAAGCGGTAGAAATGTCAGGACGTGATATACCACCAACATTCGTTAGTTTGGAGGATTTGGGCGTGAAAGAGTAACTTCAGACAGAACTGCAATTGTCTGACTGTAACCTATACTCCTAGCTAACGCTGCTGCTGGTGACTTACAAGTAACCGTAGTAAGGGCAGATTCAGCAGAGCAGAGTACATTATCACCAACCTTAATCTCTACTGCACACACACATACACACACAGTATCGTATAATGCGACTAAGGGTTAAAACAGTGAGGAATGGGCAACAGTATTCTTATTGTACTATCCAACCATATGCCGCGATTTACGTTCCCGATAGATATACTTGGTTGATGAAATGTGTGTGTTTATGCATATCCATACATACCTACATAAATCACGCCTATATCCCCGAAGGGGGTAGGCAGAGGCGAACTAGCACCCACGTTTCGCCAGTTATGTTAGGTCCCATGTAATAGGTGGCGAGCCTATTACCATTTATCGGGCACAAAAGTCGCAGTAGGTACATAGCTAGATGGTATAAGAGGAACCCTGCCGCCCATTCCCCATCACTGATTTATCCTTAGTCGCCTTGTACGACACCCACGGGAGAGATTTGGGGTGGTGACAATTGTATTCTACTCTGCCGTCACCACCTCCATAAGGGGGTAAATAGATGTGATTTATATTTGTACGTACATATTCAATTAATACAATGATATGTGACAAGTTATCGACAGCCGTAAGGGTAGATGGATATTTTAGAATTCATTTCCGTGACTTCCGAAACATGATAGATATATTTTTGAGCGCTGTAACCACTAGGCAATTGGGATCCTCATTAATATTCCGAATAACCACCAAACAGAGCTCCCGGGTCCCTATTTTCAATTAATTAATTCCACTTTTCGCCTCTCACCGCCGAAACTGATCTACCCTTGAATTGAGGAGTATTTCATTATTGCTAAATCGTAATATCAAGGTTTCCTGTTAATTAATCGCGTGAACTCAATACGAGTAACCTCTCGGAAAGTATCAAGGTTTGATTATTTTGTCAGGAAATTTCGATTATCATCATCACCAGCCTTTTCTTATGTCCCCACTGCTGGGGCACAGGCCTTCCCTTAGGGATGGAAGAATATAGGAAGAATGGGCCATAACCCACCACGCTGACCAAATGCGGGTTGGTGGGTATTAACGACTGCTAATGCAGCCGGGACCAACAGCTTAAAACGTGCCTTCCGAAGCCTGGAGGAACTCGACATAATGAATTTTTGGTCACCCATCCAATGACCGGCCTTAGCGAACATTGCTTAGTTTAAACAATCGGAGGCTAAGCGCGCTATGCCACCGTGCTAGCGAGCTCCTCGTATTTTCATCCCCATACTCGTTAAGGTGAGTCCAGACTACGAAAACTTCTGTCAGGGATTCTTAGCACTGCCTGTTCCTCCGTTACCGTGACAGCTGAGCGGGTGTACTTGCCTAAACCGGGTACGATCGAGAATAAATTAATAAAAAATTGATTATTTGGGTCCTAGTTGGCCGAGTGATTTCTTTCTTTCATTCATCCTCTCTAACGTCCTTTCTTTCTTTCGTCCTTTGTTTCTTTTTTTTATTACTTCCTTCTTTTTCTTCCTTTCATATTGCAGCAAGATCAATTGCAACGTAATGGCTTATTGAAGAAAAAACACGTGGCTATGTCAAGAGCGTCCTTGCACTGTTTTCATCCTGTACAACGTGACCTACCTCAATCGCGTGGGTTTGTCTGTAGTAAATATTGAATTGTACAATCATCTGGATGAGACGCCCACGCGTTCATTCGAGCCAAGTCTCGTGAAGATGAAAAATAGCTACCTTCGCAAAGGGAATATAATGCGGTGCCTATTTTAATCAACATTTACTACGCATTTGTAACTATTATATTAGAATGTAATTTAAGGAATGAGCACCTATGTAAGAGGAATCTAAAAGTGACGGCAGTGACAGAGGAGATGAAACGGAGCTGTTTAGCTTGGTATGGACATGTTAAGACACGTGATGCCATGAATGTGAGTAAGAAATTTATGGACATGAATGTGAATGGATGTCGAAGTAAAGGAAGACCACTAAAAAAATTGATGGATAATGTGAGGTATAATATAAAGGTGATGGATGTGATTGAGAGATGACGAGTGACAGAAGAGAATGGAAAAAGAGGACATACTGCACCGACCCAAATATATTACGATGGGATAATGGATGATGATATTAGAATGTCAGTCTAATGTTGCCTGTTTGTGATATTTTTACACCAGGTAAGGCAATCATCAAAACGCCAAGCACCCCGTAGATGCATCAAAACATGTGACACACATAGTTTTAATCTGTAATTCAAGAAAAATAAAACTGAAGACATGGCTGTAAGGGCTCGATCTATTTGCCGTCCATGAAAAGTGGCGAATAATAGTTAATATAATTAAGTTAATAAAACAAAACAGGAAAGTATGATTACCAAGCGTTTAATGTCTCCATTTGTGGGGCACAGGCCTTCCCTATGGACAGAAGAATAAAGGTAGAATGGGCCATAACCCACCACGCTGGTGGGTCCTTCTTGTCTTACTTCACGATCACCTATCCATGCCTAAAGTTGTTTCTTGTTCGTCATCAAATAACAACATCAAAATCACTCAAAACAACTTGAAGTTAAAAAATCTAATAAAGTAATTTCGCGAAGACAGTCCCAATTAATTGTTCCAAAGTCACCTCCAAACCAATTACTGTAATTTGTAAGTTCTTACAAAAATAATGCCAGAAGTCAAGTTGTGTTTTAATTAAGCCCGGCAATTGCTGTTTACTTTAGTAGTTTATATGGCTCTGGCTTATGATACAATACATTTAATTGCTATAAAAGTAGTTAAAACTATATAGGCCCAATATAGAGTTTAACACATGTCCTCGTAATTTTATGAAAGCATAACTTTTAACTGTTAGAAACAAGTTATCAAACTGGGACCAAAACAACTGTGAACTATGACAACAAGAACTAAATGTAATCTGGATCAGATATATGGCTTCTAAAAGTAGTGACGGCTTGAATGGAGGACTATCAGTAATAGCTAGAACTAATGACAACCGGCTAAATGATAACTAGAACCATTATCTAAACCCACAATTGGAACCAGCCGTGTGGTGACGGCAGAGTAGAATACAATTGTCACTACCCCCATCTCTCCCGTGGGTGTCGTACAAGGCGACTAAGGGCAAAGACAGCAATGAGTAATGGGCAGCAGCATTTTTCTTGTACCATCTAGCAACATACTGCGATTGATGTGCCTTGACATGGGACATAGCTAAATTGGCGATAAGTAGGTGTTAATTCGCCTCTGCCTGCCCCTTAGGGGATATAGGCGTGATTTATGTATGTACAATTGGAACCAAAGACTACAGATGGAGCCGGCTCCATCTGCAGTCGTTAATTGCAATCCATACTGCTCGACAATTTAACCAAGGTTTTACTGCAATACCTGGGTATGCTCTATTGCCCTCCACCATTGGAGTGCCCCCGAAATGGTTGTTGATATACACCGAGATATCTATAGGTCAACTTTTACGACACGCCTGGGTGAATGGGACCGGAAAATGTATTTAAATTTTGCGCTTCCTGGCCAGCTTCGAAGACATTTCTCTCGGTCTTTTTCAACTGTGCCTGGGTAGCTACCACCATTTTATCGAAATCTGTCGCTATAATAATAATGCTAACAGAATTATTCTGTCCCAACAATTTGTGACAATATATCCAGCCCTTCGGTGGTTGAGGATTACAGGTGAAGCTCGATTCCATCAGTTCGGAACAATTAGCATAAACGATACTGCTGGTGCCATCTCTCTGAAGTGTACGTAAACAACGCCCAAGTGAACGTAATTGGTCTAATTTAAATCTAACGTGCCTCCCTCTATGTTACCTATTCTAATGATGTTATAACCGTTTAAAAATTATATGTTCGCAATTTTATTGCCACAATTCGCAATTCCTTAAATTCTAATAAATCCAACCACGTCTACGAGTTAAAAATACAGTAGCTGTATCGCAGTCCGCTACACTATCTTCGGACCTTATCGTCACTTACTATCAGGTGGGATGGAGGTCAATGTCAAGCTTCACCGTCTAGCATAAACAAAATTTCCATCATTAGGAAAAATCCCAGCACTGTGAATATAAATGTTTTAAAATCTCAACTGTCTGTGAACGCTGAATCTTCTGTACCTTTTATGTATTTCTTTACCATTAAGTATAGATCTAAAAAATCTTTCATTAATCCAGCTTCAGCGAACATACGCAGCGATGCTGTTATTGGTCTCCTGCAAAGGGAATATAAAGAATCGTCTCTTGCTTATGAAACCTCTTAAAAATGTCTGCAATCTCACAATCTCAAAGGAATCCAGCGAAAGAAAAACAACGCCGTATTGCATCTTTGTGGAGCGGACGTTTTATTGAAATCGATTTTTTCTTCATTATTACACTTTTATCAGAGAGCAGGCTGGTTTACAGCTATGTAATACATACATAAGTCACGCCTATATCCCCGAAGGGATAGGCAGAGGTGAACTAGCACCCACGTTTCGCCAGTTATGTTATGTCCCATGTAATAGGTGGTGAGCCTATTGCCATTTATCGAGCACAAGAGTCGCAGTAGGTACATAGCTAGATGGTATAAGAGGAACGCTGCTGCCCATTCCTCATCACTGATTTATCCTTAGTCGCCTTGTACGACACCCACGGGAGAGATTTGGGGTGGTGACAATTGTATTCTACTCTGCCGTCACCACACGGCTATGTAATAGGCATCGTAAATAAATCATCCATTTTGTACACATATAATGTCGTAAAAGCCGATTAAAAGAGATTGACTGGTGTGCACCACGAACGGGCAAACCACCTAACCAAAGAGGGTTGGTGTCAGGCAGGCGGCCGACTGTAAAACCTAAGCCAAAACCTTTAGCCGTATGGATTGGAATGTTCTCAACTCAATCACTATCTCCATTCACCGGCCTCTCGACAAGGTCAATTCCATCATTTTTCTGTACATTCAATTCATAGCTAGTACCTTTCCAAAGTGAAGGAAGACTTGATTTAAACGAGGGTGGATAGTTCGACGACATCTCATCGAAATGGAAGAGGAAATACTTTGCCGACTCTAGGTCCCTTGGAACGGGTTAAGACTCAAGTCTCGAGAAAAGAACTATTCAAAGACGAATGTAGCTTCGGTATATAAATACTACGTTGAACCCTCCTAAGTATTGAACCCATAAATAATTGATTTACTGTTTAGTGTTTCAAGTAAGTGAACTCTGTGCAAAGCCACTAGTCAATAAAGCCCGAAATCGCTTGGCTCCATCCAACCGGACAGTATCGCACGATAGAAAATATGGCGAAATTTATTATCCGAGAAGTTAACCCATCGATGTATTCAGAGTAAGTGTATTGGTATGTGAAGTATTTTGCTTCATGAAAAATTGTTAATAATTTTCACGATTGGCTTGCTAAGAAAATAATATTGTTGTACTAACACCTAACAATACGCAACACAACAATGGTATGGTTATGGCCCATTCTCCCTGTATTTTTCCATCCATTGGGGAATCCTGTACCTCAGCACTGGGGACATTAAAGGGCTGGTAATGATAACATACATATTTCACGCTGGTGTAATCCCCGAAGGGGTGGGCAGAGATGAATTAACACCTACTTTTCACCAACTGTGTTAGATCCCACGTATTAGGGAGAGCTCATTGCTATAAAATATATGTATAGGATGAATCACAAGTACCTGGAGGGTTGCTATCTGCAATTTCGTAGAACTCATCAGAAATGGGTTGTCATAGAACTTTAAGGACCATATTATTATATTTTGTATAATAATAAATACGAACTGCCTGAGCCGTTTGCGTAAATAAGAACCTATTTTATGAACAGGTCATCATCTTCCTGATCCTACCCCATATAATCAGGAATAGGTGTAGTCCCTATTCCATTCATAAAAATCAGACATCGTTCTTCTTACAACATCGATTATACACATAAATGAATAGACATAAAAGTATTGAAAAGGAGTCCCTTAATCTACCACAGCATTCACAATAAAGTTCTTCTTCATTGATTCTATTCAATAAACGGGCAGAGTCTAACCGATATGAATGAAAAACATACTGCGCCGATCCCAGATTACCTGAGTACAGTATTGGTAGACGATTTTCATTATTCATTCTTATATTTCCTTGGGAATAATTTAGAAAAACGTTAAATTTCAAATATGGTCGTAAACAGACCATAAAACTGTCAGAGCAGGAAGAAACCGAAGTCTGGCGAATGATATTAAACAGCTACCGTTATCCCGCCCTAACCAGATCAGGGTCACAGCCAAACTTGGATCAAAGTGTATCAGATAAATCAAACTTGCAGACAGTTAATAATAGATACTCCCGTAACAAAATAAGGAAGTAAGTCCTTTCGATACCTTGAAACAAACTACCTTGGCTGAAGCTTATTACGAATCTCTTCTTGCAAGTATTGTTGGCTGAGAAGAAATAGGATTAGGGAACGAGGAAAGACTTCCCTTCAGTAGCTTGAAGGTTACAGTTGATAAATTGGTTCGTTCCCATATTTATTTTCTTGCACCCGTAGCACGGCATATGGAGAAAGTTTCATAAAATATTTTTTTCTCGCTCCAACTCCCACTAAGTCCCGAGACTAAACACAGTCAAGGGGGGAGAGAGACTTTGTCCACGTCCCGTGCTAGGCCTGCTGTATGGTCGTTCGCAAGCACAAATATAACATGTCATTGTAATCTGTGTTCGTTCACAGATAATGGAACACCTAACTTAATTGGCGAAACGTGGGTGTTAATTTACCTCTGCCTGCCACTTAGGGGAGAAAGGCGTGATTTATGTGTGTTAATCTGGGGGCACGGTAGTAAGCCCGCCAAGTCTAACAAAACAAAGAATCCTTTTTTCGAAGTCATTCAGGCCATTTTCAACATCCTGTAATTTTTTCAGTAACATATAAAGCCTTATCGGGCTTAGATAATGTTCTCAATAACATTCAATTCGAACTTTTAGTTTTAATAATTTTTTCACCTCCAACAGTACGGTCAAATAATAATATAGAATAGATAAAATATTGTTTTATACCGAAACAAGAACACAAATTAAAACAGGAATAATTCGCGCGGAAACAATTAAATGGACAACACACAACGTCCGAAGCGCTAACGAATCGTGTGATATTTCGTTATTAATGTTTTCCGTAACGAAAATCCGTTATTTTGTTATGGAAAATATCAAGTGACACGAGTCTGCCGGGCAGTCTGTCATAGTTGCCCCCTCAGATAAAATATTATTATGTCGCTAGCCAACCAACCATCAGCGGGCCTAGCACGGGGACGTGGACAAGTCTCTCTCCACCAATTGACAGTGTTTTGTCTCGGCAATTAGTGGGAGTTAGAGCGAGAGGAAAAGATTATCTGTCCCCCGAAAGAGATGTGTCCACGTCCCGTGCTACGGGTACAGTAAAGACCTAGTACGAGACGGTTGTCAAATCTCTCTCCACAACTTGAAAGTGTTTTGTTTCGGGATTTAGTGGGAGTTAGAGCGAGAGGAAATTATTTCTTTTCTCCGGGGAAATTTTACTCCAAGTCCCGTGCTACCGTGCTGGCAATGAACTTCTCCTGGATTTATAAAAGCCTAATCTGTTTTAAAACATCGTTTAAGATCTAAACGGTTTAACTCGATCAATCAAATGTGTGTGCTAGGAAAGACAGGATTAAAACTGAGTGCGACAGGAATAGTTTTAAAAGAGCGCAAAATTTTGGAGAAACAGTTTACCGTGGTACGAGCTTTTGACATGGCAGGATGAATGTTACATACTCGTACAAACATAAATCACGCCTACATCCCCAAAGGGGTAGGAAGAGGTAAATTAATCAATAACCCACTGTGGTAAAACCTTATTCTATTGTAACATATTAACCGTATGTCATTATTGTCTATTGTGTATATACAACATTGTCAATCAAAATACCAAGCTGTATTTTCTTTTGATTAAAGCCTAATATTCCGGAAAATATCGTATTATTATGCATACTACACCCACTTTTAGCCAATTAAGGCAGGTCCCATGAAATAGAGAGCGAGCGTATTGCCATCTATCGAGCACATAAATCACACCGACAGAGGATATTGGCTTAACAATTGTATTCTGCTCTGGCATCACCACACCGCATGAAATATGGAACGTTACCTAACTAGAAATATGTTAAGTATAGATGTAGATGGACCTAGATAGAGAGAAAGATCGAAGAAGCGACGGATGGATTGTATGAAAGATGATATGAGTAAGAAAGGAGTTCATGCTGAGGTTAGGCGTAGAAGAGAATGGGAGAGGAAGACACTTTGTGTCGATTACTTAAGAGTGGGACCTGGGGGCCTAGACAAAGTAACACACCGACAAAGATAACGAAGTTCGATAAAGCAAAATGTATGGGATTTGACGTAAGTCGTCGTGAAATCACGTGACCAAAATCGTCTTCGTAAGTTCCTAGTTATGTTGGTAGCACAAGCTAAGACGCTGTAGATACCAAAGTAATATGGCCGATCGTGACGAACTTCGACAAGTTATCGTTATGAAACGATTGCCACTTGGCTACGGGCCCAGGTCAGGGAGCACAAAAAGAAACAAATCATACATCAATAATTTTGGCAATTGATTGGAAGTATTTTTATATAGATAGTCTGAAGTGTAGTATAGAACTATAAACAAATTACATTCACCTATTTGGGCCTCCACTTTTAACAAATTAAGAATTTTACTAATCACCTTTGACATAAAAACGTCTTTGTTGTTCTTTGTTTTCACTTTAGAGCATTTTGTTAAAAAAAATCCAATATAGCGATTCAAACTAATATAAATGCAGTCTGAAAAGGGTCCTATTTCAGTTGACAATAAAGGCATTAGATATTGCACATTTTAATTAAATACACTTTTATATTCCGAACCAGTAGCTACCAGTTTTTTTACATTACGTATAACAGCTTTATTCATAAAAGTGTTGTAGAAATGCTTGCTTTAATTTCTAAGGCAGTTTAATAATGCGAAACATAAAGACGAGCTGACGGGACTGTATAAGGTTTTTAAACTCTTTTATCTTTTTCTTTTAGAATAAAAGAAAAATCTTTTTACTTGAAGAATAGTATTTTCTTTTCTAACTGGCAACGATTCGTGGGTACAGATTTTATATTAGCAAGTGTTACATTATAGTAATAATGACATTAATAATTATTCTAAGTTGTCTGCTCCCCATTAAATCCGTCTTAACCATTAGTCGCCTTGTACGATACCAGCGGGAGCGTTTGAGGGATTGTGACAATTGAATTCTGCTTGCCGTCACAACACGGCGAAGTAATGTACAGTAGCACATACATAGGAAGAGGTGACCCAAAGCGGGCATGCTCTTGTGTATAACATCATTTTTAGAACCGATATGTATCCGTCAGCATTATTAATTGCACCCTTGAATAGACAGGTGGATAGTACAGTTGCTATCTGTCCCTTGGGTATATGAAAAGATATATAAAGTAAGATTGATAGATGTACCTTTAAGTATTTGTGCATTAGCTGTTAATAGTAAGTTCTATTGTAAAATTACGGTCTTGATGCGGGAATGGAACCCAAGTCCACTGCAATCCGGGCAGGCGCCTAACCACTCGGCCAACCGAGACTATTTTACATACGAGTAGAACAATAGCCGCTTTAGGCAACATGCCTGATTTGGGCCACCTTCCCCTAAATCATGCCCATTTATTCCCTAATGACTAGGCAGGAGTGTGTCAGCACACACGTTTTGCATTCGCATTTGAATTTTCATCAGAAGGCAATCTTCGTAATAATTGCGCTCCTTGCTTGTCTTTAATAAATTTTATATTAATTTATTCCGGTTAAATTAAAATCGAACACGGTGAAGTGCCGTTTAAAAACCCATTAAGAGAACAAAGCACGACAATTAATCAAATATTATTAAGAATCGAGCAACTGACTAATGTTTTAATTAAATGTGCGGAGTATACGGAGCATTCAGCTAATTAATGTGAATGCGAAATTAAGGTTCGTTTCGTTCGAATGAAAGACGGCTAAATAACTAAATAGTACATAGTACACGTCTTGGTATTTTGTAATGGCAGTCATTTGTGAGTGAAGTTTCTCAGATCTCTATATTTATCTGAAAAATTTTCCATTACCAGGATTCGAACCCAGGACCTCTTGGCCGATAGCCAGCGATCTGTCCATTCGACCAAACCGGCCGTCGTAAAAGAAAGATGTTTACATTTTGTTTTTCGCCATAATGCTGGAGTGCAATTTTTTTTATACTAGACAGGGAAGCTCTTGTCCTTCATCTCACTTGATGATAAGTGACTGTAAGGACCGAAGATGAAATCGAGCTTCACCTGGAACCCTTAACAAAGGGGCTGGCTATCTTTTCACAAATTATCGGAATACAATAATGCTGTTAACTTTACTATTATGGCGACAGATTTTGATAAGATGGTGCTAGCCAGCCAGGCGGATTTGAAAAAAGTCCTACCACCAACCAAACCAAGTAAAAATTTATACCCTGCGGATCGAACCAGGGACCTCGGGGTCATGATTCCGATGGGCGATCAACTGGACCACGAAGGCGTTATATGCAATAATTCACAGACACTCAAAGGAAAGTAGGAACAAGACAGATTGAGGCATGACGAATTCCAAGACGGTTAAGCAAAGGCGGTTTGGACATGTAATTGATTGGCATTAAGCTAAAATCCCATTAGACGACAAACGAATTTATCTGTCCGAAGGATCAGTGTCCAAATTATATTGAAATTCCTCCGTCAGTGAATTTAAATGGGATAATATTATTGAGCATAAGTACAAGGCTTCGAGGACTATTATTGCGATAAAATTGCTTTCGGTTTTGGCTGGTGGCAACGGACACGAATCTAAAATTATTCCAAAGGTTAGAAAATGTTCGAAAAATTATGACCTTGATGCGGGAATAATTTTTACCGACTATAAACTTTTTCTAACCTATTTTTCTTTATAATGTTCGAATCAAAAATAGTAATTAAATATTTCCGTTACAAATATCTAGTCGAAACAAAGTATCTTGTATTTTCTGAGGCACCTTGAAAGAATTAAATTACTCTTTCCATGGGATTAAAATCGACGCCATTGCGCGCCGTTTTTGTTGCTACGATTGTATTAGCTACGCTGCTACGTCGTAGCCAAATAACTCAGTAGTTAAGTTGCTTTTTTATTATTATATACGTACTAAGTAAACTCAAGATATATTAACTCTTTTATTCACTCAAATAATATATAATATAATATCATTAATCAACAATGTATTGAAAAAATCCCTAATGGTATTCCCTAAACAATTTATAGGTAAATATTATATATTTCAATGGTCGTTGGTTGGATAAAATTTTGAAATAAGGACTGAGAATATACTTATCTCCCGTCAGACAGCGACCGAATATTTGATCGCTAACCAAATATTAGTTTCATTTCAATTCTTATTTCGTATTTACAATTTTAAGGTAAATAAACACTTATTTTATTTTATCTCACGTTTGTATCATTTTCTAATCTTTTATGAGCAAACATCTATTGAAATGTATCGTTGTTTATTTGGTATTTATTTACTTTTGAGGTTTCAACATTTATATTATGGACATAAATAAGATCGAAATACAACAGAGGTTGGTGAATTATTAATTGAATTTGGGATTTATTATGTATTTTTACAGATATCACTATTGTAGACAGAAAGCTGCTAATACATTCCTGGTTAGGAAAGGTGACACAGGGTGGGTATACTGCCCAAAACTGACACCCTTGCGACAGTTAACAATCTCGTGAGATAGATTATAATCAAACATTATATACAATTTTACGGTGATACATTTTTATCGGAAGTCAATCTTTACTACTTACCACTTTGACCACTCGCTTCTTATATAAAAACGATCCACAACATCCCTTTCCCCTACAAGTGGCTCTCGTGTCGTGACCACATCTTCTCTACCGGTGGGATGAAGAAACTATTTGATGACGAATTCACCTCAATATTATACCTCAATTTTTTTATAGTTTGCGAATTATAGCTAAAGCCTATCGTGATTTATATAGGTAAGTTTGCTCTATCATTTATTAGTCCAAACTATACAAAACTTGATCACACGAGTAAACAAACGGAACAGAGAATAAGCGTTTCAACTGGCCGCTAGGCGTGACTGGAAAAAACCGGTTTACGGTTTCGCACAGCCAGTTGACAACCATAATCTTTGTTAATGTAGAAAAAAGAAAACTTACTGCCGCACTCAGAGACATCCAATTGACTTTAATGAGTACTTAATATAAAAAAAATCATTTAAATCTAGACCCGGTAACAATAGCGACTAGTTATGAATTGATTTTTTTTTATTGACGTCTCTGAGTGCGGCAGTTAATGTAGACACATATCAGTTTTCTACATGTTAATCTTTTCGTTAAACGTCCGACGCAATCGATCTCCAGACTTATGAACTCCACGCTAATAAAGAGCGTAGACTCGCAAAGAATCCGCGTCAACAGTTGGCAAATAAGCCGATTCGGCATTAAGCCGATTACGCCCGGATCCCACGACGGATTGCCGAGGATTACGCCGAACGTAGGCCTCGCGAATTAATCGCAACTATAAAGGCGACTGTCTCCCAATTAACCGGCAAATGGAGCCATACGCGTGCCTTAATTTCCACGTGTAAGCTCAGCGATTAACTCGTGTTAATTTGTCGGAACAAATGCTCCGGAGATGCTTCTGGAATGGAATGCCGAGGGCTTCCGTTATGAGCTGTGATTCGATAATCGGGTGATTATTTAGAATATTTTCCATTCCGCGGCCTTATCGCATCGGAAGGCCTCGGAATGGACGATTTTTTCCTCGCCCCGCACTTAGTCACCCTGCATATTTCTGGTGGAAAAGCACTCTAAGACTTACTATAACATCGCTAAAAACTTATTATAGGCACAAGAAAATAATTGGATCCGTTTTTGGGTTACGTCTCTTTGTATTTAAGAATTGATTACACGTTGTATACAACATCGCTAATCCGAGCCATGCGCGTAAATCGCGGTAGTATATCACGAAACATCTGGGTCATTCACCTCGTTCTCTAAACGCGCCGTCGCTTCGCACAGAGTAAGAGAAATATTAACGTCGTCGCGTATATTTGAACGTCGTTAGCAACAAACGGGGATTAAAAGAAGATACTTTTGATATACATATTGCAGTCAAAGTCAACGGTTCTCACAGAATCTTATCGTAAAGAGAAAATATGGGGGTGGCGTAGGTAAGTGCTGCGAAGGGACCCCGTTAACCTACACTTGAGTTACAAGTCCCAAGCACTGCTCCTGACTTCGCTCTCTACAAAACTATAGACCCGGCACCCGCACGGTAAATCCATGGCATGCTAAGATTTTTCGTCTCATCTTGTGATTTACGTCTCACGGTTGACAATCGATTAAAGTACTTCGACAGAAAGAATAAATGAATGATAACTCTTTATTTCACAAAGAAGAAAACACAAAAAGACACATAGACCAAAAGCAATTTCTACAACCTTAGTTTTGTATAGTCTGGCATGCTGCTGACAGTACGGCAGCCAAATGATCAAATAAGTCTCAGCTGAATCTTAATTACTACCATTAATTCGTCTGTATAGGATTAGAATCTGCTCGATAATTTGAACGGTGCCAGCCCTAGAGTAAACATTTGTTCATTTCCTACATCCGCGTACCCGACACAGCTGCTTTTGTTTCAGTTCACAAAACGCTAGGACAGAAACACGATGTTGACAATTAGAGAACAGATTCTAAACAACCTGTAATCCGAACCTTCTCAGTAAGGGTCAGTTCACACCGAAATGCGACGCGACGGTACTGGTAGAGACCAGTGATTTCGCGCTGTGCCACAGTCAAGTCACCACGAGCCCGTTGCCAAATGTCGTGTAGTGACGGCAGAGCAGAATACAATTATCACCACCCCAAATCTCTTACGCGGGTGCCGTACAAGGCGACTAAGGGTTAAAATAGTGATGAGGAATGGGCAGCAGCGTTCCTCTTATACCACGTAACAATGTACTGCGACTTTCGTGACCGATAAAATGGCAAAAGGCTCGCCTCCTATTACATGGGACCTTACATAATTGGCGAAACGGGGGTGTTTATTCACCTCTGCTTACCCTTTCGGGGATATAGGCGTGATTTATGTATGTAAGTCGCCACGAGGCGGCCTCAGACTGCGCCTCGCGGCGTCGCGCTATGTGGCGAAGCATGCTCGAACGCAGCGAGTGCGTTGTGATTTCTTAGAATAAAATGTGTATCTTTTCGTGTAGTAAATAAAGTTAAATGTTGAGTCACTCTATTAAAATGGGCGTGCAGCGTCGCCTCGCTTTTCGTCTCGGTGTGAACTGAACCTAAGAGCAAGCTTCAGAGACCACACGAAGCAAATAAATTAGTAGACTACCCACATGTTGGGATGTGACACATAAGAGATGTATTGGATTGCCTTTGATTCGCAGACTAACAATGGACATGTGACACAAATGGAGGTATTACTTAACACAAATATTATTTCTGATTACAAGTAACATAATACATATGGAATTCCCTTGTTTCCCTTATAATATGTATAAAGCGGCAAATTAGTGTGTAGGGAACAAACATAAAGGGTGAATATGAAATATCTTTTATTCAGCGATTTAATATTATGACAACAATTATATTAAATAAACCACAAACATGAGTTTGTTGTGATGCGGAAGGTACGCCGTAAAAAGTATGATTTCCTTTCTTGCCGTGTACGCTCGGGGACCGCTTATACATACATAATATACATAATCTGAAATTACTAGAAACTTCGTAATCGCGATTCAGATCTTGCTAGTCTCTATTAACTATCAAAAATATTGTGATATTATTGTAATCCGTAACTAATATTGTGATTCTTAACATACTGCTTACAATTTAATCCATTATTTTTCGGTAGGCTAGGTTAGAACATAAACCAACGACCGCCAATCATTCGTGCTTTTATAGAAGTTAGCAGATAAATTGTTACGGACCACAATTTTTTTACCATCTTGCGAGACGCTTTAACTACAAAAACTAAATGCCAGCTTAATTTAAGAAGAAGTTTACTAATGCTCCTACTTTTTACTTAGTACGTTTGTGGTTAATAGTCTGGCAACCCATTATTTTTAGTCGCCATTTAATATTTTTTTAATTCCCTAACTCAGATTACTTAGTCGCCGAGTTAAATACAACCATATAAAACTAGGAAGGCTTCAAAATTACTTACTGATTTGCAAAGAAAGTCATTACCTAACGGAAACTCGTAGTGTTTTATCTAAGGGACTCACTACAATAACCAAAAATGTATGCTTTATATAATTTTTTTTTAGTGTTTATTTCATAATATATTCACGCCAATATTCAATTAGATATTGAAGTTTTTAATGGTTAAAATTCTGATGAAACCGTTTCTGAATTTGTATACCAATTTCACTTTGATCTTGGCCCTAAGTTGAGTAAACATTAGTTCAGTTGGAGCAATGATAAATAATTATTATCAAATTTGTTTGTATTGAATAATTCAGAATTATATAGGGGGAGGTGGCCCAGAGCGGGTATATCGCCTAAAACGGGTACTGTAGATTATAAAATCATTTTGAAAATAAAAGTATATATTCGCGCCAGCGTCGTTGTCTGTTCCGTTCAGCGACCTAACTCTGCAAGCCGATTGCAATCGTCTTAGTCTACCAGTCACTCTCACTCATTAGGTATGATAGCAACGTTTGAGAGAGATGGCAACACAAAACCTATTCCAATTAATTTAAAGAGTAGCCCCTCAGGAGGCGGAAAGTACTAAAGTTCCTTGCCTATTGGTTGACTTTAAGCGGTATGCCCGCATTAGGCCACCTTCCCACCATTGCTATTGGTATTTACTGCTGGCTCTATCTATTAGTATCTATTGGTATACATGGGAACTAACTTAATTGGCGAAAAGTGGGTGTTAATTTACCTCTGCCTACCAGTTCGGGGATATAGGCGTGATTTATGTATTTATGTATCCACCAGGCACATAAAACGCTATGTGTTGTACCAGAAACAGTGTGATCCATTCTTCGTTACATTTATAGCCTTTAACCTACTTGTACGACACCCTCAGAAGAGATTGGGGTGGTGACAATTGTATTCTTTACTGCCATGCCGTCGCGGCAAGGAAAGTAAAGTAGTAAGTAAAGAAGTTAAAGTATGAAATTGCCGTTTAATTGTATGTAATAGGTTTTTTGAATTGACATAGAATCTTCATGGTTTGAGGTTTTCGAATGAAACTTCACATGGTTTATATGATGTTCTTTTTTAAAAATTTTGAAACATTTGAATGTCCACTTTCAATTGTTTTTGTTATTCAAGTTAGACAAGAAAGATGGATACTGCGAAAATTCGAGTGATTTTTTAATACGAGTTCCGGCGCGGAAGTAACGCTGCAGAAACAGCCCGCAATATCAATGTTGCTTTTGGTGAGGGGTCAGCTAATGAACGCACCGTGCGATTTTGGTTTAAACGCTTTCGTGATGGAAACTCCTACTTAAGGACGAGCTACGAGGAAGACCGCCCACACATGTGAATAACGATGAATTAAAAGAGATGGTGGAAGCCGATCCTAGTCAAACTACCCAGGAATTAGCGGCACGGTTTAACGTTATCGATCTGCAGAAAGAAACGCGTGTTGAAACTTGGATTGCCTGTTGAATCGGTACAGAAATGAATTGTGACATGTGATGAAAAGTGTATTCTTTATGATAACCGTAATAGAAAAATGTAAAGGCTGACCCTAGGTCAAACGCCACAACAGTGTCCTAAAGCAAAACTTACAAATAACAATAACAATTATGGTGTTATTCACTATAGTTTTATTCGATCTGGTCAAGCAATAACGGCAGATGTCTATTGTGCCGAACTCTGAACAATGTTGGCAAAACTAGCAGTGAAACAGCACCGACTCATGAATCGATGTTCACCATTATTGCTCCATGACAACGCGAGACATCATACAGCACGAGAAACCGTTTTAACCCTAAAGGAACTGCAGTTAAAAATCATTCGTCATCCTCCGTATTCGCCAGACCTTGCTCCAACGGACTACCATTTTTTCGTGATTTGGAAAATTATCTACTTGACAAGTTTACTTCCCAGTAGGTAGTAAAAATGATTTCACACAGTTTGTGCAGTCTAGATTTTAAGAGTTCTATCGCAAAGGCATAAATGACCTTCCTATTAGATGGCAGCAATGTATAGATAATAATGGTGAATATTTTTTACTATTTTGATTTAAAAAATTAGTTATAAACTAAAAAATAAACAATTTAGACTTTCAGTAAAAAACGGCAATTTCATACTTTAACCCCTAATATTAAAAAAATATTAAAGCTAAGCAATGTAATAGAAGAAAAACCTTCACAACATAACCTTGCAGTGTTTCACAGTACTGGAATATTGTGTTTCAAACGGTGTAACTCTTTGAGGCAAACTTGGTAATGATCCTAACATTGTCTTTTCTTAGGTAAGTTAATACTCAAAAGCCCAAAACACTGCCTGAGAGTGTGGTAACGAGATTTAAAGGGGAATTCGCCTTTAAATTTGTAGGTGAATCTGACCGTGTATATAGTAAACCACATCCTCAACTTTAATCGGGCTCGTAGGACTAATTACTGTACTCTACCCTGTTCAAACTAGCTACACAAAGCATACAGACTTGAATAGGATTATCACAATTTACATCAAAATTTTTTTAATCCAAAATTTACATCTCAAAATATTCTAATAAAAAAATTATTAGTTTTATTTTCCAGAAATAAAAATACAATTTCTTAAAAACAGAAACTTCTTCAGAAATTTCTTCATTACAGAAAAACCTGCGATGACGTCACAATTACGGCATATTAAGTTAACGCTTCGCTACATAGGAGAACAAAAAAAATCTGTTCAGAATAACCGGAATATAATTATGAATTTTTTTATATGAAAACAACATAATTAAAAAAAATTAAAATAGGGTGTCGTGTTCGTTTTTAATGTAATTATATGTTTTGGTAAACAGTAACGACACAATTGATTTGAAGGCTTAATTTTTGCCAAGTTGGCCAAAATGGCAAGTGTTCTAAACGACAAAAACTTTGAGATCCTCTGGTTTACGTTTTATGTGGGACGTGACTTTAATTCCTAACCCGCGGCTTCCACCTGAAGTTCTGTTTTTATGTAGAAAGCCTAAGACTAGATAACGGCGGCGCACTCAGTTTAATGTAATGTGAAAAGTTCTGGGGAGATCTTTTTTTCTTTTTCTTATTTGTGTTTTCTGCTAATGAGATTACGGCTCTAGTCAAATGAAATTTATATGTCGTGCTCAGACCTCGAATATGCCATTTCTCGAATATCTCAGTTCTAACAATATGATAAGACATAAATGTCTGGCCATATTGTTGCAACTGAAATACTAACAAGATAAGATGGTTAGTTCTCTTGTGAGAGAGAAGTGGTTACAACTATTTTGATTATGTCCATACGACACATTGAACCTTAAAACTGTTAAAGTAGTGAAAACATATAGTGATTTTGTAGAAGTCTTTGATACATTGTGTGTTGCTAAGTAACCGTTTAGTTGTTAAGCAAAGAGTACAATGTATATACATTGTTAACAGTATTATATTCTCTTTGGTTGTTAAGTTACTGCAATAAAATAATTTCACCGTAAAGTTGTATTCTATAAATCAATTTATACTTTAACTTCAGTGTAATTGATAGCTGGTTTGTCGATAATGGAGCTACCAGCCACGTGACAAATCGAAGTGATTTATTTGAGAATTTTAATTACTTTCATGGTCATCACAAAGTTACAACAGCGAATGATGAAGCTATTAAGGCAATTGGTAAAGAAACTCTGATGGTCGAAGCTCAAGTTCAAGGTAATAAGATTTTGGTTAGATTGAATGGTGGTTATACACATGTAGGAGAGATCATACACGCAGACGTGTGTGGTGCTTTTTGATGCTCTTTAGGTCCCACCAAATTAGAGAAGACGTCAAAACCAAGATTGAGAAGTATTTGCTATGCACATGTACCAAAGATCACAAGGACTAAATTAGAGAAGAAAGCAGTTAAAGGCATACCTATTGGATATAACGATGATGAAGGCTATTAAGCATGGATAAAGAAAAGTAACAAACTTATAAATTCAAGAGATGTTACATTTGAAGAAGAACAAACTTTAAAGCCTAAGAAGCATAGGGAAATAACAATAGAGAATGACCAACTGACTTTTGAAGAACTGAAGCAGATCCATGCCTCTTCGTTAGAAAGAGAGAGGAGAGAAGAAATTAATATCAGATCTAAACGAAGATGATGGATTGCTTTTTGTGAGACTTAATATAGAAGGTTGTAAAGCTGCAGCAACACTTATGTTGAAAGACTCGGAAACAAGAGAAGATATTGAAGCCGAGATTTTTTATATAGACAAGTAGTCGGTGCTCTCGCATATTTGTCATGATCACAATGTAATAGAAGACTGCAATAAAAAGAGAAGATGTTAAAGTAGTGAAAACTTTATGGTGATTTTGTAGAAGTCTATGATACATTGTGTGTTGAAAAGTAACCGTTTAGTTGTAAAGTTACTGCAATAAAATAATTCCACCGTAAATTTGTATTCTATAAATCAATTTATATTTTAACTTTAACAAAAACTAGAAAATTTAAGTCACACATATAAAAATTAAGTTAAACTTCCAGCTAATGGAAAAATTATTACAAAGGAATATTGACTATTCGATTTTGATTTCAACATTATATCAATGTTAGAAAAATTAGTACAAAGATTTTGGTGGTTAGAAAAAGAATTTCGAAAAATTATGGTCTTGATGCGGGAATCGAACCCGCGTGGCCGAGCGGCTAGGCACCTGCCCGGATAGCAGCGGACGCAGGTTCGATTCCCGCATCAAGACCATAATTTTTCGAAATTCTTTTTCTAACTATCAAAATCTTTGTACGAAAGAAATATTGGCCAGAAAAATTACGAATTATATCCTAATGGGGAAGTCAAATTAGAAAAACTACGTAATGTAAGTACAGTTTTGCAACGCTTATAGGCAGGGGTGAATTAAACACCCACTTTTCGCCAATTAAGTTATTGCCATTTGTCGCGCACATAAATCGCAGTATATTGCTAGGTGGTATTAGAGCAATCATTTTCTTTGTAATAATGTATCTATCATTTAAATAATATTCGAATAGAAATCGAATAACAAACAAAGACAAATGAAATTGAGCAGGTTAACAGTCAATTGATCAGGCCCGAGGCTTGACAATTAGCCCCCACAACTCTTTGTCCCTGAACGTTCAACCTCACGAAACCCTAAACACTGATTAAAATTTGAAACGCTTTGAAGTGCGAAATTTACGATATTCACTGTTCGGATCCCTAATCAAATATTATAGGCCACAAACCTCCACTAAACAATCGATTTACTGAAACTGACTCAACTGAAGGTACTGCGTGACAACAGAAATACAAATCGATGCAATTCATGTAGCCAATGGGCTCGCCATCTATTACATGAGACCTAACTTAATTGGCGAAAAGTACATACATACATACATAAATCACGCCTATATCCCCGAAGGGGTAAGCAGAGGTGAACTAGCACCCACGCTTCGCCAACTATGTCAGGAACCATGTAATAGGTGGCGAGCCCATTGCCATTTATCGGGCACAAAAGTCGCAGTACATTGCTAGGTGGTATAAGAGGGAACGGTGCTGCTCATTCCTCATCACTGATTTATCCTTAGTCGCCTTGTACGACACCCACGGGAGAGATTTGGGGTGGTGACAATTGTATTCTACTCTGCCGTCACCAACGGCGAAAAGTGGGTATTAGTTAATTCACTTCTGCCTACCCCTGTGGGGATATAGACGTGATTTACGTATATTTCCCAGTATTATCGACATGATTTTCTATTCTCTTACATTTTGACGCATGGAAATTAAAATTGCCACCACTCGCGTTTGGCGAATTGCTGATTTTGGTAGTATGCCCGTTCTCGGCCCTATCCCATAAACCCTGTAAGCGCCCTAAACAAGGCTTATTATATTAAGATTATTCATACCAATAACTCGATTGTGATGGGAGTAAATTCGATTTAACACCGACTACTATCGACGGGATTGGCGTGTAATAATTACATTCTTGCTCGCTTCTGAATAAAACATCATTGGCGGAGAATTAGGATGGGTTGGGGTGAAACATTCTTCCCACGGGAAGAAAAACATTAGGTTGGTCAATTTGGTCATCAGTCATAAATATGCATAGTGCGACCATATTTGACAGCCGGTATTTATACTATGATATGACTAATAAGGGTTGAATTAATGATTGATGCGATTTAGGTGCCCGGAATAAATGGCAATAGGCCTGCCCCAATTACATGGCTCCAACTTAAAACAGTTGGCGTATAATCTTTGCTTTTGTTGACGTACATAAACTTTTAATTTGCTATAATTTAATATTAATAAAAATTAATTATAATTATTAATTAATTTGGTATAAGCAAATTCAAAGTATATATCGTGTATTTTATGCGAATCAAGATATCAAGATACAAGATATTAGATAGCTAACAGATCTCTCAGGATTGAGTATCAATTACGCAACTATTCCAAACAGCTTCTAAACTATGTCAAACCTGTTAGAACTACTTGTGAAATATTACACCAAGCATTCGACTCCAACCACAGAAGAGCTAATGTAAGTGGTCTAATTCTACAAACAGTTAACCATTCGAAAGGACAAATAAAAATAGTCTTTGGATTCTATTTCTTCTGTGTCTATTAAATGTTAAAAATTACGAGTAAACACTAATCAAATCAATTGATTTTATCGCTTTCTTCCTACACAATAAATCATTTCCATCACTGTCTAAACCGCACTGTTGCCTCTTTTCATCACAGTGAAAGAGCTGGTACGTGCAAAAAATCCCCACAATAGTAAGCACTTCGTTTCCATTTTCCTATACCTTTGGGTAAGAGAATCTTCAAGACGCACTAATCGTTAGTATACCAAAGCCCTACGAAATCGAACAAGCGTACGTACATATGACAATGTTTGCACAATAATCTTCTTAGATCTCGTAGCACTCGTAGGATGATAACGTCGTAGTCTTACGCGTCGTAGTATATTCGCGTAGGCGTAATTATTATGAATCATTTTTGTTTTCATTTTATAAGCATGTGGGCAGAAAGTGTGTTGCGTACCGATGTAATATTTTGTCCCCTGTGGAAAAGACATCAAGAAATCAATGATAAACATTTATAAATAATAACATTAATATGTATTAGGTTTACAGATGTAAGATCACGCATGGTATATTGCTATTTTACCGACTTCAAACGAAGACTTGTTTTATTTGTGAGTATCTATGTATGTATCATACTTTGGCATGCTCAACCATTTGACGGATTTCAACATAATGATGAAACGTTATTTATTAGATTCTTCTCATTTGTGGAAATCACACAAGGTATCCATTTCCCGTAATTGCCATGAGAACGAAAGGAAATATGAATATGAGGAAGTATGAATTAATAACGAATTCGACTTCTTTGGCTCGCTCTTAAAGTAAAAACCGTTTAATGTGTTTAACTAGGATATCACATTAGTTTATTTTTAGTTGGGGGAGTGACATGGGTAATTTAACCCAAAAAAGTCTCAATAAATTCCTTCCATTTTACTACCAGAGCACTTGAACTCAAAAGCCCCACGAATTAAATTCTGTAATTTTGCTTCAACTTCTACGAAATACAATTTATTATGTAGTAACAAAAATTAAATAAATAAAAAAAACAGTTTAAAACTTAGAATATAGAAAAGAAAATTGGTTTTTATGTGAACATCATAAACTAAATGATATAAAATGGGTAAGTAAAATTTTTCATTTATATTTTCTCTTTCCCGGACTAATCAAGAGAAGGCAGAGGAGATCATAATCGAAGGTCATGTGCAGACAGAAACCGGCAAGCTCGCGATCAAGAACCATTATTATTATTATCATGAATAATCAATCAATAATAATCTGACTTAACGAACCGCCACTTAATTCATAAATAAAGCTGATTTTAAAATCTGAATGCTATATGAAAATGAAAATAATATTGACCATGTTTAGTTAAACTTTACCTTGTTAAGTTGTTAAGCGGGTTAAATATATATAATGTCAGTTTTTATGAATGTCCTAATAGACACTCGCGCGAAAAAGCGGCCAGCGGGGCGAGAGTACCACAGTGTGCGTAAAAACCTTCTTCGTTATTCCGGACGTCAAGGTACTGATTGTGAAATTCATCGCGCTTATTTGTATGTTTATATAAATAAGCGCTTATTTATACAAATAAGCGCGATGAACGTAATATACTCTATATTACGTTGTCTACGTTTTCTTTTTTCGCTATTTCTGATTAAAGAAATATTACTAGAAAGCAAAACCTATACGTCTCTGTCAAGATCACAAATTATTAAATATAGAGCCATTTTGAGAGTGATCGCACTCCAAATAGGACGCCCGTTTTCTCATCGCACGTTCAGTTTCATCGCACGATGAAATCGTAACGCATCATCGCACTAGCAACGGCTAATTAGGACAGGGCCTTATATAAATCATGCTTATTTATATATCCTTTAAGGGATAGGCAGAGGTTTATTCACACCCACATTTTGCCAATAGTTTGATAATGCCAATAGTTCCCACAGTTTTATGAATATAAGTTTGATATCTCAGACAATAGTTAACTAAAGCAGCCTAACTGCGCCTTAATATAATATCACAAAAAATATATAAATTATTCATGGCATCATATAATTTTTGTCTTATCTCATGATTATAATAAGCTTGATTAAAATATATTAAACAGATAAATAAGATTTCATAACATTATCATCCTGTAAATATTTTTTTCCAAAACGTTCTGATCTATTTATTTTGCTTTATGATTCAAGTTATGTGACTTTTCCTCACTTAGACTACTAAAATATTTCAATACCAAATTCATTATTTGAATACATTATTTAAAACCTGTATTGCCTCAATATAAGTAGCCGTCATCTAATATGGGCAGTCGCTACAATTTTGAATACAAAATTTATAATTTCAATTCATTATTTAAAGCCTTTAAACGCCAGAAACAATAACTTTATTATTTACCTTTACTTTGTTCTTTAAACAGTTCAACTGACTGCACGAAGTTGAAAGTTATTTACTGGACTGAAATAATAAGGTGACTGGCAGATCATTAAATTTTTCGGTCTCTGTGTTTAGGTTATATTGGAGATTGGAACTTATTTCAAACATTTTGTGCGACCATGCTGTTAATAATCTCGATAACTTATAAATGATCCAATATCGTAACTTTCATCATAACTTATTAAATTGTTGTCTTTTTAATAAATGAAATATTTACAAATAGTCTGATGTTTAAGTTTTTTTTGTTCACTTAAATGTATAGAAAACACTAATAATTGTTAAAACTAATCATATACTGTCACGCCACACTTGTAAACCTTTAAGTTCAAAAAATTTACAGGATCTGACGTATATCATTATCCAATATAATCATTACAAAGAAAAATTTATTTATAATAAGACGAAAAAATATACCTACAACTTAAACGAGTTACAGATATATTAACGTACATACTGTTAAATATAAAAAAAGGTAACGCAAACAATCTCTCTTTGAGTACAAAGTAAAAGGTATGTTGAAACAAACAAAAATTCACAGCGCAAAATATTATTTGCGGCTAAAATGTATTGAATACACACGGTATCACTACGAAACATTGTCCAAGTACTAAGCAAGTTCTTCCTTATACACATAATAATCAAGCTCGATATGCAATAAGAGCAAAATTTTATTTTAACATAATAATTTTTCTTTAAAGTTTATATTTTTTTTATCGCAGTATCACAGTGATGTAATCAATGTATATTTTTATTTTTATGCTCAAATTAACGACACAAACACGCACTTTCTAGCAATATTTTTTTATATATCGTACATAAAAACTGATTTATTTTGTCGTTTTACTAAAAATATAGTATTCCTTTTCCAATTCAGATTTCAAGTTTTAGCAAAACTCATTATTTTTTAATTAATATTAACAGAAAAAAAATGAATTGTTCATCTATTTCCGTGAAGCTCGCATGATTATTTAGAACGTTAAAAATAAATCGATAATACCTAAAATTTACAAAAATAAAAAAAAAGCAAATTATTAAATTTATTTAATAAAAAATATCGCTTTTTCTCTCAATATTTGCACAGGTAGAATAGAAGAAAATATAAATTATTCATGAGATTAGATTTTAAAAAACAAAACCACAAAAAAAATGCAATCTCAGAATAAAAGAAAGGAGCTTAATAAAAATTTGTACACATACTAAATTATTTCTTCTTTTAACACTTTTTCACATGTAGAGTAGAATTTGTAAAATATTCTCCTATTAAACAAAGGTCCTAAGGAACACTGACCTTCTCCTCGTGTTTCCCTGGAGTCGTCAAGGATCAACAGGTGGGGTCGTCTAGCGCGGTCGAGCTCAAGCTCGGCAGGCGACGCGGTTGTACTGTCTCGGAATACGCCCATCACGGCCGGCGGTCTGGGCGCGAATGGCGCCCGCAGGTACGCTACGAGCTACGGAACTGGCTACGAAACTACGAGCTACGGAGCTTGCTACGACACTACGACCTACACGGGCTTGGGATTTTATGTTATCCAGCCCGGCTAGCATGAGCATAGAAACACGATAAGATGTAGCTATTTATCATGTTCAATTGTCTTAACTCCATAGATTTTTTACAGTTCAAAGTGATAAAAAGCTATATCATATCGTGTTTCGGTGATCATGCTAGCTGGGCTGGTAGATCGTTGTTTACTGATCCTTTATCGCTTTATAGCTTGGTGCCTGTCAATATAAAGCCTATTGAGGCTAAATTAAAATGATAATTATTCTAGCATTTGACGTTTTTTATTTCGGCATTCTGATCTCAGATAGACTATCCTGTAATTGTATACAAGCTTATCTTTGTCTCAATAGGCTTATACCCCTTCGGAAATAACTAAGCTTGATTTATGTATACTATTATTGTCTTTATCGGAAATTATAATTTGTATCAGATCATCATCTTTCTACCCAGTTTATCTGGGGTCGGCGCAGTATTTCCTCATTCTTTCATATCAGTCAGACGCTATCAAGCCATTCATTCTCTTTTGTTTCATGTTTTTATTTTCCTAAAATTATAATGTTTTAATAATTGTAAATAATGTTAGTGTCCAAGGGAAAAATGTATTTTTAATTATATTTTTTACTGTAATTCCAACTTTCAATCGCGTTGAATTTTGTAGCTAAGAAAATATTCGTAGATCAACATAGGTACTAAAGGAGCATTCTCGGCGTTAGTGGAGCGTATTAAGGTAGTTAGTTTCAAATAATTAGTCTTGGTAATACAAGTCGTTGCCATAGAAACGCCGGTTCGTTTTAAGAAGAGCTAGGGCCACTGGGCTGCTCTGAGCTCTTCTAAGAGCAGAAATTTTATGTCAGTTATAAAACTTTGAATAAAAATAAGTGAATATAAAATGGGCCGCTACGTAGATTCTTTATTTGTATACAGATAACCCCTTATTATAAAACATGAACTTAAGTTAGTCAGGGTTCAAAATTGTCTTTTATTCAGCAAATAAAAGGGACATCATCGGTTCCAAACTATGACAACTTTATATAATAAGGGGAATAGTGTTTAATATCGGACTGATCAGTCTTTTATTCAATGATATAAATAAGGGCAGAGTCTTAACACGAAACTCTAACTGCCGTACTCAGAGACGTCAATTAACTTTAATGAGTACTTAATGTAAAAAAACCATTTAAATCTAGATCATAGACCCACCCGGCAAGAATAGCGACTAGTTTAGAATTGTCATTTTTTGGCATTAAGTACTCATTAATGTTAATTGACGTCTCTGAGTGCGGCAGTTATCTATAGCTGAATCAGTAGTGGAAGTGACACGCCTCTATAACCTAATAATATTATAACTTATATAATTTTGGCTTGTTTCCATAAAATTAGCAGAACAGCACTAATGTAGCAACATTAAGCAATATGCGGGACACGTTCGAAATTCGCCGAAACGAGCGTTTCAGGATTCAATCCCTCCGCTGGTCTTTAAATATTTAACGGGCACGTGTCATGGAAATTGCTTTCCAGTTAAACCTTCTATTCGCCGAACCGAAGCCACTTTGAAAATATCATTATTTGACGTCTCTGAGTGCGGCAGTTAGACTATTTTATACTAGGTAATCAGTCAGCTAGTTATCTGTATATATTAAAAAATTGTACGTCGTCTACCACAAGTGTTCACGCTACTTACTTTGGTCTAGAATCTAGATGGTAGGTGTGAGTGTCAGAAATGTTTAATACTGCCGATGCTGCGCACTGACACTGCTGATTATAACTTTATTGTTCTGAAGGCTTAGCTTCGAAGTTCTCATCTGTGCTCTTCCAGTCTAGTGGTTCCAAATATAATAGGAAAATGACGCTCTTTGTTTAGTGGTCAACGAACCTTACTAAACAATATTGTAATGGTCGTATTGTAGTGGTCGCCTGCAGCTTCGCTCGCGTTAATATCGGTTATATCGGGAATCTTATGCGGGAATCGAACCTGGGTTCTCCGCAATCCGTACAGACGCTTTAGTGTACAAACGCCACTCAGCCAACCAGTACGTGAGTTTTTGTCATCTTACAGGAAATGTGTTTCTTTTGTCGGACTGTTTTCATGAAAAATTGGCATATTTAACAATTTTTTTCAGTTCTTTGTTTATTAAACTTTGCGTTGTATTTACATTTACGATGTGAAGTCTAAACAGGTAATTTAAAATAAATTTTACAGAAATGGTCTATTATTTATCATTGGTGCCATGTGTTTATGTACTGCACCTAACGTTTAGTTGCAATAAAATCACAACAGTTAATTTCGTGATTATTCGTGATTTATGTTTTCTTATTAGTATTTCCCTAGAATTTAGCACATTTAACTATTTATAATTCGACTATATGTTTTTGTATTGCATTTCAATATATTATATTGCAACCTCCGTGTAACAAAGTCGTAACGGGTCATTTCGTGATTTTATGCACATATATTTTTTAACTTGTACCAAAGATCTTTTGCATAAACTGATGCGGTGTTGATTGTACACAGGAAGCCAGTGTAATTATATTATTATTAAAGTACTCTAATTCCCTATTTCCCCCGCGCTTAAACAAACTAGCTACGTTCATAAGACGCGGAGCTCACAAATGACTTCTCGACGACGTCAAAAGGACGATTTAGACATCACCGTGACTTAAATTAAGTGCCCAAACAGTAACAAATAAACATTAAAATACGCTTTAATGAACATTTTTAAATTTGTACAGAGAAGCTCGATGTCGCAAAGGCTCAGCACGCTCGGTCTCTGATTACGTGAACTATCCAATGTTCGCTAGGATCGCTAAATGGATGGGTGACCACATACATACATACATACATAAATCACGCCTATATCCCCGAAAGGGTAGGCAGAGATGAACTAGCACCCACGTTTCGCCAATCATGTTAGGTCCCATGTGGTGGCGAGCCTATTGCCATCTATCGGGCACAAAAGTCGCAGTGCTATTGCTAGGTGGCATAAGTGGAACGCTGCTGCCCATTCCTCATCACTAATTTATCCTTAGTCGCCTTGTACGACACCCACGGGAGAGATTTGGAGTGGTGACAATTATATTCTACTCTGCCGTCACCACACGGCGGTGACGGCACCACATGGGTGACCAGACATTTGTTATCTCGACTTCATACGTGCTACGGAAGGCACGTTAAGCTGCTGGTCGTTAATACTTAGTGCAGGTAAGGAGTGGAACTCTATGCCTTTTTTTTAATTTTTGTCTTTTTTGGATCAGTATAATCTGGACATCTTCAAGGCCAGAGTGAACAGGCATCTTCTAGGCGAACGTGTACCGTCTTAGGTATTTTCATCGTTTTCCATAAAGAAACTTACCAATCTGTCAGCGTGGTGAGTTATGGCCCATTGTGCCATCCGGGCAATGTATCTCAGGATGCCAAAGAAATGAGTCTGAATAAAGTTTAAAATCTCTATAATATAGAATGTTACTTTATGGAAAGTTGTGTTGTCATTTAGTTTATGGAAGAGTAGAGGTTTTTGCGATTTCTCGTTTTCTCGGTCAGATTAAGGCGTCCTTGTATGTTAAATATGCTTGAGAGCTGCACACGTGTCCTTGTTAATGTAGTAATCTGCCTATTATACATACATGTATAATAAGTTTCACCATATGTTCATTGTATATTGTAGAATGTATAAGTAACAAAGCCTTTAATTAATTTTTTTTACACATTTAACGAAAATCGAATAGGCTGTTGTTTCGTTGTAAAAAAGACCATTTGTACAACGCGCCATTTTCTAAAAATTAAAATTTGTTGTGATAAATTATAAGTGACATTCTTTGATTTGTTTCATACTATTTTCCACGACTGTATGGGAAAACCTCGTGTGATACACGAGTGTGTAGATTATTGCAAACTCTACTAAGCTTAACAAGCCTAGTGCTGTTTTAATTTAGTCCCTATGGCCCGCTACATAAGATCAATTACCTGACCACCCACACAAAGGTATAATCAGCGGTTAGCTCTTTGAAAGGTATCCTTTTTTCACGTACGTACCTAACTTTTGTGACACCACAATATCCAGACCCCCACTTTCGTTTGTCAAAGAAAAATTACCTACTAAATGCGAGAGCATATGGGTCGGTGTACACTGGTCATGCGTTCCGTACACCATTCGGATTCCGTGTGATTGCGTAAAAATTGGATCATTTAGATTCTGGTGCCCACAGAATTTTTATTATCTACGGCATATCGTAATACCAATACATTGTATTGTGTATTGTACGTACAAAATATGCAATAAAATGCGTAGGGCCTCACAATACAATATAGCTTTTTATGGGCGATCAATTTTAACACCTAATAAAACTGCTGTCATTATTAACGGTAAAACATTAATATTACTAACTTCATGAATATAGAAAGGCTTAGAGTAATGACTCGTCAAGAAAATACAGGTGTTAAATATCAGATGCTTAGTTTAGTACCTACCTATAGTCTACCTACAGTTGCAAGCGTGAGCTTATAGTCAAAACAATATATATTATTTTTAATATTATATCACCACCTGTCTTTTCATTGCGCTATTGAGGAGCTCGCATTGCGCAGTGGATTTTGTAAACTAAGCAAAGTTCGCTTATTGGATGGGGGACCAAAAGTATATTATCTCGAGTTATTAAAATATAAATTAGGGTGTCAATTCACCACTGCCTACCCCTTCAGAGATAAATATGTATGTATGTGATGTGATATAGTTCTCGGCAATCTACCACAGTGCCTCAAGACAGAAGTCTGTAGCGCGCGTTCTCGGTAATGACCTAAGTAATGGAGACGTAGCTGCTCACAATGGGTCATATAAGAAGGTGAAATATCACTCATAGGGCGGTAAAAATGCTGTGAGTTTATCTACGGGTCAGGAGTCAGAAACGAAGAGAACAGTAGTCAGCTCGAAGAATTGCAAATCTGAATTGGCCGCAGGCAAGTGTATATAATAGTGCATTTATTACCAAGGGTGGCAAAATAAATAATGTCTCAGAACGCAAGTATTTGATGTGATTAATATGTTGCGATCTGTAGCTTTCTTATTTTCCGCCCGAGGTAAGTTCACACAAAGCTTTATGCCACCTCCTGAACAGGAATTGGGATTATCCGTACGCTTACCGTACGGCTGTACACCGTACACCGTACGGCGGAAAATGCCACTTTCTGGTCAGGAGTGACATAAAACATATTTATTTAGATATCATTCAATTGTTGGTTTCAAAAATCTTCTCAACAGCGTCCGCTTTTCGCGCCAAATTATTCATTTTTATAAAAATGAAACGAACTGTACTCCCTGACTTGGCGAGATTGTCGGCATTTCCAATCTGAATAACTCATCAATTTTCATATCCAAACCATCTTTCGTCAATTTCCCCCGTAACAAGCGTATCTACAATGGTTTTTTTAATAAAAAAAGAATCCTAAGCCGATATTGTTGGAACGTTTTCATTGTTACTGAATTATATAAAAAAAATGTTCCTTAATCAATATTGTATACATTTTGAAATATCATGGTCGTGGAAACTGTATTCCGTTCTGCCATCATTCTCTAGGATAAATATAATTATCGTAGAGATAGAGAACTAAATAAATTAAGTTTAAGGCAATGTTATGTACCTGTAGCATGTAATTTTTTTATTGGGACGATATGGTAAAACACTCAACTGTAAAAGACACATGAACTATGAGAACCATTAGAAGTTTTTTTATAAAAACAACTTAATTACTTGTTTTTGTTAGTGTGCGTATGGCGTTCCATACTAATGTTGCAGGGCCGCTGTCCTTTCTAACATTACCTAATTATAATTACATTAAGTATACCGAGAATTTTGCAAAATTGTTTTATGTACAAAAATACTTTCAGGGATAGGTTTAGACTACCTTTCCTTAGGAATTAGTTCGTAGTAAAAAAGGGTCAATTTTAGTAAAATTAATAGTTAAACAAAATACACGAATATACACGTATTACTAACGTACAAATTAAAATATCCACTTTTATCATTTATGTAGTCATCATTTACGTATAATATCCCTTTATCCCTAGTTATCATTTACCTATAATATCCCTTTTGTACAAACACACTCGTAAAAGACATCTGTTTTCTTTCGCCGTAGAGAAAAAATGTTTCTCTAATAAATGGACCACTCACGAAATAAATTAACGTTAAACTGGGCTATTTTCTTTTTTACCAATACTGTTTCATTGCCTAATGGAGAGATATAATGTGACCTTTATGTGTCTTTTCCACTAGGATGGCTAGTTCGCATGAAACAATTTCAAAGAAAATATACAAGAATAAGATTAATATTCATACAGACAGTCATATTGTAATTTAATAGCTATTTCAGTAAATAACTACATAATGGAGGTGCTATATACATTAGGATAGCAATGACTGGATGGCCTCCTCGTGGTGTACTCGTGTATTCTTCTTCTTTTAATTCCAGCCCTTATCCCGCTCTAGGTGGTGTTGCCATAACATGTTTTCTGGTTCCACTCCTCTTTATGCTTCACCAATTTCTTATCCACTGCTCCTTTACACAATCCATCCATCCTTACAAATTTGTGATAGTTCCCACCAAGCCCATATTCATTGCCATAGATAACAAACCCTCTAGACTGTGGTCAATCTATTCGTACAAATAGAACAGAAAAGTATGAAACTGACGTATTACAGAGAAAAATAAACATGGCGACCGACCGAGAATCAAAAAATTACATTTGTTCTATAGAAATTGAATCATTGTATCGCTTGCCACTTGGCCAGGCCGCCAGATTGTTTTTACTGTGAATTGCTTTGGACGAAAACATGTTTGGCCTGTAAACGCTTCATGAGCTCAGAAGTCTCGTTTACACCACACGATAATACACTGACTGAACATAATTATTATATTTCGTTTTTATATTTTTTTTTTTTTATTTTATACAATACAAAGATTGGCCGTGTGGTGACGGCAGAGTAGAATACAATTGTCACCACCCCCAAATCTCTCCCGTGGGTGTCGTACAAGGCGACTAAGGATAAATCAATGATGAGGAATAAGCAGCAGCGTTCCTCTTATACCAACTAGCAATAGCAATGAACTGCGACTTGTGTGCCCGATAAATGGCAATAGGCTCGCCACCTATTACATGGGACCTAACATAATTGGCGCAACGTGGGTGCTAGTTTATCTCTGCCTACCCCTTCGGGGATATAGGCGTGATTTATGTATGTATGTCCAAGAAAATTGTGGTCAGAAAAAGTTTGAAAAATCCAACATCCGGATTGCAGAGAACGCGGGTTCGTCCACGTCAGGACTAAAAGGACTAAAAAGAAAACAGAAAAATTTCGAAAAATTATAGTCTTGATTCGCGAATCGAACCCGCGTCCTCTGCAATCCGGGCAGATGCCTATACCACTCGGACAACCAAGACGTTAGTTAACTTGCCGAAATTTCTCTAACCTTTACCCTTCACCTTGTGAGCCAACGGACACCCTCGAAATGTAGAAATAAAATAACATTCCAAAGCAGCATTTAATATCATCTTTGGTATTGAATGCGTTGAGGTCAGTTCTTCGTTGGCGGATCAGGTCGTGGGTTACTTTTTGAGACCTATCATTATAGACTCAGGCATGCTCAACACCTATTCTCCCTGGACAGACGGGTTTTCGATATTTATGAGTGTATTATACCAGACGTGGGTGCTAGTTCACCCCAAATCTCCCCCGTGGGTGTCGTACAAGGCGACTAAGGATAAATCAGTGATGAGGAATGGGCAGCAGCGTTCCGCTTATACCATCTAGCTATGTACCTACTGCGACTTTTGTGCCCGATAAATGGCAATAGGCTCGCCACCTATATTATTTACATGGGACCTAACATAACTGGCGAAACGAGGGTGCTGGTTCACCTCTGCCTACCCCTTCGGGGATATAGGCGTTATTTGTGTATGTATGTATGTGTATTATACCAGATATGAATAAACGAATTTAGATTTTGATCTTGTGAACTAGTGGACGTTTACCCTTACTCCATCCAATTTGACATAAACGTAGATATATTTGTCCGCTCTAAACTTTTTAATCAGTCAAATTTTATTTCGCTTTCTCATAGTTTTGGGTTATTGATTTTTTTTTTTACTTTTATGGGTTACTACTTTTTATGGGTCGGCTCAATATCGTGTCGTGTAAACGTCTCGTGTCTCCTTCCTCTAACACCAAGGGACTTACGTTTCATTACGTTCTGTAAGCTGCGTAATTAAGCGGGCAATCAGAAATCACTTAATTTCATTGTTTTCTGTCAACAGGACCTCTTGGAAATATTAATTTCAATTCTAGAATAACCTTTGAAGTGCTCCTGGGATCCAGAAACAATAATAACGGTATAAAACTTGGCCTTTGCCGTGTTATTTCAGGTGAACTTACTATAATTTAGTGCGATAAGTAAGTTATTGAATTTTAAGAATAGGATAGAACATCATACATTAACATACAATAAATCACGCCTATATCCCCGAAGTGGTAGGCAGAGGTGAATTATCACCAACGCTTCGCCAATTATTTTAGGTCCCATGTAATAGGTGGCGAGCCTATTACCATTTATCGGGCACGAAAAACGCAGTAATTGCTAGGTGGTATAAGAGGATCGCTGCTGTCCATTCCTCATCACTGTTATATGTTCACCTTTAGTCGCCTTGTACGACACCCGCGGGAGAGATTTGGGGTGGTGACAGTTGTATTCCGCTCTGCCGTCACTAGACGGCTTTGAAAATCATTTGTAATATAGTTATACATCTAAACACATAAGATTCAACATTGACATACCTACCTACCTATCGATTGACCTCAAATATGGATCCCGTGATATTTTCAACGGCAAACAAAAGAACAACCATCAAAGAAATAATAGTCCAACACATTTCTCTTCATATTTCTATGGAAAATTCCCGGAATTTCGGTGTAGGATTTCGGCGCACCGTCGAAGATCGGGATTACACGGTATACCGTATGCCGCTAATTCAATACGAATTCTGTGTACACAGATTAGCAGAATGTTTCCAATCAATATACTCGCAGACGGTCTGATGCTGACGTTATGAAATCATAGCCGTTTGACGGTTTGATCGCATGTAAACAGAATAAAATAATATTTTCAGTTGGTTATTGCCGGCAGGGAAGAAACAATTGTGATTTGTCCCGGTTGCATCTGCGGTCGTTAAAACCCACCAACCCGCACTAAGCCAGCGTGGTATGTTATAGCCCATTCTCCTTATATTCTTCAAAATAGGGAGAATGGGCGGTGAAAAGGTTCAAACAGTGATGAGAAATGGGTAGTATACTGCGGTTTACGTGCCCGATAGATGGCTATAGGCTTGCCCCTATAGGGAACCTAAAATAATTGGCGATTAGTTATAATAGTGTTAATTCGCCTGGGTTTCGCCGAATTCAAAACCGGTTCTATTAATTGTAGTATTTGTCACGAGAGTGATTGGGATGACAACATTCCACACTACACTGCTCAAGGTTGTAGCTTAGGTTTTACAGCCGGCCACCTGCCTGACACCAACACTCTTATGATTAAGGCTCTTAAAGGCTGATGGTTATAAGTGTTGCGGACTCTTTTATAATGATTGCATTTTATTTATTTTACATTGTTTCTATTGAATTTGTTGTCTTTTTTTACATTACATCTGTCACTCCGCTTCCTCGTAGACGCACGTACTTTTAAGAGACAATAATATAATTCGTTTTCCGCTCAGTTTGCTGTGTTTCACTCGTTCGTTTCATTGTCCTTTTCAATAAGCAAATAACATCTGACACAAAAGCGACTGCCATTTTGGTGAGTCCACATAATTCAATATTCATTCACCCATAGTCGCATTCGCAGTCGAAATCGAAGTCTTTCAAACATCAACTCTAGTTCACCGACTTGGCAATTTCCATTTCGCTGAGTCAACAAATACTACGCTTTTTTTTCATTCGATCTCCATACATAATTCTATTGAAAATCGTTTAAGCAGTCACTATACATTTAAAAGGGTTTTATGTTTAGCTCTCTTTCCTTTATTTCTGAGATTTTCAATGTCTCAACGTAATTTTGTACTAAGAACAGGTAAAGAAAGTACAAATTTCATTGTTCTCAGTTTGTCACCGATCCGCGTGAGTTGAGTCTGGATTTGGGATTTTTTTTCTCAAATAAAACTTCAATCATAGGTAGAATACAATTACTAATTGGGTTGTTTGAACATATTAGATATGATAAATCATAGAATACATACAAAGATAAAGAGGTCATCAAAACGTATCCGCATCAGGACAATGATTTTTTTTTAATTTTTTTCATATTATAAGTGTTAATATATCATAAGTGTTAGAAAAAGTATCATAACAATAAATTGGTTGATAAACATTTCATACTGGTTAAAGGTTTCGATTTATGCTTAGCCGGTTGCTTGCCTGCCACCAACCCTCTTTTGGTATGCCGTTACTGGTGGTTTGACCACCATTTAGCCCACCTAAGGTGCTTATTAGTCACACCGGACAATCTCCCTTAGTCAACTTTTAAGACACCCCTGGGGTGAGTAGCCGGCACATTCTATATACCACACGTAATACCTGCTTTGTTTATTTATGTAAAAAATATAAAAATATGGTTCATTCATTAGAATTACATGCACTGATGAATCGTCAATTTTGGAAATTGGAACAATCATTGGAAGCGTATGTGTTACGCTAAAAAGGTTTCCAATGTTTAACGCGGAAAGCTACGCCATCCGTTCGTAAGCTGTAATACATCACGCCTGTGTATTAAATAATCCCTGACCACTATGAGGTTCTCAATATTCCATTTATTAAAACCAAACATGCTCTAGTGTACAGTCAAAATTAAGCATACCAATGTACGGATCATTCACCTAAGGTCACGTGTGTACGAGGCTTTAAAGAGTTTTGAACTTGTGTGAGGTGTCAATGTCAGTAGCATGTAGTGTCATCTTGAGATCTGAGTAGTAGCGAGTGTATATGATAAAATTAATGTTTGTTTTCTGGCAACACTATTATACAAAGTTTGTTTAGGGAGTATTTTTTTTATATTCATAACATCTTTTATGTTATAGTCTCCGTGTGGTGACTGTAGGCCATAATACGATTATCTCTACCGTGGGTATCGTACCTTTTCTGAAACTAAGGGTAAAGACAGGCGATGTGTAATGGGCAGCAGCGTTACTATTATACCAATCGGCGTAGTATGTTTCCTCTTCCATTTTTATCGGTCATACGTCATCAAACCATCCACTCCTTTTTGATTCATATCACCCATCATACCGGAAAGGTGCTAGTGATGAATGAATGTATAGAATAGAGACGGAAAGGACCATGTCAAGAGACAGATGAACGGAGAGAGTGATTGGGATGACAACTTTCCAATCTATACTGCTCAAGGTTTTTTGGCTTAGGTTTTACAGCGGGTCGCTTGTCTGACCCAACCCTCATTGTTTACCCCTGGCTTTACAATGCAATTAAAAAATGTCGACTTCTGCTCATAAATCATCAAGTTATAAATGTAAGATAAGTAGCACACGAAAACATGTGGAGCGGTTTTTGCGCATATCGCCAACATTTTTTCCACCTCGCAATATCGCTGAAGTTGAAAACAGTACATTAGAAGATAAAAGACAACTAACTCTTTGCTCCGTATTTATTATTTAAGATGGCGTCCACAAAGTTAATTAGATTTTTGTCTGGTCTGTCTGAACTGAACAGACACTTCTGTAGACTAATTTAAAGTAAATACCTGCTTGCTGGCGTATCTACCTAAAATGTTTTGTCTAACAACGTTATAACGTCTCGCTCTAATTGACAGTGGTACGGTATACGTGATGGCTTCTTATTGCTTAAGTTAAACACTTTGTTGTCTGAAGAACTCCCTGGTTTGCAGTTATTATGTTAAAAAAATCGATATTCAACGAATAGAATACAAATGTATAAAATGGACGTATTACAGACAAAACAACATGGCGCCAATCGTGTCAAATGTAAGAATAGTTGTCAAAAATTGACATTTGTTCTAGGAGGAACTTGGCTACCAAGCAGTGGCAGAGCGCGCTTGGCCAGCGATTGCGTAAATTAAGCAATGTTGGCTAAGGCCAGTCATTGGATGGGTGACCAATAATGTATTATCTGAGTTCCTCCGTGTTTCAAAAGGCACGTTAAGCCGTTGGTCCCGGCTGCATCTGCAGTTGTTAATACCCATCAACCCGCACTGGGCCAGCGCGGTGGCCCAAATCTCCCTATATTCTTCCATCCATAGGGAAGGCCAAGGCCCGGCTGGTGAAGATGATGATGATGGTCCAATGGCCGGTCTTAGCGAACATTGCTTAGTTTACGCAATCGCAGATCAGCTATGCCACTGTACTACCAAAATCCTCAGCGCACGGTCTTTATGTGATGCAATGTCCGTTGTTAATTAGAAATACTCGGAATGAAGAGGGACGTTTCCGGAGGCATGCTAATCAAAACACTATCTGGCTCGCAGCCACTGACTGGAAGAAGACGCTCATTTTAGAGGCGCCCAATAACGATGTTCACTAGAACCGCTCAGAGAAATACGTAGAGCTGTCTTGTGTTTATTTTTTTTTTGTCTCAAAATTTGTTGTTGATTGTTGACATGAGTATTTACAATCGAAAGTACTTCACACAGACTGTACTTCTTCTTCTTTTTCCTCGCTTCCTCGTGACTGAGGGTCGTGACCACTTGAGGTCGTGATTTTCTGCACCAAGGCTCTCCATTGCACACGGTTTTCCGCCTTCCGGATTGACGCCTGTATAGTTCCCTGGCAGGCGTCCCGCGTCGGCGATCTTCCACGGCAATTAAATTAATTTAAGAAGACTATCGTCTCCACAGACGTCAATGTCCAATTTGCACCTCTCCAGCCATCTGTTGCGACGTTCATCTCGCCTTTCTAGCCGCATTGTGGGAAAAATATTATTCTCTAGTGGAACTACGATTTTAATTTGCCCAACCCTTTCAAGAATCGACATACACTTACCAACAGTGTCTAAGGATATTTTATGTATGTACACCACCTATTAGATGTTCTATAAGCGTTCATTATTATAATACTGACAATTATTCTTTTCAGTTTTTCAATGCCTTACTTAATTATGATCACCCGTCCATAACATAGAATAAATTGCATAGAAATCATCAGTATTTTTAAAATGATCGCCGATACAACATAAGGTAAGGTCAATTAAATATCCTTAGATAAAGTTGATGAGTGTAAACAATACTGTGCCGATGAGTGGCAGACCTGTGACAATGGCAGTGTTTGCATTCGGTTATTCACGTGCGAAAAATTCGACTCAATTACGTTTTCAATTAAAAAAGGCCCGAATATTTGACGAGGGATTTAAGCGAAGCGATGTTTGATCGTAAACCTTTTATTTTTGCCCGATAAAATTTAACTGTAACATGCTTAACCCATGTTTTAAAACGATATGCACAAATGGAGACTCAACAATTTTTTGCACATGATTTTAAATTGGATACTTTCTATTGTCACTGACGTAGCGTGATGACAGAGCAGAGTACAGATTTCACCAACATCAGGGCAATAATTTCTCTTAAATTGTAGTCATTGGATAGCGAATACTAAAAACAAACTCCAAATTTTCCGTTCTTCGGTTGGCACAAAAAAAAGATTACAAGGCAAACTTTATATTGTTCCGATTCCATACCTTAGGCTACTCCACACTTACTAACCCACTTGTAGTTATATAATTCACAAGAAAAGTTACGTAAACTGCCTGGAAGTAAAGTCACCAGGGCGCCACAAAAATCAATTTTTGTTTTCTCAGTAATACGTCAGTTTCATACATTTGTATTGAATTCGTCCGATTAGATAGGCCATTTGACTAGAGAGGGGCAGGTCACCCGATTTGAGGTAACACGCACTACATAAAGTCATCCACACAACGCCCCTAATCAATAATCGGCCGTGACACCAAGATATAGGTGACAAAATCCACAGATGAACTTCCTAGACAGCGGGACAGCAACGTGTAGTCATTAAGCCCCGTCCAGACGTAAGGGCCGCAGCACACGGTTGGAATACGTAATGGTCTCACTAGGGTTGCCAACATTTGTTACTGTACCTACTATTATTTTGATTTTTAATTTGAAAATAAATAAATATAAATGGTAGAAACCTAAGTATACAGAAAATTGTGGTTAGAAATTGTTTCAAAAATAAAATTGTCTCGATGCGGAAATCGAACCCGCGTCTTCGGCAATCCGGGCAGATGTCTATTTCTTACCACAATTTTCTTTGTAGTTACTACACAATTTTACTAATTTTTTTTTGTGGAGTACCTAACAAAGTTGCATGTCTAAAATGTGAACAACATTTTAATATAATATCTCCCCGGTGGGGTAAGCGTGTCGTGTGTGTATGTGCATTATCGCCCACATTTCGCCAATGGTATAGTCCAGTAGCATAAAGCATACTCAAAGAAAGAGAGTGTCGCTGGCAGGCTGTTGGTTGTAAAATCAAAGCCAAAACTTCGAGCAGTATGAATTGGAATGCCAAGTCATCCCAACCATCCCATCCGTTAATCGGCCTCTTAACATGGTCCTTTACGTCTCTTTTCTGATCATTACTAGCACCTTTTACGGATGGAGACAAAATGGAGTAGATGGATTTGTAGGCTACTCTCCTACATTTATTTAGTTTATTTATAATAATTACATATATTATTAAACTATTTATCATTGTATCTATATATTACACATAAAATAAATAATCACCTATACAACCTATTTATGTAACTGACGTGCACCCCGCGCCGCATCGCGTTGCCTAGCAACGAATCAACAAGGTCTTGGAAATTACACCACGACGCGAAGTGCACGTTGCTTTCTCTTTAATATTAATTGTAAATTCTTTTTTAATGTAAATTGTGTATTTGTGTGTGTATATGTTATCCCTCTACTGGAGAACCAAAAATATAAACTTTGGACCCTATACTGTGAGTTGGATTATTCATTTACTTTTCACACACCAAAATACCAAATTGGTGACCCCGTAAATTTCAATATGGAGAATGCACAACGTCCACGCGTCACGTTCCTGGCCGATCGGATCAAAGAGTTAGCTGCTGCATCTACATCTGTTGTTAGCGTCAACCAGGCGACGTTTAACTCGACATTAAGCGACCTTGCCAAGGATATTGCCGAACTTCGAAGGCAATTTAGTAACTTGGCTGTGGAGAAAAATGGCAGACAATTTGGTATTTTGGTGTGTGAAAAGTAAATGAATAATCCAACTCACAGTATAACAGTCCAAAGCTTATATTTTTGGTTCTCCAGTAGAGGAATAACATATACACACACAAATACACAATTTACATTAAAAAAAGAATTTACAATTAATATTTAAGAGAATGCAACGTGCACTTCGCGTCGTGGTGTAATTTCGAGAACTTGTTGATTCGTTGCTAGGCAACGCGATGCGGCGCGGGGTGCACGTCAGTTACATAAATAGGTTGTATAGGTGATTATTTATTTTATGTGTAATATATAGTTTATTTATAATATAAATAAATAAAATAATTACATATATTATTAAACTAAATAAATGTAGGAGAGTAGCCTACAGATTGATGAAGTCTCACCGATATGAGTCTATTCATCATCTTTCTGCCCTGTTCCCTTCTGGGGTCGGTGCAGACACGTGTCCTCTTCCATTTGAATCGGTCAGACACACAGATATATCAATATGATATATCTGTGGTCAGACGTCATTAATTAATGACCACTCGACCACACCGGCAGCGAAAATTATTATGCTTCAAAAGTGTAATTGTAAAAATGAAGCTTAATATTTTCAAACAATCGACAATCCTTAGCCAAGGGAATACAGCTCCCGAAGTACGCTACGTGACTTGGGTTATCGAGCAGCCAGTACCGATTTCGATTAAAAAAATAATTCCCTTCTCTTTATTGGTTATTGATTTGTTTGGAGGTAAATGCAAGGCAAGCAGTATATCTCCTGTGATTGGAAACGATTATAATACTATACAACAAGCTTAGACACAGGCTTGCGACTCAATTTATTATTACAATTATGATTGTTCTTGTGATGTTCGTCTCTCGAACGTACCCGTTCCGTTGGTATATAAACCAATTAATCTGGATCACATAAATATTAGAGAAATAAATCGCGCGGCCTGGAATTGCGTAAACTAAGTAATGTTCGCTAAGGCTGGTAACCGAAAATACATTAATTGCGATGATGCAGCGGATAGGACAAGAGTTCAGAGAATTTACAAAAATGTAATAATTTAATTTTACAGGACATATTTTTTTTAAAGTATCTAACATTTATAAGGGTTTTCATCTCATGTTTAAATAACAAACAAGTAATCATCAATTTAAAAATAACTCCTAGTTGTTCAACGTTGAAATACTCATCAAATTTAAATACATTTAAGCTTCCATCCAGACCTCAAGGTAAGTAATTCAATTTTCACTTTACAAATTTCTATCTAAGTTCGTAAAAATGTACCTCCTACTAATACCTGAGTACATAGAAAACAGAATTGCAATATTATAACTGTCGAATTCATGAAAATCGTCTTTCCATCGAGAACCTCATTCATCAACTTTATAATGCAGAAGCATTATAAACTTTATAATAAATATCGCTTTAATTTTACTATAAATAAAGGTAATCACAGCTCATTAGATTGAAATTAGGCACATAAATGTAGAGATAAGGCCGCCCTTGCAAACTATTTACTGTAACTTGTATTTATAATGTTTTTTCAAGTGTAATAAATAATAATGGCAGTATATTGCTAGGTGGTTCGTATATTAAGAGGAATACTGCTGCCCATTACTCATCGCTGTCTTTAGCCTTAGTCGCCTTCTAGGTACGACTCTCACAGGAGAGATGGGTGTGGTGACAATTGTATTCTACTCTGCCGTCACCTCACGGCAATTGGACACTCTCCTTCTCCCTACCCTGTTCCTAATCTATCTGGGGTCGGCGCAGTATGTTTCCTCTTCCATTAATATCGGTCAGAGGTCATCAAGTAATCCACCCTTTTGATTCATATTATCCATCACACCGTAAAAGTGCTAGTGATGAATGAATTAGACACTACCTATATGAAAAAATATTAACGGTCTGCATGACCGTTCGTATTTTTCGACATAGTATTGTACTGCACTAAACTCTACTGGATATCCCAAACAGCAACAAAGTATCCGATATTCCAAACAATTAGAATATCCCAACATTACAATTTAATTCGCAAATGCCAATGCTGCGGCTTTCTGGGATAATTGGATAATGCAATCAAGACGATTGCTTCTCCGCCTAACCAATAATAATCGGTCGCGCAATATCGTCAAAGGGTATTACAATCTATCGCGTTCAACGCTGAATAATATCTTTACAAATGGCAAGTCGGAGCAATGAAAAGGTACAGCAGGTCATCTTTATATCCAATAAACGATATCGATAATGCAGAGGCTTGAGCGATTGGGAGCAATTATTTATGTTGTTCCTCATTAGAATGATGAGCGCAGGATCGCCAAAAAAATCTATTACTTTTATAATTTTTCAATACCCAAAGTTAAATAAATTAAAGTTTTATAAGCTTTTTACTTCATCTCAATCCCACGAACACTGGAGGACGAAAACGGTGGTAATGATGCTGCTGGACTAATCAAACTTGGTCTAAAATTTAAAAGAAATCTATGTTGGCAGAAGAATGTTAGGCATGAACGCGGAAGGACGTAGAAGGAGAGGAAGACCAATGAAGGATGGATTGTGTAAAGAAGGATATGATAGCGAGAGGAGTGGATGAGAAATTGGTGAAGGGTAGAAAGGAGTGGAAGAAGAAGACATGTGCCGACCCCGTCTAGATCGCGATAAGAGCAGAAGAATAAGCATGCTACAAGGTAAATAATGATAACATTTACTTGAAGTGAACCTTCTATAGTTGTCCATTTTGCGACACTAGAGTGGCACCTGCTATCGACACGGCGACACACGTGTAACCCACAAACAGAATACCAATGAAATTTTTCAATTTTTAACTCAATCGCGTGGACCTCGCTTTCGGCTTAGTCGACGTAGGGAAAAATTTGCCGAAATGTGCCTGCCTACATACATACTCACAATACATCTCTACATATACAGGCGCTCACAATACATCTCTAAATACGTACATACATACTTACTGACCCCTCTCTGCCACACTATGGACAATGGAGTTTTCGTCTCATCTCCTCAAGCAGCGTTGAATAACATTTCGCCAATTAGGTTAGGTCCCACGCCACCTTTTTTTTATGGGTGTTAAAATGCCTTTACGCACTTCCCACGGTCCCGGGACTTGGACCGTAGGGGTGTGTGGGACTCCCCGGCGTATAGAACGCCGGGACTACACCACTAAAATATCCCCGGTTCTCCATCTTTAGCCGACTACGCGGGGGGGAATGAGGGCGCCAGCTAAGTCTTCTCCCAGGGTCCCCCGCTCGGCCTATTGTCCGCATCCGGACTCGTCTATGCGCTTCACCTTCTTCGCGGCGACATACCGGAGAACGTGTATGTCGCCGCGCCACATTGGACCACAAAAGCGAATGCTGGGAAAAGGGTCCCGCCCAGCATTCGGTGGAGGCGAACCTATTGCCATCTAATAGGCACTTAAATCGCAGTATATTGCTATCCTTTCCATCGCTGTCTTTACTCTGAGTCGCCTTGGATGACACCTGCGTGAGAGATGGGGGTGATGCACAGTTATATCAATATCTGTGGTGTGGTGACAATTGTGTTCTACTCTGCCATCACCACAGAGCTAATATTAATTTAATCATGCATATCAATTCGATAAATTAGTACAATACAAACACAGATATTGAAACAATCAGTGACTATTAAAATAATGTTACGTTGTAAATTGCGTCCCTACTTGCGGCCGTCATGGCACATTATTATTTGCTATTCGATAAATAAAAATTACCTTTAAAAATGAATAGAAAGAAGCTAGTTTTTCTCTTGAACATAATCACATAATATCTGTTGATTGAATTTCCATTTATCTTTGTAGTTGACGATTCGCAACGCCAATTCACATACAACATACTTGATAGATTAATTTCACATTTGCTGAGAGTAGAATTCCCTTTTGGATAAATGTTAACGACCTAATTAAAACAAATAAAGTATTCGTACATCAGGTTATGTTTACATCACACTGGAATTCTAGATCTGTCAGCTTCAAGCAAATATTTGTCAACTGTCAACAACAGCTAGCGACCTCTATTACTGACGCGGTACACTATTGGTCTATGTCAATTATTTGTTTATTGATTTATTTATTGTATACAAAATCATTATTAAAAAGTATGCATTAAAATATCATGATTAAAATTGAGCAATTTATTCCAAAACAATTTATATAGATATTAGCTTAGATTTATTTAATTAAATTATAGATTAAAAATAAGTGAAATTCAGTAAAACGGAATCAGTACATTTTTTCATTATGAACCTACTTCTAGAAACTTCGAATCGCAGAAACCATATCATCTGTGGCCAGTCGATGTGGCCAGGGTAGGAACGCAATTTACCAACTAATTATTAAATAATATTAGGGTAATTATTCCGAAGTCGATTTAATTATCTTTTAATAAATGTCATAACTAAAATATAACATTACACTTAAATAAATACCCTTACAGTTAAATAAGTATGAATTGAACACTGGAAATTCCTTATTGTTTTAGTTAATGTCCAGCTTAGAATTTGACAAGTCTGAAATGTTTATTTTGGTTTTGAACGAAGGGTGGAAACGTCCAAAGTGACAGTTCTAGCTCGGAAATTTATTGTGTGTTTTGTTACACGAGTCGAGTTGCGTAATTCAGCGAAAGGAAAAATTGCCTTAAAAGAGGGTAAAGTGGCACTACTGTACACACTCCCACCCGACCGGACCTTCCAGAATCCAGCAAAGTCAGTGTGAGATTTCGACCTGCGCTCGCGCCTTGGAAGGCCACAAAAGGTGACGACAGCCCTGATGCGCTAAAGTGCAATAAGGCGCCTGATTGGTGCCGGCCGACGATCAGCCAGACCGCGTGCGCCGCCAACCCACTAACCTGAGGGGCCTCCGAGGGGATTCGTCTCGCCGCCAGGATATAGACCACGTGCTGTAGCCTGGACGCGAGACCCTCTCCCCCCGAGCCGCCTCCGTGGTGTATCCGGGCAGCGGTAGCGGCCAGCCTGGGTGAACGCCTGGCCTGACGGCAGGCGTAGACGGTTTTTTTTAACCCTGTTTTTCTTTTAACCCTGTTTTTTAACCTTGGTTTTTAACCTATGGTTTTGTTTTAAAATGGTTTCACTATTGGCCTCCCTCTTGGTCAATATTTATCAAAGATCCTGAGCAGCGCTGCGCTTTCATTAGCTCCGGATCTGGGACTATTCGAGTCCCTGGCGCCCATCTTTATTTTAGTTTTTACACGGCCTCCCTCACGGTTTTGTAACATTCTTTATCTGGAAGGACTTACGCAGAAATCTGGTTTTATCCCAACCACCCACCATAACTTTACCGCTGAGATATTAGCTGGCTTATTAGGCACTATGCGTACTTAAACTTAATTGAACTTTTACTATTATACCCTGAATTCAAAATTGTTATACAATAAAAAATATTATATAAGTTTCGGCAGCGTAAAAAATAAATAAATAAGTAAATGATATTATTAATAAATAAACCATTGTTGTATCATCACTGCATTTTCATTAAGAATACCCAGCCCTTATACAACAAATTCTTTTGTCCCTTTTATGGTACAAATTCTCTAACTTGTTAGGGAGATTGTGCCATGGAGGGGCAAAGGTTTTTAAATTGTAACAATAATTTACTCTTCTTCTCCATTCTGTTTCCTAATCCATACTCAGCTAAACCGTGTGAAAACTATGTTAATCCATGGAAAAAGCAATCCTATGTGGTCATTAATTCCTCTCTAAGCCTAACCACCCCCTGAGGCATCCATTCGCGTTCTCATTAAGCCAAAAATAGACCGACCAAAATACAACTCTCTGTATCCACGAAGTAATGCGTCACTTAAAACGCCCACGCCTCAACGGACCTTGGTTAATCTGTATAGGGGTTGCTAAATTAGATAGTATTTAATCTGTGCTCTATTTATAAAAAGAAAATGATTTAAGAGTGTTTGGCGCGCTTACAATGCCGTCAGACAGATTTTTGTTTCGATAATAAAAAAATAGTTTCAGAGTAGAATTGTTCAGTTAAAGTAGAGTTATTGTGATGCACAAGGATCCGTGTTGACTTTCAATTATGCAGAATCATCAATTGTTTGAACGAGTTTGACGTTGAGATTTTATAGTAGGTTTCACCACCTCGTTAGTCGTCAATTCGCCATCATGAAGTCGGTTTCAAATCGCGCCAAGCGCTCCCTAGACGTATTAAAATGATTTGAAATAAAGACATTACATATTTGGAACAGCGTCGCTACAAACAGTGCCACTTACTTTACTTGTTAGGCTTTAAAATTGGAACTACAATTTACCCATAGATTTTGATTTTTATGCCACTCTCTTTTACTCACTAGGTGAATACACTACACCACCAACTGACCAGGGGGTCTACCGCCTAACTCGATTGCTAAAGCAAAAGCTATAGTTTATGACGTCATGCTGTCATTTCGCACCAAATGTACCTAAACTATTAGCGATAGCTTTGAACGAATGATCACCGAATGATTTTGTATGAATTTGGCACAAAATCCGTGCCGCCATGAAATTCAGGATGGCTGCTATAGCCGTAAGCAGTGCATTGCAATATATAGCTATCATCAGCAATCGAGTTAGGTGGTGGGCCCCCAAATAAATTAGTGGCACTATATCGCCCAATACTTATAAAAAAATCAAATTAAAGTATAATATAATTACGTGCACTAAACTGTAACGCAGTAGGTATTACACACGCTAAATAATGTTTAGTACCTAAGCCAATAAGAAACATTGGCACACTTTCGCAAGAAGACAAATAGCCAGTAGGCCTTTTTACTAATTCGAACAAAAAATCCCTGCTAACCTACGTATCGGAATAGCTTCTTCAATCTGCGACTAGAATATTAAAACAGGCAGTAGAGCGATCTGACTGCCATCTAAGGGCCACGTTACATTTGTCGACAGGGAACTGTCACAAAAATATAATCCTTGTGTCTACAATTTTGACAGCCAGTCGGACCAAACCAATTTAGACTATTTGTTCCAAATGCAAATAAGTATAGGTACATTAACAACTCCAAAAACAATTATTTTTTATCACTTTGCCAATAACTTAGATGACCTTAAACTTAAACCTTCACTTCACGAGTAGCGTTAATAATTAAATTAAACAATATCAAATAATAAAGTTAATTATTATCTCGACTTAGCCGATCCCACGTCGTCAAATGCGTGGAGGCCCTTAGCAGACGATCCCACCATTGGCTTAGATGCCGCTTGCTGTTTAATTGTTTTATTTGGGCTTTTATTAGAGGCACCTCTGGGCTGCAGATTGGTTTTGTGCTTCACTGAGGCAAGGCATTAGCTGTCTGTGAAAATTAAATGATTAGTAACGATGGATTATTGATAAAACGATGGATTATTGCAAAAATTATATCTTGTTTGAAGATGTGAATTCATAAAGTACTTTTTTTATACATGTACATACTGCGCTGACCCCAGACAACAAGGTAGGACAGGATTTGATATCCACATTGTCCACCATAAAGGTCCAACCCCGAAACATAATAATTATGTTAACATTATTATTATGGCGACAGATTTTGATAAGAAGGCGCTAGCTAGCCAGGCGGCCTTGAAAAAAGCCAAACCAACACCAAACTGAGTACAAATTGCTACTCTCCTAAAGATCGAACCCGGGACCTCGGGATCTTAATTCCTGTGGGCGAACCACTACACCTCGGAGGCGGTATATGACAGGATGCATGCGTGCTATAGAATTCATTCCATTCCGTCGTTCCATTTCTTGTCTCAGATGGTTTTAAAAACTCAAAACCGCGGCCTCTTATGGCCTACCTGGCCTTAACCACATCTTAACCTCTCACCTGCCTTAAGAGTCTTACGACATGTTCAAATTAACTTACAAACACAAAGTGGACAAAAAACAATCTCACTCAGAAATTGTATTTAAATTTAGAATCAGCCAATTAAAAGTGCTGGAGCAGACGCCATTCACAAGCCAGCTCGATCTAGGAATATCGGGGCATTCATTTCAGAGCATTGTTTCCTCACGAGGCGAGAGGGCCGATACTCTATTCCATACAGTCGTTTATAGCCGCTCATTTTTGCTACTGCGAGCGAACATGGCTGACTGTGGAGCTGCCCAGTGTCGTAAAAAAGCTCGAGTTACGCCGCCCGGTTACCTTCCCCCGAATACAGAAACGCTACTCAAAGTTTGAGTTCGTTTAACATTTAACTATTGTCATATTCGGAGGTTAGCGTTTTATTTAAGTAGCGATGTAGTCTCGGTTTAGTAGACAGATAAGAATAGAGTTATAACTTATTCTTTTCACGAGGAAAAAATTACAATAGCGAGCGCATAAAGTAGAAATAATTTCAAAACGATTCAAACAGATGCCGTTATGTTTTTTTTTACATTTAAATTTATCACTTTGTCCAAAGTAAGTAAGATAAGATACTACATTTATATTGAAAATATATCACACTATAAAACATTTTTTTAATTAATTTTAGGATCATCCCACAAGAGACATACAACTAGGATATGCCACCACCCGGCCATTAGCCACCAAGCCTGTGGGTTGATGATATTAAATTAACATGTCATTTGATTTAATATTATTAAAATCCTGATAAAAATAAAAGTATCTAACAGAACATTTTTAAAACACGAAAAATAAGTATGTCCGCTTGGTTGTCACGAAGAGGTAGCTAAGTACTTAGCAGTAGTAGTAAGTAGGCAGCGCCTTAGCCTGCATTTAGGTATGTTGGTGGTAACCAGACCTTTTTTATAACCTTCCGTGACTACAAGGCCAATAAAAATACGTAATGCAACTGGCATGAAAGGTTGTAGCACAGTACCCAAACATCAGGTTAAACAAATCCGTAATGTTGATTAAACGAGATATAGAAGGCGACAAATCAAGGTATAAAATTTAATAGTTATTTGTTGTACGTGAGTGCAAAGTTGTTTTTTAACCGCGTGCTCAATTTTGATGACCGAGCTAGAGAAGGATTCTAAAATTGAATCACGAGCGTAGCGAGTGATTCAAAAATTAGAATCCTGAGCGATAGCGAGGGAATCAAAAGAGCACAAGGTGAAAAATCTTTGCACTCGAGTGCAACACGTAACTTTTCATCCCCCCAACGAGGAAATTGCAAAATACAAAAAAAAGTACAATCACAACAGTTTCTGTTTTCACCCAGAAACTTCCACAACACCCTCCCATCAACCCAAACACACTCTCAACACCCACCCAGAAACACCCAGAACATACACCCATACATAACCACAACACCCACCCATCCACCCAGAAACACCCACAACATTCACACCCACAATACACACCCATCCACTCAGACACACCCAAAAAACACCCATTCACCCAGAAACACCCATTCACCCACAAAAACACACAAAACACCCAATCACCCAGAAACACCAACAAAACACCCATTCACCCAGAAACACCCACAAAACACCCATTCACCCAGAAACACCGACAAAATCCCCATTCATCCAGAAACACCCACAAAATACCTATTCACTCAGACACACCCAAAAACACCCATTCACCCAGAAACACCCAATCACACAGAAACACCAAAAAAACACCCAAAAACACTCATTCACCCAGAAACACCCACAAAACACCCATTCACCTAGTCACACCCACAAAACACCCATTCACCCAGACACACCCAAAAACACTCATTCACCCAGAAACACCCACAAAACACCCATTCACCTAGTCACACCCACAAAACACCCATTCACCCAGACACACCTCCAGCACCCACCCATCCACCCAGCCACACGCGCAACATTCATCCAGACACACCTGTAAATAACTTATAAAAATTACCGTCTCTAATGGAGTTCCGAGACGGTCAATCAGCTTGAGTCAAGCACGTTGATTTTCTGTATGTTTTTGTTCCGTTGCTAGCGTAAACAAATCAAACAGACCTAAAAAGCTTTTAAATGCTTGACTCAAGCATCAAGCAAGCGTTGTAGACGATCAAAATGTTTAAAGCAAGATTGACGCCAAGCTGATTGACCGTCACGGAACTCCTAGGTTTTAACAAATTTATGACGTGAAAAGAAAATGGCGCGCGCAAAGCAAATTACAAAATAAGTACACCAAGAAGGTTCCGAGTCTGAGTTTAAATAGGTTGCATGATAATTTCGGCACCATGGAGGTAGAAATAAATAGGTGTAATGATGTTTTGAATTCACAAACTCATTGCACACGATGTTCTAAATTCAAATTTACTTTATCCTCTAGAGGATAAAAACTGCTTTTGCACTCAGATATCGAAGAGCAAAAACGCTTTTTTCGAGATGGTGGGATGAAAAAATAATTATACTTGTAAAACATTTCATTGCCACTCCATAGTTTTGTGTTCTCGTCGTCTGAGCAGTTATTGTTTCCAATAATGAACTGCGGCTGCCAACCAACGCTACCTGCGAGTAGGGCCAATTCACATCGAAGTAGCACTGTCGTCGGTAAGCGGATTTTTACATTTGCCAATAAAATAGCAAATCAAATCACTATTTTAGAAACTGTCATGTTTTACGCTGTAGTGACGTCACACAGACTCCATTGCGCTGCATTCTTATTCAAAGAGAATACAACACTACGTAAGAAGAGACGGGACTCCATAGAGCAAAATTAATCCGACCAAATGTCAAAATTAAGTACCTCAACGTAGCCAACCTAAAAACTGATAAACAAAGAGTTCTGCCAACCTAAAGGGCAAAATAGAGATGTGCCACCTGCTATTCAAAATTTTATCGATATCGATGAACGCATCGACCTGCACTTTATTAAAAACAATAATTTTAAAATTTCTACTGAGACACTATACCTCGTTTTTTAACTTTAAAGTACTGAATCAAACAAGTAGATGTTATAAATAAATTATCAAGGCTATTGCAATTGCAAGAATTTGCAATTACATTTAACTGCCGATCAACACAGACTTTGATATAATATAATTGTTTTTTATTTAAACTATACGACTAAACGACCGTTGCGCTGACAGATGAATGACTTTTCACCCAAGAACGAGAAAGGTTGAGGAATAGAGTGAGACAGATATAGTCGCCATTAAAATTCACTTAAGTTTCATAGAACGTTTTTTCTGTATGAAGTTGCGACAGACTGTTCTTATTATCTAAGCCGTGACGAAATTAAATGATTCACGTATATAGCCGAAGACAATGTTCTATATTATAGATTATACTTTTAATTAATTACGGATACCCTGTGACGGGACGAATGTATGGGCGCGTTGCGAGGAAACACCACGGCTCCAGTTGTCTCTATTTCTACGCGTTCTACAGGGGTTAGGGCGACTGCAATAGATCAAGTCAAATTAGTTTTCTGGATGTTTATAAGGTTTTTTAAACGTTGATATCTTTTTTAATGATTAATTTATGTAAAAAAGGAAAACATGCCAATAGTGGCCATATATTATTACGACAAAAATTATATTATTCTACTGGCATTATCCAGGGAGGAAACAGGGTACGACGTTTGTATGGAAAAACGGCCAGTGTTCCTCTTGTGTCAGCGGCGCGTCCATGTCTGCGCCTTCGGTGTGAATTGGCCCTAAGATGTATAAAAGTATTCTAGAGTGCGGGCCAGATAAGTCCGCACGTGGTCACAATTGGAACAAAAATTTCGTCCCCTATTTTGTTTGTCTAGGAGTGTCAATGTTAGCGAGCAGCGCCACCCCTCGCGCGCGGACTTATCTGGCCCGCACTCTAGTATGGAATTCCATTTCTATACGCACAGTCAGTCCACATATAAAGCAACAAACGTATAAGCAATTAGAGTCGCGTTCTAGTTGAAAGCGTCTATAAAGTTACAGAGCTCTTATGAACTTACTCATTAGCGAGGGAATGGAAAATCGACGATTGCAACATAATATCGTCGTTGTCAAACCAAAATCTGCTATGTGCAAAAAGCATATTTTTGAGACATAGAGAGAAAATTTTCTGTGACGTAGGACTTAAAGTAAAATTATTTTTCTCGATTGGTGTAAATACGATATGGCTGCCCTCAAGGCCATAGTGAATTGTCAATTACCCGCTCACGCTCGCTCAGATCAATAGCTCTCTAGTTAGATAGTCAATAAATCTATTATTTTAAAAAACTTGGAAATCCGTTTTGCCTCTTCAATTTATCTTGATTGAGGCAATAACGTTTGCTCATACTCAAGTATCAAGAGTCTTTTTTTCAATTATTTCGGCATTTTATATTTTTAGTTACCTGCCCGGATCGCAGAGGACGCGGGTTCAATTCCCGCATCATGATACACCGCACCGTCAATATTCTTTGTACTAATTTGTCTTACATTCTTAATTCATATAATTAATTACTATTTTGATTTTAATGTGAACATTATAGCAATGATGTTAGAAAATGCTCGTGAAGATGAGACTTGTTCTTCTCATAGCCTGTCATGTTTCTTTCGCCGAAAGTGAAACTGCAATGTCCTACAAAACGGTTCTTTTCAGAGCCTCTTACATTTCTTGGGACAGGGTTGTCCTATGGCTACAGTGCTACAGTGGTCCCCGTCTAGTGACAACGTACCGGGCAGCATGACCACACGACCGCAGCGAGTTCGCTTGTCGGCTTGTGACGTCATAGTGTTCGTTTGTGGTACATTGGTTGTCTGAGGCAGTGCTGGTTGGTGCTACTGGCACTAGTGGGCATTGGTTTTATGAGGTAAAGGTTGTGAAGGTAACTGATTTGGTTTGAGGTACAGTTGTCTTCTGGTATGGTTTCTTGTCCTCCTGTGGCTATAGATTCAATGCGTTCGCGCAGTCAGCTAAACAATGCTACACTTGCTTTCTAAAGAAAAAAAAATCTACAAGTATTTGTATATAAATATATATAAAAAGTTTATTTGCGTCCAATTTATTGGCGTCCGAAACGCGTGAGTGTAGAAAATTTTTATTTTCGTTCATCAAATAAAAACAAAAGCAACAAAATGTATTAGCATCGTTGGCCGCCTATCTACAATGCATACAATACTTGCGCTGATCTAATTTTTGGTGTCAGAATTCCCAGTCATCACCTGAGGGGACTAAAGGTCTGTAGGCCTATTCCCTAACTTTTTTTGACAGTTGAAAGTGATTATCACTGAACTATTTACTAATACATTGCTGTTATCACAGGACAAGTGTCACAATAACATTATAGTAAAGTAGTAATGGATACGTAAATAGTTCGGTGATCATCACTTTCAACTGTCAAAAAAAGTTAGGGAATAGGCCTACAGACCTTTAGTCCCCTCAGGTGATGACTGGGGACGGGGCCTCTCTCGTGTATTCACGTTACGTACATACTCGGGGCACGGGCGGGAAAAACCCATTTCAAATCGGTGATGGTGGCCCATCAATAAGCATTCAGACATTTTAAATTTACTATTTACTTTGCAGCAGTGGGATCTAGGCCAACAAAAAAAATCTTTCATACTACTGTAGCTGAAGGAAACTGGTATTCTTAAGAATGTTACAAATAAAAGAACATGTTGATACATTAATTAGTTTATTCACGTGTTATTTATTAATTCTAAATCAAAGTCACATTTAAAAAATATATGTAATATGGATAATCCATACGGGGAACTTAACCTAGGTGTGACTTAATGTACCTAACTAGAACTCTCCTAATAATGAAAAGAAATGAAACAATAGGACATTCATTACGAGCTAAGAACTAAATGCCAGTATTAGTTTTTGAAAGCAACTTTGATTAGTTTGGAATGTTTTCTTCCAATTTCGTTATATCCCAGCGTAGCTGTTGATAAATTTGAAATGTTTTAAGGGTTATACCTTGTGCCAATGGACTTGTTCACAATATTAGTACATATAGTATCGTAATGCAGTAAACAAATAAATAGGTATCATACTTAATCATTATACTTAAATATCTGGTTGGAAATTTGAAAATATAGCAAAAAAAAACAAAGTTGAATAACGTCTGTAAAAATACAATATTTAAAATAATTTCAACACCTAACCCTTTACAACACAATCAACAAAGTTGGTATATTGTCTTAGCAATTACTCATACATATTTCACAAAGCTTGTACGAGAGAACCAAAGATGCATTTGTAGTCGAATGTCAGTGGATAAATCACTGACTTTGCTATCAGATAATTTATTATTTACATAAAATATTTCAAGCACACTTATATTAAATTATACACTATTAATTTCGACTTCACGAGCTAAAAATATCTAGAACAACCGTGCCCGTAATAACAATGAATTTTAGATCATATTATCTAATTGTGACATTATAATGCAACACTTTGGTATCGATTACTACATAACGCTACATTACTGCTCGTTCTCTTTGACATAATTATTAACATGTTAAATGCATTCACGTAAGTCACTTTTGATTAATTGATTGGATAATGTGTTAAGAGTTAAGATATTAAATTAGAAAATAAATCTTGAAATTGAATTTTTAACTGTACTTTATAAGATATTAAACTTGGGATGAAATTAAGTTTTGGAACTAACTGAATCAACGTGTAATTGTCATGCATTAATCTTTAGTCTGTAAAAAGTTACCAAATAAATAAAATAAAACAAATAGACAGAGTAAAAAATAAACTATCTAGGATGAAATCAAAGAATATTAGACATTTTGTCATTAGAAATTACTTTATTTCACATACAATGATAACTATGATTAGTTACAAGACAAACATACAAGTGTAAGAACATAAAGAACGCATTCGGTGAAACATGAAGGAAGCTATCAAACTTGATAAAACAACCAATAGTATCCAAAACCATTTATCTTCGTTCTTATTCTAGGCTCTCTCTTATAGATTGTTCTAGTCTGGTAATGATCACGACAAAATAAATGCTAATTCTGAATCTACACTATAATACACAAACATAAATGACAAATTGTTATTTACAAAAATTGACGGACAATTTTATAAATATGTAGTTGGAAAATTTTATAATTAGTATGGCCACACACGTTATTAAGTTGATTTTCTAAAGTTTTGTATTTTAAAGACTTTTAATGGTTTTATTTTGATAACGAATTTTTTTATGCGGATACACTATGACGTGACAAAAAATACATTACAAAATAAACCAATTATCGTTTGAGCATAGCATAGTTTAGAAGCAACAAGCTTCGTAGCATCACGTTAATAAATAAGACTACGCTTTAGACGCTATCGCTTACTGGGCTTAGGTACTACAGTGATTGTAATTCTCAATATGACCACTAATGGTAGTTGACTGATAACCTTAGTGAAATCACAAGAGTAAATAAACGGAACAGAGAACAATCTTCATACAACCGCGCGAATCGGTTGCACTACTACAAGCACGCGGGGCATGTATGCGTTACCACTAGCCACTGTCGCGCACGCAGAGAGACTGAAAAAACCGGTTCATGACACACAGACAGTTGCATAATGTCAAGAATAGTGCGACGGCGTTCTTGGGAAGCTTTTACTCTGTTCGGTTTAATTACTCATGTGGTGAAATACCAACTGAAATTCAAAATACAGCAATATACCTATAGTCTGTACCATCTAACTTGTCTTATTTGGTAACAACCTTGGCACACCTTTTTATTGAAAATGCAGTATTAAAATTCAACTGATAACTAGATTCAATAGGTTTCAGTCTGTAATAACGATTCATTGTAATAGATTATTGACTTTGTTATTATTTTATTTTTAAATGGGTGATTATTTTAAAAAGCTGTGCCCAGATTGTTCACCAAATAAGACAATTCAGATGGTACAGACAAACTATGTGGACTAGTGTGGGCATTCAGAATAGTCATAAAGTTTGTCGTGGCCAGGCGGCGTTCTGGTGATCTAGTGTCGCGGGTCGCGGCGGTGGTCGCGCTCGCGGTCGCGCTCCGCCGGCGGCGGGTCGCGCTCGCGCCTCTCCCTGTAGCGGTCGTCGTAGTAGCTGGTGGTGGTGGCTCGACTCTTCGCGCTGCTCGCATCGCCGGCGCCACTCTCCGCCGTCGGCTCCACTGGAGACTTGCGGGGCCTGGACCATTTACAATGCAATTTGAACATAATAATTTAAATTTTGTGCCGTGTGGTGAGGACAGAGTAGAATGCAATTGTCACCACCCCAAATCTCCCTCGTGGCTGTCGTACAAAGCGACTAAGGATAAATCAGTGATGAGAAACGGGCAGCAGCGTTCCTCTTATACCACCTAGCAATGTACTGCGACTTTAGTGCCCGATAAATTGCAAAAGGCTTGCCACCTATTGCATGTGACCTTACACAATTGGCGAAACGTGGGTGCTAGTTCACCTTTGTCTACCCCTTCGGGGATATAGGCGTGATTTGTGTATACTATGTATGTATGTAATTTAAATTTTATAAATCATACATACATAAATCACGCCTATATTTCCGAAGGGGTAAGCAGAGGTGAATTAGCGCCCCATTTTAGAAAATCACTAGATATTGCAAAGAAATATTAAGCCAGAAAATTTCGAAAAATTATGCCCAGCCCGTTGGTTTACAACATGGGAATAAAAAGAGAAATTTCAGCAGTTTATGAAATGTTGCATGTTTCAAACTTTGCATGCAATATAGCAGCACATTTTGGTGGTATAAGAGGAATGCTGCTGCCCATCACTCATTGCGCTAACGCGACCCTAAGTCACCTTATACGCACACCCACGGGAGAGATGGGGGTGGTGACAATTGTATTCTGCTCTGCCGTCACCACACGGCTTCAATAAGAGATGCATAACAAAGATTTCAATAATACAACAAGTGTGTAGCATAGTACGGTTACTAAAGCTCTTTACGACCAACATAGAATGCAAAGTAATATTAACCTTTCTTCCCTGCTGTGACCCCTGTTGTAATGATCGGCACGTTCACGATCCCTTGACCTGGACCTATCGCGTTCCCTCTCACGGTAATCTCTGTAATATCTGCAATCATAAAATGTTATTGTGTTTAGGAATATTATAATGCACTTTGTCACATTTGTAAAGGTTTCACCTGTAAAGGGTTTCACCTGTAAAGGTTTCACCTTTACGGCTGAACGAATTTTAGAGGAGTTGCGAAAGTACTCAAAATATTGCCCCAAGGCCCGCTAGCATCGAGTTTAACCGTCGGATTAATTTTCTTTATAACCGTCGGATTAATTTTCTTTATTTTGGGACTATTTTGATCGTTACATAAATTCAGTACGATATGAGTTTGTCTTTAACCAGATTTCAATTTAGTTGCGAACGATTCGTAAGACAACTTGTAAGCTGTCAATAGCGCATTAACCATCAGAAAAACCTATATAAATAAACAGTAGCCGTACCTAAACAAAATGTTTTAAAACTTACGGGGGGAAAACACTTTTATTAGGTATAATAACGTGTGACATTTATTCAGGAACAAATACATTCACTCAAATTGCTAACGGCGATATCGAATTACTGTAACAGCGATTTAGCTTTGATCAACATAATAGTACGTTATTTTATTTATTTTGATTTACTGCAAAGTTCCCAATTAAATAGACACTTACGCATCGCGGTCGCGTTCACGGTCCCGTTCCTTTGACCTTTCCCTGTACCTGACAACAAAGAAAAGTTTTAGCTGAGGGCGAATGGACCAAGGTATCGAGGAACTTACAAAAAAAAATCGAAGATATTTTGTATATGCTATGACGGAAGTGCTAAAGTTTGTAATTTGTATGACCCCGGGATACACACCGTAACCTTATCTGAATCGGAATAAATCAGTTCGTTTTTTATTGTTAAGTGCAGTGTCCATTGCTTATACTGAAATACCGTCAACGCGACCGCGAATCTTACTTTCGCGTCTTGAAATGCATATCATCCATGTTTCTATCCTATCCTATACGAACGTCTGTAATTTATAAGAGATCAACGGTTATTATGCACTTAATAAAAACATTAATTTGTCCTTTCAATGACACCAGTTTTTTTATTATTATTATCTATATTTATTTAGAGACTTTTGCTTTCTGCTATGTCAGTCCCATAGTACCCTAACGTGTTTACAGTCTCGTTCAAAAATACAATTATAACTACAAAAAGACAATTATTGATGACGTATCATATTGCAGATTAGTTGAGCTTCATTAGATGTTGGGTCAGCTAAGCATCAATCATAAGACACCAGTTTTAAACATCTGTGGCTGTAAGGGCCGAACGATAGACTGGTAATTATTATTATTATTAAAAATGCAATATGGACCGTTGATAGACATATCGATACTTTATTTAGCAAGACAGCCAACTCTACATTACGACAAAAAAATTGATTTAGTTTGAATTCAACAGTAATTCGGCGTGATTTGCAAACAACAAAATAATTGATTGCCAAAATATCATCCACCAACGCTTTTTTTAAATCTTGATGAGTAGCAGCATACAACAAAAACCATTTTAGCGTCTCCTGAAGAACGGCTGGTTTGCCAATTAAAGTATCGATATTCAACTTCGAACCCAGTAAAGACCTCTGTAAACTAATACCTGTCCCTGTCCTCTCGCTCGCGGCTCCTGTCCCGGTATCTGCTAGCAGAGCGCTCCCGCCGCCTCGGAGCCCTATGGTGCGTGCGGGCGTCCCTCTCGCGCGACCGGGAACGGCGCGAGCGGTCGCCGCTGCTGTACGACTTGGTCTCGACACCGTGGAGGGTGTCTTGCAGCGACGATATCAGGATCTTGCAACGGTCGTCGTGCGCCACCTACCAGATATATTTTATCAGTGTTGTAGCAATATTATTTTTGATTTTTATTTGAACAATATTATAATTTTTTTTTATTTATGACAATTAAAACTAGGATAAAAGAAGTTTATGCAGAGAGCATGAAAACTATAATCATTCGAACTTTTTCTGACCTATTTTCCATTGTAGTGTTATTGCAATTGACAACATTTCAAAAATGACAATCACCCAAAATAAAAATACCGTTTCTTTATTTTGTAATCCTGACTTCGAAAATATTTTTATTAATTTTTGTCACGGTCGTGGATGTATGAATTAAAACGTTTGCCTTCTTATATGGAAGAATAAAAAAGTTATCATAGACATGATAACAGACGTCAGTCATAAATTAAATCCAGTGTCGTTAATTGTCATAGTCGAAATTAACATTAATAAAGTAGCAATAAATTGAAATCATTTATAAACTTTAATTTAAAACGTATTATACTTTGAAATTGATCTGAACCATTTCAGATATGATTTTATTTTCGACACCGGAAACGCCAGTTCGTCAATTTTGGCAAGTGATCTTTTTATTTTTTGCGTCAAGAGTGATATCGCTATTTGTCCACAATTGTGACGTCATTTGACACTTACGTCTGTTTAGTATGACCGGTATTTCAATCATGTTTTTTGTATGAAAACGACGGAATTCAAAAGAAGAAAAAAATATGGGTGTCTTCATTTTAGGTTTAATTTCATATAACATCATAATAAAGGTATGTTGAAAAAATGAAATGTTGTCAATTGAAACAAAAGGTGGCACCTCATAGTTTTACTCCAAGCAGTTAGCAATTATACACGTGAATAGTATTTTAATAAGTGCTGCTTAATATACCTTGCTCTGTTTGATGAGTGAAATGGCGGTGACAAGCGTCTCTATAGCGGACGCATACTCTCCGGCGGCGGCGTCGCTGACGGCACGAGCGATTGCACTCGACGATACGGTGCGATTGCGACTCATTACCTGATTAATAATATTTTAGTAAAATTAAACGAGTATTATATGAATTATAACAAACAGAATTGACTTTCGCAACTAAGTCAGGTTGTCATATTATTACACATAACATAATTCAATAGAACAATTGAAAACGATAATACCAAAAAAATCACCTATTTTTCTACTCTATCACAGCAACAATGATAAGGACTTTTTTTTTAAGTTAAATAGGCAGAACATTTGACCCTAATCATGCCTGGTGGAAAACGATGATGAGGCCTAAGATGGAGTACACACTCGCCTAGAAGATGCCTGTTCACTCTGGCCTTGAAGATGTCCAGATTATACTGATCTGGGAAAACAGACTCGTTAGTTGTTCGCATTATGAAATCGGAATCACATCGTGATTGGCCAGTGATTATGATGATGATGGTAATTAAATTCATTCTAATTCGAGTCTTCAACAGCAAATTTAGTATAATAATAATAAATCATTTATTTGCATGAACAGTATTTTACAGGGTTAGAGTTCTTCATCGCTATTGCGCGTTATTCAGCCATGTTTACAGGCGTGCAAATTTTATTAGTTATAGGAATATCATAGGAATCCTAGTAGTAGTTATATAATGCCGTGTGGTGACGACAGAGTAAAATACAATTGTCACCACCCCAAATCTCTCCCGTGGGTGTCGTACAAGGCGACTAAGGATAAATCAGTGATGAGGAATGGGCAGCAGCGTTCCTCTTATACCTACCACCTAGCAAAGTACTGCGAATTTTGCGCCCGATAAATGGCAATAGGCTCGCCACCTATTACATGGGACCTAGCATAATTGGCGAAGCGTGGGTGCTAGTTCACCTTTGCCTACCCCTTCGGGGATATAGGCGTGAATTATGTATGTATTATGTACATACCTCCTCGAATTCAGCCTCGCTGATAGCGGGGTGTGGCGGATGCGGTGCGGGGTGATGAGGCGCGGGGTGATGCGGCGGCCTCGCTTCCCCCGGCGGCGGGTAATTCTGTATTCAACAAGGTATTGTTTTATAGTTCAACTACAAAGTAATTTAAATACAAATAAATATAAGTAGAACCGTATTGGCTAGCCTGTGGCTGCTATGGGTAGCTTATCGAAAATTTTTTGTTTGAATAAAATACAAAGATGTAAGAAAATTTAGAATAATTACTGTCCTGGAAAATCAATATAATAGTTGTGATACTCTATAACGGATGATGTATTTTTAAGATACATAAGATACATAATTCTAAATGCATTTGATAGATAGAGAAACATGATTATTCTTTTATGTTTTGTGTACTATTTTCCAGCCATTAATAGCGATAGACTGTATTACAGTACACTGAATCATTACCTGAGGAGGGCGGCCGTAGGGTTGCCGAGCACCGGGCGGCGGGCCCTGCGTGGGCGGTGGCACCCCGTGTGGCGGGTGACCGTACGGAGCTCCGGGTCCTGAACCAAAAACTACACATTCAATTATTGTTTATGTCACACCTGACCATAAAGTGGACTTTTCCGCCCGGTACGCGTACGGAAATCCCACTGCCTGGTCAGAGGGTGACATAAAACTGTGATCTTACCTCGGGCGATAAAAAAGAAAGCCTCAGATAGCATATTTATCAAATTCTTGCGATCTGCGACATTGTTTTATCGCCCTTGGTCTATTATAATCTAAGGTAGCACCATGATACATGTGTTGACCAATTTTGTGCCAAGGAATTGTAACTCATTGTTATTGTGTTTAAATGAATGTCGTGTAAATCTGTTATAGATGTAAATCATAAACATCTGTGTCTCAGTCCGCATTCTTGTGTATTTTTTTTGTATAACGCTATAATGATTAAACGGGCCAAAGGAACGTGTCTATTCAAAAGCCCATGAAATTATGAAAAAAACATAATTTATAATAAATTTATTCCCAAGATCGTATTATCTTGTTACGTCTAATATCAGTCAGTTGTCGATGTAATATCATGTCCCGTCTGTCCTTGTCTCTGTTATTATAAAAAGGAGTTTGGACGCCACGACAATCATGACATTATTGCGATGTGCCTAATAAATTAAATAAATAAACAAACACTAACCAGGTGGGCCGGGCTGTGGTGGCGGTTGCACTCCGGGTGCCGGCTGCACAGGCGGCTGCTGGTTGAAGAACGCCGGGTTCACGTGAGGAGCCGGTGCCCCAGGGCCAACGCCTGCAAAACAGTGTTCGGGATAACAGAGTTGCTGGACCAATTTCATACATACATAAATCACGCCTATATTCCCGAAGGGGTAAGCAGAGGTGAAATAACACACCCACGTTTCGCCAATGAGGTCAGGTCCCATGTAATAGGTGGGGAGCCTATTGCCATATACATAATTAGGGCACGAAAATCGCAGTACGTTGCTAGGTGGTGTAAGAGGAACGCTGCTGCCCAATACTCATTGCTGTTCAAACCCTTAGTAGCCTTGTATGACACCCACTGGAATTTCATACCAATTTCACTATACAGCGAAATAGAGACTGAATTCGAAATATGCCGCGTGGTGATGGCAGAGCAGATTACAATATAGGGGATCGGACAAATTTTCAGAAAGTATTTTAAAATTATTCCTGAGATACTTGATCGATTAAAAAATTAAATTTTATTTATTGCCTTTTAGGCACCTACTCATAATCATGTTTAATTATTGTTTCTTTAAAAATATCGCCAAAACACCACGTTATGAATCTGACAACCCGTGATGTCATTTGTGGTCATAACCACTGAGGAAACTAAGTAGGTATATGGCTTGATTCATGTACTACGTGTTGATTGGAGGTCAACCCCAATCACAACCAGCTTAGCTTATCTTCAATTTATAATGTTCATACAACATTGCCTTTGGTTTATGTAATAGTTTCTTTGTCTCATTATGTTTGTGAGTTGCGTATATAAACAAAGACAGAGAGAGACCTGACCCCATATTTAAGGTTCTTTGGTCTACCTGTCACTCTCACGCTTTGCTATTATTCTTAATAAGTGAGTGAGACAGGTAGACGAATAACGAATGACCCCAGAGAAATTTCAAATGTTCAAGCATTTTATTTTCACTAACCAGGGTGCTGTGGTAAGGGTGCCGGGCCCCTCGGTGGTCCCTGCTGATGAGGTGGCATTTGGTGATGAGGCGGTGGCATTCCTTGACCAGGCGGCTGTAATGAAATATTAGGTTGAAAGATATCATATACCCTAACATTAACATATCCATCTAAAACAAAACAATAAGAAAAGACTCGTTCGTACGTTTAGGCCCTAGTTTACCGACACGTAATACGACCGCCAGTTTTTGACAGTTCTTCCATACGATAAAATGTCAAAATCCGACTGTTATATAATAATCGCCTGTTTAAGTGTTGGTGAACAGAAATGATAAATGATAAACAATAGCCCACAACAATGCAATGACATTAAATGTTGTGGTATTATTTTATGTAAGGCAACATTTGTTCAAAGTATATATGCTTGGAGGTGGTGAAACAGGGCCCAAATAAATAAATGTTACGTCACACCTGACCATAAAGTGGCATTTTCCGCCAGCTTCGCTTACGGAAAATCCCACTTCCTGGTCAGGGGGGTGACATAAAATTTTGTACTTACCCCGGGCGGTAAAAAAGGAAAGCCTCAGACCGCATATTTATCGCCCTTGTCTTCAGCTCGAGCGTCAAATAGTTGCGATCTGAGATATTCTTTTATTTACCGCCCTTGATATACAATCTACTATTGTGCATGTTAGTTGTACAAATTCCGACACCACCAAACTCACAATATGGCGTCCCCCAAGCAGTTTGGTTAGAGCAAGCAAGCAATAGGTAATAACACTGACCGCGTGTTGCGGCGGCATCTGGTGGGGCATCTGGTGTTGCGGTGGGCCGTACTGAGGGGCGGGCTGCGGCTGCATGTGGTGCGGCGGGCCTCGCGGGCCCCAGTCCGGCCCTGGCCGCGGGCCCGGTGGACGCTGCATCTGGGGTGGACCTTGGAACTGGAGAAAGAAAATATAGTTTAATAAAAACCCGCGGGCCGCACTCCGGCCCTGGCCGCAGGCCCGGCGGACGCTGCATCCGAGGCAGACCTATAAATAGACATGCTAACGCAAATTCGAGTAGGCACGACGCTTAATAGGCATGATGAAAAATTTTGAAAAACTACACCATGTTTCCCTTCTACTTTACCCAAAAAAAAATTATATTTTTGTAAAACTTTCGATTTTGATAGAAAAACATGTTTTGAATAATGCAAAACAGTAATGGCGTCTGTGTGACGTCACTATTCCGTAAAAATGCCAGTTAGCTTAACTTAATAAACTAGTGAATTTTATCCGCAAATAAAATGTCAAAATGGAGATAACTAAATAATAACGTCACGCGGCGTTTTAGCAAATATGGCGGATTGCTAAGTTTTGTACTTTTATTTTTATAAAATAAATATCAATCACAAGTATAATCTGATAACAAGTGACTATTAACGAATCTCCTCATCCTAAATTATTATTATAAATCATTATACCAGTGATTATTATTTAGTCTCATCATCCCTATTGTCAAAGACCAAAACAGAATTCCAGAGAACGCCTTCGTGAGCCAATGCATCAGGATTTCAACCATAATGAATTGCAAGGGACTTTACCTGCATCGGCGGCCTGTGCCCAGGCGGCGGGCCCTGGTGTGGCGGAGGGCCTTGATGCTGCATGTGATGCGGCGGGGGACCCTGGTGCGGCATGTGGTGGGGGCCAGGGGGTGGCCCGCGAAGCTGGTGGTGTGGCGGACCCGGCATCATCATGCGGGGTCCATTGGGACCGGGCCCGTTGGGTCCGCCGCCAAAGAATTCTGCAATATTGTAATATATTCACTAACTTACTACTTACAGTTTTAAACTGACTTTTATATATTGAGACACGCCTATTTTAGCAAAGAAAACATCGATACATTCATCGATACCGCTCAATTCAAACCTATGTAAAACATTTATTTATTAGATAGCTTAGCTTTGAAGATTTATGATTACACATTTATGTCCCAAAAGAGCGATTATATCGAGTCATGCTGCGGTTTTAATGTGCTGGGTAGATGAGAATAGGATCTCCCTGTATTACATGCGACCTAACAATCTGGCAAAATATGGGTACTATTACACCATGTGGGCGAATTTCTCCACGGACAACTAGTTACCATGAGCTGAGAAGTTTAAAAAGAGAAGATGATTTGTGTGAAATAACCGGGAAATAGCTTACTCTAGACTTTCCATTAAGGTGGTTAAATAGGTCCTAAGTTAATTAATGTTTTGTGTGGTGTTCACTTCTTTTGTGTGCGCATTGCGCAGTGACTAAAATTTAGTCACTGTGCTATCGAGCTACTCACAAGTCCATTAAATGGGCTCACGTTATGCCCTTCTAATTATATAATGTATTCTTAGATAAAAGCAAAAAAAGGAAGATATAGCAACCTCCATAATATATCGCATATATCCCGAATACTGCCGATCAAGAAACGTGAATTTAAGTAAAGTAAATTTCTACGTGAGCACGAGCAAGTCAGCGACTCTCGGGACGTCACTTCATTACAAAGTAGCGGTCGTATTTTTGGTTGGCCTCAATTTGGTAGGAATATTTTGGTCTTGCATATGTACAGGCTTGGGAGCGAAAAAATAACGTAGAATTGACCAGTCCCGACTCATTCCATGGGTGTCGTAAAAGTCGACTAAGGGAGATTGCCCGGTGTAGACCAATAAGCAGTTAAGAACCTAAGGGGCCTTGGGGCACCCAAATGGTGGAGGGCAAACCAACAACAGCATACCCAAAGAGGGTTGGTCAGGCAGGCGGCCGGCTTTAAAACCTAAGCCAAAACCTTGAGCGGTATTTATTGAAATGTCATTCCAATTACCTACACTCTCCGTTACCTATAATCGGTCTCTCGACATTGTCTGATCCGTTTTTTTCTTCTATACATTCATTCATCACTAGCACCTTTCCGGTGTGATGGATGATATGAATCAAAACGGAGTGGATAGCTTGATGACGTCTGACCGATATGAATAGAAGAAAAAACATACTGGGCCGACCCCAGGTAGCCTAGGAACAGGGCAGGGAGAAGAATTTTGTAGGAATATGCGCGTTACTGGGTACCAAACGTATCTTCTTCTCTTCATTTTTGCTTTAATGTCTAGGTTTCCTAATTTCTTTTCGTATAAAATAATTACCTCCTGGGTGTGGTCCAGGGGGGCCTCCTGGGTGAGGGGGTCCTCTCATGCCCGGGTTGTTGGGACCCGGCGGTGTCGACCTAGTCTTGGACTGACTCTCGAATTGATTCAATGCCTGTGGAACATGGTATCGGTTCTAACAAAATAATGTGTGAACACATGCAAAATACAAATTTAATGGACACATGACTACAAAAAAAGACAAACGTCATTAACTATTCAGATTATTATTACAAGCAATAACAGCACATTTAATTCCTCTCGAATTACGGTAATATTTATTGAATTTATTGTTTTTTAAAAATTGACTTTCCTTTGGACTGTGCATTTTAGACCACTTAAAGCTGCCCTAACCATTAAATTGTAGTTTAAAAACGCAAAAATATCCAGGCAAGACCGATTTCTCCTGCGAGAATAATATTTATTCTCAATTCAAAGTTGATCAAATAATCTCGAATGTAGCGATTAGATTAGCCTTTCAGCATTTCAATTGTTGAAATAATAATTCTGAATATGAAAGGAACGTAACGTAAAGGATTTTTACTAAGCTTGCACTACAATACCACAACTAAGGACACCATTATCTTGGCAGTTAGTGGTGTCGCTAGTGATCAACAAAAAAGTCAAATGTAAGGGTAAATAGTAGTTCCAATTTTCGCCACCTGACAAGAAAAATTGGTAGAGTGCGGTCCAGATAAGTCCGCGCGTGGTCAAAATTGGAACTAAAATTTCGTCTCCTATTTTGTTTGTCTAGGAGTGTCAATGTTAGCGAGCAGCGCCACCCCTCGCGCGCGGACTTATCTGGACCGCACTCTAGCACTGTGCCTCACATACAGAGCAGACGTCTGTAATATTTCCCATCGTGTCTAGCTCGGAGAAAATTTGTACAGAAAAGAGTCACGTTCGGTTACCACTCAATATTTATAACTGCGTTACAATGGAAAATATACGTAAATTTGTTTGGTATAAAGAGTTTTGGGTGTACCAATAACTGTACTAGTAACGATGATGGAGTGGACACCCAATATATCGCCCGTAATTTAAACACCTTCATAGTACCTATATATTTTCATGGCAGAATGTATTTGATGCTAACTATGAGGACGGTATGTTATTCAACTTTTCAGATTTCTCGTGAAAGCATGCTTACTCACGACACTCCATTAATTACCAGTGCTCTAATTTACAAACCTATCTCTCTCTCATTAGCTCTTCTCCTGAAGTGACATCCTAAGGAAGGGATTGTTCTGTTTTCTAAATCGATTGGCTGAAATTATTATATTCCTAACTGCTGCTTAGTAAGCCGATTGGAGTTGCTTTTGTCTACTTGTCTCTCTCACTCATTGAGAATAACAGCAAAGTGTGAGAGTGATGGGTAGACCAAAGCAACAGACACCGGCTTACATAATACGGGATCGGAGGAATGGCTGATTTTAAGTACTTACAAATTGGAAGTTTATGATTTAGAGTTTAAAGTCTTGTTGAAACGATAAGAATAATCCAGTACTCTTTATCCCTCGCTTCACAGACGAAAAGATGTCATTGATGGAAAGAAGCCGGGCTTGGTTCTACTACGTCTATTAGGTAGGGCAGTTGTGACTGCTCATTAGTTATTATTACCTGTTTTGTCGGCAAAGTGACAACTGGATGCTGTCCGTGAATCTCTTTCTTCGGCAGGCGATCCATTACCATGCGGATCGATTGATCAGAGCCAAGGGATATCACACAGAACCCCTTCGACTGTCCGTTTGCCCTATTCTCGAAGAACTTGACATCTTGGAAGTCCGCCACGCCGACGTCCGCGATGGCGTTAGCTATGTCTTGATCCGTGGCCCACTGAAAAATGCGACCCACAACTCAACTACAACACAAACAAATGCCTACGTCGTTTAAGTAAAAACCATGATATAATACGTACTTGGCATCGTTACCCTTGTATGGACACGTCCTATACAATACCTCGTTTCACATCGTTATTTTAACCCTAATAATTATTGTCTAACCCTACACTAGCAAATCAAATTATCGTTAAAATTGAACGAACGCGCGAACTGGAACGTCAGCCCCGAATGCTTATACTTTAATTCTGATCTAGCCGTGCGTGTAGCTTGTGCGTAGTTAGTTCCTTGTGAAAACGTAGGAGACGTTGGGAAAAAAGGAAACAGTTTTGAATTTAACCATCCTTTTATTTTTAAAATTACCACCATATCACAGTTTTATCATATCAGTATCACAGTTAATCGAAAAATATCACAGATCGTAAAATTATTTCTACAGATTTTGCATGAGCAGTTTACAAAACTGCGAAACGGATAATCTAGATTGGACCTTTGGAGTAAATGATAAATAATGTAATATAACACGTTTGATAATAATTCGTAAATAATGCCACATTTTAATACATGGTATATTAATAAATACAAATCCCATTACACCCGTAATAATTAAAAAAATATGAACGTGACATACATAATAAGAGTAACGTACAATTGAGTACAAGGAAATTCCTAAGTTTCGAATGTATATATTACCATTCAATTAGTGCTTATTTAAAAAATCGTTAATATAGTCAATACATTGTGCATTTACTGGACATTTTAACAAACCGTAAGTCATATCAATCACTACGCGATGTATGAATAACATGCATCATAGTAAAGAACGCCAACAATGACATTTACGAAGAACAGAACGATACAATTATTATTATAAGTAGGTATTTATCAAATATAAGGCTACAATGCACACGCCGAGTAAATTGTTAATGTTCACTGCATAGACAATTCTTTGAGAAAACTCATTTAGCAAGCCCGACGGTAGTTTGTATATTACACAGTGAAAACGACAACAGACAATAATATTCCAAGTCACCGTCAAACCGTAAAGGAAAGTAAAAATGGCACAAATTCTACATTAAACAAGCAATAACAACACCTTACCTCCATTAAAACCTGATAAAGAAAAACATTTGTTAATATTAAATTGGAATGCACCAGCATTTTGGGTATACAATGTTCCCATACAGATAAAAGCACGTGAAGCTACCACAGGTTTTTAACTTAATATAAGTTCCAGGGACCGCGGCACAAATAATTGACGCTAATTAAAATCTTGATTAAGTAGGAAAATGACTGGAAAAAGTTACTCCCAAAAACTACAAATCCGAGACATAGATGCACATGCTCAATTTTATTAATTAGTGACCCTTGGTCGCCTTTAACGGCCTTTGTCTGTACTAATTAGTTATAAGCAAACATCACATAAAATTTGGAACCAGAAATGCTAGAAATTTATCGGCTTTGTACACAATTTAGTTTACAGTCGATCCTGATAATAAAATATTCCATTTAATGTTAATTGTGATATTAATTATAATTATTAAAAAAATATTTAGCATCATAGGTACAATTAATGACTTGGGCACAATATAATTGAGATGGTAAAGATACATCACATCAGCATACCAAAATTTATCAAATTGTCCCAATCGATTTTGAATTTTAATCAAGTTGTAAATCAATCGGAAAAATGTGTGTTTGCCAATGTGCAGTATTTTGAAATTTAATTCCATACATATCAAGTACATAATTATAATTATTTACAAAAATACCAAAAAAAAAGAAATACCCATTTTCTTTAAACATAATATTTTTTTAAATTTTATTATATTTCATGCTCACTCCTTTATTCATATTGTTTGTGTTAAAGCTAAATGACCATTATTGGTACAATTTGTTATTTCCAGCCATTTTCAGTTAATTTTACACGCAATATTAAGTGAATACTATAAAATAATGTATACCCAAAAATTCAGTGCTCAGAAAAGCATAATCCAGACAAATAAGATTACTTATAACGATAAAATTATTAAAGGTAGACAAGCAAACCGTTTGAATAACATGACTCCTTTTAAGCTAAGGATATGTAAGTGACAAAAATAATAATTCCATTGACACCATGGTAATAAAAATTTTAATCCAATGGCTAATCTGCATTCAATCATTATTAAGGTTTAAATTAAAAATACACAGATTAAGCCTAATTAAGGACTCTTATGCATGTTTAATCATAAACCATTGGATGCGAGATAACACTTACTACTGTGGGGTATATTATATTATGTTACATGAAATTATAAATAAATACATAACACTTTGTCAATATTTTGTCTTCAACAGCCATACATCAAAGCATCTAACACATTCCTTGTAGAGACATCAATTTCCCAATCAGAGTGACTATTACACAAGGACAAAATTTGTATCCAACCAAAGAGATATTTACTGAAGGCCTAAACCTTATTTGTTTTCCATAAGGAGAGTCACTAAAATAATAATAATAAAACAGTCTAAAGTTACTTACATGCGCTCTACATAAATGTTTATTGTAAACTAATATCTAAAATTATTATTTGTATTGCATATTTTAGTGAAAAAAAACATTGAGAAAATTATGAATTTCATGTGTCATTAGTTGAGGAACCCATCAAATTAAACAAAACTGAACATATATACCACATAAAATCTTTCCATACAAAAAATTGTATTGGAAAATTTGCTGTTTCTAGTGCAGGGGAATCTATAAAGCACCTATCACAACCCTAATTACCTACTAAATAGATAAATCTCATATTGAGATGTTATATTTCATTTAATAAACACAATGGCAACAACTATTAATATTTAAATGGCTAAAATGTTAAAACCCAAAACTTCATACAAAGAAAAAGTGTTCAAGAAATATGTATTTCATAAACTTATGTACTGACGCGGGACTCGAACCCGCGTTTTCCGCAATTTTTCTCTGTAATATTGTTTGTAACATTTATATAATGTTTTAATAAAAAACAAATAATTGTTTCATAGGACCTACAGATAGATAGGTAAACCCTACATCAGTGTATTAAAGATAGCAAACGATACATAGGTACACTGTTCTTGTATCAAATAACTTTTTGACTTTTGATTTTAAAAAGTAGTTTTTAAGTTATAATTATTTATTCATATCTAACACATTATCAAAGTCAGACTACGACTATATATTCACTTAATTTCCCGAAACTAATACTAAAATGTATATATATACTACATGTGTGATATGATCAAAATTTTAAGTAAATATCTCTTTGAAAAAATTTGGCAACACGACAATAAAAAAATATAAAAAATAACATTTAACGATATTTTACAAGTAGTCTATTTAAATAACCAAATTTCAAACTATTGAACAATTATTAGACTTGGTGTAAAATATATATTATTTAGTTAATTTGAAGATTCTATTTGATAACAGTGTTTACCATGATGTGAAAAAATCACTAATCTGTATGGCAAATTAGTTTTTGAAATGGCAAATACATGTAAAGAGTCTATTAATTGTCAAAGATAACATTTAGCTAAATGTTATTGCTTCATTCAAAATTTTGATGTTTATACTGCTTGTATTGAGTCTTTAAAAGACATTTGTAAAATTAAAGCTATATGAGATAACTTATAAGATATTGTTATGATTATACCAATTGTGTTTAGTTTCGTGTTTCTTTTTTCCCCAAATTGGAATAAGACTAATTATAAAAAAATATATATTTTAAATAGTAGATGTTTCTCTTGAAGAAAGCATGCAAATATGTACCAATAATGAAAAATTGTATATTGACATACATATTTGCATGTTTCCTTGGTTATTAGATGACCAAATACTAAACCGATTCATAAAGCACATTACCAAGACTATGTTTAATTATGTATGTTCAAAATAATGCAATATAGATGAAATTGAGCATTTAGTTACCTAAAACAGCAGTGACATTTACTGGTTCTGAATTAATTTCTCAATAACAAGTGTAAATCTTGTATTGAGTAAATGTGATCATTGTTATATACATAGACTTCATATATGTAATTTGATATACAGTTTTGGAGAAATAAATAATTTAAGTGGTATTGCTAATAAACAACTAAATTATGACTTATTCATAAATACTTTACATTTTTTTTTGCAGAAGATGAAAAAATATTATTTTTAACAGTTTATACTTTTTGTTTATTATTTACATTGGTTCTATAATTTACATAGTTATTGTCAATGTTCAAACACAATGACAGTAACCTAGTGTTACAAACATTTTAATAATAAATAACTTTTTATCTACTTTTTACTTACAATATATTAAATTTTAAAAGTTTATCTAGGAGTTGATACAAAATCTTCTTTTGATGATTATGTAAATAATTTTAGAGGTGTTAGTTACTAGATCTAAAACAATTTCCTGTATGTTTAATAATTTTAAAATGTTAGAACAACATATTTAAATAATTGTTACAAAAGGATTATACCTAGCAACAAATTCAAAATAACCAAAGATAGAATCTGTTTTCAATCTACAATCTACATCACAATATCTCAATAGATTGTAGATGTATTATTTCAATATGATCTTTAAGAAATTGATAATGTCTTCAATATTCATCGATTTGAACTGATATTGTTTCATGTGGTAATAACTAAATGCGGAAACATCAGACATTACAAATACTGAACAATAGGACAATATTTATCAATAAGAGATTTTCCTACTGTCAAAGCAGTTTGAATATTATTTTTATACATATACAAACAATCATTTAGCCAAAATTGTATTTGTAAGACTATTACAGAAGTTACTAAATAAGCTCTGATTTAATCACCCAAAAAATTACACAGGAAATGACTGGTATTTGAATATTTAAATTAATATTAATAGGTCCCTATTCAATCTCAAAAAGATATTAATATTATATCAGCAGTGGACATACACATTAGTAGCTACTGAGTGAACATAGCAAAGGAAAACCTAAATATGAAAAAATTGACTGATAATAATTGACTGTGCACATGTTGTTGCTGGGCACAATGTATTGGACTTCCGAGATCAGCTTTAGTCAATCTCGTTCATTTTCTGTGTTTCTGTTCTGTTGCTAAGTCATACAAATCTTTTTATGTCTGTTTGATCTAGCAACAGAACAGTATTACAAAGAAAATTAACGAGATTGACTGAAGCTGATTGACTGTCTCTGAACCCCATGTCAAACTTACATAATTAGTTTTAAGTACAATTACTTTTTTAGCAGCTAATGTAATCTCATGATAAGTGAATAATATTGAATACCTATTACAAATGTTGGGTCTCCACCTAATATAGTTATAAGGCATGTGTTTTAAATGGGGTTAAAGCACAAGTTATTTAGCTTTATTTTTTTAACTAACAAAATTATGAGAAAAGAACATGTGAATTAATAATGATAAGATTATTTTATAAATGGCTCCACTTAGACAATATCCCTACAATTATATGTAATATGAACATTTACATAAGTTTACAATGTCGAGTAAATAAATCTGAATCACGTATGTATATCAGTAATCATACAATATAATCAAAACCAGTAAAGTCATGGAATCCAAGAGAAACACCATTTCCAAATTTTAGGAGTAGAAACAGGAAACAAAGCAATGCTCCTATAAATATTTACATTAAAATCTAAATGATACAAAATCTTGTACAAACCCAAGTAAGGTTGCCGACGTAGAGTTGGAAGCGGCGGCCATGATGACCGTGACTCGGTCCGTTGTTGTGGTATGGAGCGTTGCCGTTTGTCTCTTCAGGTGGATGCGGATGCGATGGAGCCACAGAAATTGGCGGCCCATCTCCATCATCAGGTTTCCCAGAGGGTGCAGCGATTACATCGTCATATAAATCCACATTTTCTCCTCCAAAATCGTCCTGTAGCATGCCGAACAAACATGACGATGAATAAAAATATTAATAACAATGTGCACTAGAGAAAGTACAATGTATAAAAGGGATAGAAATACAACTGGACTTCAATTATTTCTATAGTTAAACAACAAACCTGTCTATTAAAATCAGATTCAATATCGTCGGCGTAGAGATCTATATCCACGCCGCCGTCCGCCATTTTAAGTGCGACTGATTTTATTTTTAACAAAATGTGACAATGACACAACACGGTGAATGAATCCGGCGTTGGTTTCTAAAAACCGGATGTACTGAATGACCGAATGATTAACATTTATTTCTTATAAAAAAAAACCAAGCAAAGGGTCCGTATTTGTACAACCTTATTAAGCTTTCAGTTTATTTTCAAAGTAAAAAGTACCTTAAAAAATGTAATCAGGACGTTTACTGCACAAGCTCCGACTCGGGCGCCCTGTGAGGCTCTCCGCGGCAGTATATCTCCCTCGGAAGATTTCCCCGTGGGGGGGGGGACGCCTGCCGTGAAGGCATCACAGGGAGTGCTCGATTGCAAGGCTTGAGGACATGTTTGGCTTTAGGTCAAGGTCTTCGCCTTCCCCAAAAAAACCGGTAGAAGCTGTAAAGGCCTCTCGGCCAACAGCCAAGGCCAGCTTCAAAAAAAAAGACGTTTACTGCAGAATCAGTTAAAAATTATCGCATTTAAAAAATATTAAAAAAATGTATTCTTTTTAATTTTTATTTTCGTTCTTTATGCAAAGCAGCGGAAGTTAATACATACAGCCTGTCTAGTTTTTTCTTTACTAACATTGAAAAGCTGGTGCCTTCCTGGAGTTCTTAGCAAGTAACATTACTTTTCAGGCAGATCTGCTCGTCAAGAGTCGCGTTCTCGAATAAACACACCCACATAATTTCACATTTCTGGCGACGAGCATTAAAAACACAATTTAACACCACTAAATTTTTATTTGCATCACCACTTTCCAAAATTTTGACAGATAGATCTATCTATCAGCCACCCGGCTTCTAACTGCCGCACTCAGAGACGTCAAATAACGTTAGTGAGTACTTAACGTCAAAAAATGACAATTTAAAACTAGTGGCTATTCTTACCATCTATGATCTAGATTTGAATGAAAATTTTTGACATTAAATACGCATTAAAGTTAATTGACGTCTCTGAGTGCGGCAGTTGCGTCCTAATCAATTGACAAACAATTATGTCGATATTATAGATGATTCTCAATCTATTTTTAACTTAAACTGTACTATATGATATCGTGAAAGTTCAGCCAAAAACTAAATTTTAGCGTTTTGGGTTGAAACTATATAGCCGTTTGATCAGAGTTCTATACTGTCGGTGTAGGTACAAAAAGTTTACTGTAAAATGTATGGGGGGGTGCTATATACTCGTGACTAAAGGTCTGCTTTTTGGTCAAAAGCTAAGTATTTCTATTCAACGTGACAATACTGATTTTGGGTAGGTAGTCGTACGTACTCCTGACTCTCCTGTGACGGTGGTGGCATGGAGGAGAAGCTTTTTGACCGCAGAACACTATTACTCTAGGAGAAGAACGACAACTTCATACTAAAAAAGTGAAGATGCTTTTAAGAAACGCTATCTATAGTTAGCCCACCGCAAATAATTTGTATGGCGGCAAAATTTGAATGATGATGGATGTTTAAGTAATTTCACTTGTAAGAAAACTATTAATTCTAAGTTTTCTTACAAGTGAAATTGCTTAAGCCTCCATCGATGGATTATGAAAGCAAAATTGAACAAGTATTAAATTTAAACAAAATATTTTTTTTACCCAAATAGTTTTATTACAATATGTACCTATATAATATTACAAAATGCTGCACGAATAGTAATAATAGATTAATAACACTTGCGTCTATTTTCCTTTGAGCTAGACTAGGATTGTCGAGCACCGGTTAGGTTAGAATCACTGTCTCGTATTCACTGATCACTATTATAAATAATTGTCACCAAATAAACAGACCTAGGCTCAAACTTAACGTCGTAAGAAACCGTGATTAATAATAACAAACACTTCCGCCATTTTTGTTGTTTACTTTCTATTTTTAAGCCAGGTTTTCACGGTCCGAGTTGGCTCGAATCGCGTTGACCGAGTACACTCGAATGAGTTAGCTCGTAAATCGAGTGTACTCGGATTGCAGCCAATAAAGACTAAAGTCTATTTTTTATAACTCGGGTGTTAAATTTACAGCTGCAAATGTCATGTTTTCAACTCTTAACAGTTTAACATGACAAAAAATAGACCTTAAAGTGTTTTTTTATCTTGGATAGTAAATTGACAAGTGTAAATATCATGTTTTATTGTAGAAAGTTGATTTAAACAATACAAAATGACATTTGCAGCTGACAATAAACTATCCGAGATAAAAAAAGACTTTAGGCTAATATTCACTCCTAATGTCACATAAGGCAAATAGTCACTCAGACAACAATCAATAGGAATTTAAATCGAGATTTATGCTATGATCGCCCAAAACATCTCATTGCCACTCTTGGGTTGAGTTATTATCCTATAATGCTACACCTTTTCGCACTTTTAAAGGTAGAATCGGGATGTCTCGACTTAAAAAATTGAATCTAAATTTATGTAAGTCAAGCTTGATAGCCGTTTTTGGATTAAAACATAAAGAAGGATGCTCATTTCTGACCTGTCAAAATAACTATTATCGTGTAACTAAGACAGTAATAATATAGCTAAAATTGCAATTTTTATTTATTTATAAATTGATATGACTCATTAAAATCCGTAATCTAGGAAAAGTGAAAATCAGTAATAAAGATTGACAGTTTACACAATTAAGAAAAATATGAGAACGAACCATAACTATCATTGAAGATTTTACCATTATCATATTTTTTTTTATTGCCAAGTAAAAATTTCGTCCTATTCCACTCGGATTGGATGCCGGCATCCGAGTGCGCTCGGATTACGTGTTTACACGATACGAGTAATCGTTCGAGTGCACTCGGTCCGAACCAACTCGGACCGTGATAAGCCGGCTTATTTTTTTTTTAAATTGGCTTAACGTTCCTGGATACAAGTTCTTTAGGAACTGTCTTTGTATACTTTCGTTTACTTTTCTTATTTTGAATGAATGATAAATGAATGAATGAAAATAATGTATGAAATGAATGACTGATCTTAATGCATGAAATGAATTTTACATTAAAATATTGATGAAACACATTTTAACGCATCTATAGAGTGCTTGATCAAATGGTAACAGTTCATGACGATGACCGATGAGGTGGTGAAAACCACTATAAAATTCTTAACGTCAAACACGGCACAACAGTTTTATTTCAATGATTCTTCATAATTGAACATCAACACGGATCCTTATGCATCAAAATAACACCACTTTTACTACACAAAGTCCACTCTGAAACAATTTTTGAATGATAGAAATAAAAGTTTGACTGACGCCATTGAAAGCCCGCCAAGCACCAAGCACTCTGAAAACCCGGCTTTATATTTGATGTTGCCAACTTATAATTATTGCCAAATTATATATTTTTTTCAACTTGCAACATCAAAAGTTTGTCCCCGTAAGTATTCTCAATCCGATATAAAGGAGTTGACACCCCCCGTTTTCGACGCTTTTAGTCCACCTGTCGAGTGTTTATTCGTTGTATGTTCGTTCAGTAGATGGCATTACATGACTAAAGCTAAAAGCTTCCGACAAACAAAATCAAACTTTTCCAAATCTTTATCACAGATTGTTTGGACAGTAATTTTTTTAACTTTTTCTGATATATTTTTCTTTTTAATATTCTTTTATCACTCTAAAAATAGGTTATCGAATTCTTTCAATTTGTTCTTTATTTATTAAATAAGTACTAACAGCGCCATCTATTCAGACACAGTAAAACTTAATGAGAACAGTTTGTCTGCTGCCTTTGTTATGTTCAGTGGTGCCCTCTAAAACTAAAGCCAAGATGACATGCGCGGGGAGAGCGGCGGGAGGGTCACCCACCATCCATCCCTCGCCATTTTACGTCAAAGCTGAACTCAATCAAGTTTAGCTTCTGTCAGTCGCTGTGTTTGTGTATAGTGTTGTGAAAAAATTCTAGTGTTGATGAATCTCAATGGGAAATCGTGCTGATTACGACGCCAAAACATGGGTCGACCGTTGTGTTTGTGTTTCTGATGCGTTATTCGACCAGTGATGATGGCCAAGTTATTGATGAAGTGAAGTGTTTTGTGTCGTATGTTGGCCAGTTAAGGCAACAGCGAAAGCCTTTCTTTGGATAACTCGTCCTCAAGACGACGTCGGACCACAGAATAGGAAGGTGACACCATGTCGGCAAAAAATATCCCAGGAGATAAGGTAAGGACGTTACCCAGTCAGCGTTGCCCAACATAAAGGTCATTTTTTGTTTGTATTCAAAGGCGCTCCTTTCTCCCGACAAGTAATGGGCTAGCTTTTACTGGGCTCTACGTAAGAGACTCGAATAAATACTCGTCGTCATCTTTTAAATATTTGTAGATAATTTTGGGACACAACAATTTTCTTTGTTATTGAAATAGATTTTTACTAAAAATGTTAAATATTAAATAGTTTACTCAGTGCATTATTTTCTCTTGGAGTTATGTTTCTTCCGAACATTTCATTCAACTTACGACATTGACTTGTTTGTTTAAATCTTATTTTCATTTCTAAACAAACCAAATCAACAACTAAATAAAATAAAATAAAATAAAAAGCCTCTTTATTACCATATTAGTTTACAAAAATATTTTTGAGAACTTAGTGTCTATGTTAGTAATCGTTATATTATTGTCTTAGTATTAGTTTTAATACATTAAATATGGTCCCCTGATAGGGTAAAGGTCTCCTCCATCTCTTTCCATTTTTCTCTGTCTGTGGCTTTTTCCATCCAGTCCTTTCCTGCTACACATACCAAGTCATCGGCCCAACGCTTATTTGGTCTTCCCACCTTTCTCTTGCTTGTGGGTCCTTTCCATTGTATAATTCTTAGTGAAATCAACAACTATCATAATTTAATTACCTACTGTTTAGTAAAAGGCTTTAAGGCGTTTCAATCAGATAGTATGGAACAGGTCATCAGCATCTTTGGTTGTTATGAATTTTCTCATATGAAGTATTTATCGACCTGACATCAAACAAATTTTGATTTGGTTGAAAATTAATAATGTTAGCCTGCGATACCATTGTACCCATTTATATTATTATTGAATTGGGTAAAAAGTGCTAACTTAGCTAGTGCTATTTAGCTTGTTATTTTTTTTAATCCTTATTCTGTCCGCATATGCCAAGAAGCAGTTTCTCAAAAAATATTTTTTCTAATTTTTGGTTGTATCGGAAGAAGAAGCCCGGTAAACCTATACTAGTTGTCACAAATCCCAAACAGTGCTGCTGACTTTGCTCTCTGCCACACTATGGACCTGGCGCTCACACGTTGAATCCATGGAATGCTAAAAGTTTTCAACTAATGTGTCACATAAATTAACACTTCTAAAAGGTATGAGTAAGTAAGTAAATCAAACAGTAGTGGATTTGCTGATGATGTCTGACAGTATGATTTGAAGAGGAAAAACCTGCTGCACTGACCCCAGATGACCGAAAATGATATTTTCACAACCAATCCCAACAAATCGAAGTAACTTATGAATTCCAGTGTGATCTGTTTTTTTTGTTATTAGGCCTTTTTCCAGCAGTGGGATCTTGATATGAGTTATGTAACTAAAAAGTAGTGTTAATAGGTAAATTTGAACAGAACAGATATTTCTAGTTTTTATGTCCTGTGTTTTCTGATTGGACTTTTGTATGTGATCTACTAGTTCAATATTTTATTTCTAGAGTAAACACACTCCTATATCTTGTATTTTGATCATTACTACCATGCTATAAAGAATGACCATTTAACAATGACAATGTTTGAGGAGAACCAATAGAATCACTCCATTTTTAAATAAGTAGAGTGATTCTATTGGTTCTCCTGTAACACATCCCTACCTACACCAATAGCTATTGCTTCTCCTCAAACACATTTCTCACAGATCATCCTCCCATAGCTCTGTTGGACAAGCATCCTAAATCTTATCTCTGTAGTGGTATGGAGGAAAGAAATAAAACAAAAAAGTTAATTGAGCACGATCGCGCGGTAGCTTATAAATGCGCTCGGCGTGCGATGCGATTGCGTAAACTAAGCAATCCTCGCTAAGGTCGGCCATTGGATGGGTGGGTATTATATCGACTTCTTCCGTGCTTCGGAAGCCACCTCGAGCCGTTGGACCCTGCTGCATCTGCGTAGCTCGCTCACCAATTCACACTGAGTTATTGTGGTGTGTATGAAGTGTATGGCCCATTCTATCGTCCATTGGGAAGCAGGCCTTCGCCTGTGCCTAAAAGAGAAGGGTTATTAAAGGGCTAGTGATGATAATAAAATTCTTATTAATTGTGATGTACCAAAGACTGCTATATTAATCATAAATAAAATTAAGAATTAACTCATGCAGTTAGACTAAATAAAAAATTATATTTATTTTAAAGGTAGATGAGGCTTATGAGTGGAAAATATGTTTATAATCTCCTAAATAGTTCACGCACACCTATAGATCCGGAAAGAATAGGTCCCTGAAGCTGCGACCAGTAATGCTTTCCGATTCTCAACCCAATCGTCACATTACAAGCACGTAAAATAGCCAACCACCCACCTCGGTCCAATGCAAAGTTATGCACCAATGAGCCGAGACTTGTTCGGAATACGGATGAATTCCCCTGGCGAGTTTGCAACATTTTCCGGGTTAGACCACGTCATAAAACGGGGGTCTTGACGCAGAACGTCACTGTCACAAAACGTCGTCGTGAAAAATATGGTCACTTTTGCAGAGCGTCATTTTCACACAATGCCATTTTCTCAAAACGACATTTACGCAGGCCGTCACTTGCTGGACTGAAATCCTGCGAAAATATCTCGTTGCAAAAATGACTTTCTGCGAAATTGACATTGTGCGAAAATGACGTTCTGCGAAAGTGACCAAATTTTTCACGACGATAATTTACGAAGATGGCCTTCTGCGTCAAGTGACCAAAACGGGACCACCGATTGTAGTGTGACATGGGAAAGGTTTCATCAGAATTACAGTTTAAAAGCGCCGAATGCGACGACCCATTGTTAGGTAAACCAATTGAGTCCACTCTGCGGGCGATGTGGCGAAACGGCAAAAAACTTGAGTGCGGATTATGCCGACATAAATTTCCAAATCCAACCGTTTTTTTTTTGTTTGGAGGTCAGATCGTCGCGTCGGCCGAGATTCGTTTGTGCGTTGATAATTCGCAGTTGCGTTGCGAAATACTGCTACTTACCGAAATAGACGGTAAAAGATACCAAATAGTCGTGCTGCTCGGATTTGGCAATTTTTTTTGGTTGGCATACCAGACGCCTAACCTCATGAGGCGCTGTTGAATGTGGTTTAGGTGGCACCGCGTATGGTTAAACAGTTGCCATGTAAAGGGCAGGTCCACAACGATAAAAATACAAACTTATTACTTAGAAAATAAATTATCAAATCATCATTATTGTTTTAATATAAAAAAGCAATTACAAAATATTATGTATTATTCCAGTATTTGTAATATCACATTTCTTTCTGTTCGCACGCACGGTCGTCTTCTACTTGATCACTCAAAACGCCTCTACGATGTGGAGATTTTTCTTTGTTACATACACACACTAAGGTGTTTTTTTTTTGTAAAAGAAAATTAGCGCATTGTTTTCGCTGCGCGTTTCTTTTGTCTTGGCCGCAAAAAGCCGCGCTTGCCGTTTGGCCGGTCCCCGTTTCCTGACCTATACACGATTGGAAAACAATACCCTTTGTACGGCTCTGCACAATTGGCAGCGATTTCCATTCAGGCATCTGATTGTAATACACGTTGATTGGTATCAAAATGATTCAGAACGTGCTCACCAGCTTGTCAGGGTCAGTTTTGATGGTAATATGTACGGTGGTGTGTTTGTCTACACCGATTTTAAGCCTTTTTTAAATTATTATTGGAAATATGTATTAACTTTGGTGCATAGCGCAAGTATGTTCTTAAAATGAGGCGTGTTAAGCAGTTATAATACAGTTGCAGCTTACCACGCCTTCTTTTAAAAACTTTTTATTGTTTGTTTGTATATATTGTTAGGTGTATAAGATCATGTGCTGGTGCCCATTACTCATCGCTACCTTAACCCTTGGCCTCCCTTGGCCTTGTACGACACCCGCGTGAGAGATTGGGAAAGTGGCAATCGTATTCTGGTCTGCCGTCACCTCACGGCAGGGTGTCATTTTGGAATATTACAAAACCGACCTACGCTATTGAATAATAACACATCAGTGTATATGCCCATTATGTACTTCAATATAGAAACACCGGTATTGCGATTTATTTATTACAATGTGGAACGATTACTTTAAAAATTTGGTCTTACATTGTAATTAATTGGAATCCGTGTTTCTGATTCTGAACCGTTGGCATATACTTACTTAAAAAGTAGGTGTTGAGCTATAGCTTTTAATTTGGGATAATAAATAAATTTTGTTAATATATGCATGTATAAGTATGGATGTGGATGGACGTAGAAAGAAAGGAAGGCCGAAGAAACGATGGATAAATTGCTTTAACTATGATATGAGGAAGAGGGCATTTCATGCGGAGCTCACGTCTGACTGACAGAAGAGAGAGGAAGAGGAAGACATGTTGTAACGACCCTACTTAAGCGGGGAATCCACTACACGGACATACCCGCGTGGACCTTGTTTGTATAGGCCAGACTGTCTGTGACGGTCCTACAATAGGCAAACATCGCACAGACCTAAAAGAAGCAAGGTCCGGCGGGCATGTCCGTGTAGTGAATTCAACCCGCTTCAGAGTAGGATAAGAGCAAGGAACAGAAGAAAATGATGACTTTCACAGTACACTAGGTCACGTTTACTAAGGCAAGCGCTAATTACTAGCGACCTCAAGAGAGGGGTTAACGATCCGCCATTAAGAGATGTCTCGCTGGCTAGACTCGAACAATGGCCAGCCGTAACCACGACGGCGGTGTTTCGTCACGCGTTGGCCGTTGCTAAAGCGTTCCCTTGCTCTAGATCTTTTAAAAAATACAAAAAAAAACTTCATGGTGTTCCATACTGTCATTTCATAGCACGGTTCTGTAGTAATTTTCTCATTAGATTAGCTATTCCTTAAACTTGTGCAAGTATCATTTAACGCGACTTGATGGTTCTGTGGTAATTTTCTTAATAGATTAATAGCTACCTACTTATTTCTTAAATTTGTGTAACTCATTCGTTTTAATCTGATTCTGATAAATATACTTACTTGCTGAGTTCAATGTTGCTGTTTTGATTAATTGTCTTTAGGCCTCATCGTCGTTTTCCATCAAGCGAGATTGTGGTTTAACGCTCAGCCTGCGTATAAAAAAAACATAATTGTAGTTAATTGTTACAAATGTACTTACATATTCTATTTTATATTTAAACCTGATAGTATCTTGTGAAGTTTGTGCAAAAAACTGAGCATTAAATAATGTGCAAACGTAAATTAAATACTGAACCTTTGAAAACCTTTGGGAACTTCTCACTGAGAAGGGCCTGTGTTATCCTTAAATACTTTTGTATCTTTAGAAAATTGCTGCGTGGTTTTGGACTGTTAACAACCCAAAATATCACGATCACGGATGAATACTATAAAAAAGGAAATCAGGAAAGCTCAATCAATAATCATAACACCAGCCTGTTAATTTTAAACGGAATAGTCTATTCATTTTATAAAACAGTTGTGTCAATAGTGATTAAATAGGTCATGATGACACTTCTAGTTTCTCGAGTAGCGTGCGTGTTCATAAATGTACATGGTTTCTTTTACTTTCTTTATTCTGTGCCTTTATTATAACTATAATTTTTTTATAACGGTCGGCTTGGTAGAATGGTCAGATCGCTGGCTATCGGCCTAGAGGTCTCATTCGAATCCTGGTACGGGCAAATGTTTGTGTTAAGAACACGGGCATTTAATGTTTATGTAGGTAGTATATATAGTATCCATGTAAAATATAATAATATAATTTTGTGTATTTCTTTTGTTATTTGACGGCCGCTTTGCACCACCAATCTCTCCCGTCGTACTACAAGGCGACTTAGGGTTAAGACAACGATCAGTAATGAGTAGTAGCGTTCCTTTTATACCACCTAGCAATATACTGTAATTTACGTGTTCGATGACAGATGGCTAACTGCCGCACTCAGAGACGTCAAATAACGTTAATGAGTACTTAACGTCAAAAAATGACAATTCAAAACTAGTCTCTATTCTTGCCGGGTGTATGGTCTTGATTTGAATGAAAATTTTTGACATTAAATACTCATTAAAGTTAATTGACGTCTCTGAGTGCGGCAGATATTCTATTACATGGGATCTCAGATAACTGGCGGAATGCGTTCAGGGATAAATTGTCGTGATTTATGTATTTATAATTTAAATGGGTCGATGGCACTTCTAGTTATTAGTTTAGTCTACTTTAGTGCGTCTCTAGAGTTAGTGCATCTATAGAATTCGCTCCCCCCGCGTTGTAGCTACCTTACCTACTTTAAATGTTTCCCATTGGCCGAGATCTGTGCAAACATTGTTATGTAATTTGTCAATTACAAGGCTCTTCACGCCGCCACGCGTTCATTGTTCGACGTGTCGTCACCGTGTCGCGATTTTTTTGCCACTTGTATTTTTGACGGCAGTCACGCGTGACTGTAACGGCAGTCTGCTAAGTGTCCGTTGAGACTGGCCCGATATCGGAGAGCAGATTAGTAGGTCATTTAAAATTGAGTCTAGAATTATTGGGATAAGGTTTATTTTTACATGTCACTGTATTTGCTTTGAGCGGTTCTCGAGCATTTCTATACAAAAATATGTTAAATTAATAAAGAAACCCTATTCATTATCAGCCCTTTAATATCCTCACTGCTTAGGCCCAGGCCCACCCACCACGCGGGCCCAGTGCGGATTGGTGGGTATTAACGACTGCATATGCAGCCGGGACCAACGTCTTCTTAACGCGCCTTCCGAAGTACGGAGAAACTTGAGATAATAAAGTTTTGGTCACCCATGTATCCAATTTCCGGCCTTAGGCGGAATATTGCTTTGTTTACGCAATCGCAGGTCAAGCGCGCTATAACACTGCGCTATCGAGCTTCTCACCTCGACCAAGAAACCTTATTACAATTACACAAAGGTCTATTTTAAACGCGTTCAGAGTATGCTCCGCTCTCCGAGCTGGTCTGTGTGTACGGACCCTAACTCGGCGGCCGTATCTCACGAGCCGAGCGGTAATGTGTGAAACGATTACAATTTATCCCGCTTGATGTAATGTGCATTTTGAGTTCATTGAACTATGATTTTCGGGAAGTGTGCTAGCGTGGTTCTTGAAAATATTAAGTGAATACTTTTTTATTTAACAGACCTTTTTGGTGGGTTTTGGATGGTTTTGTGGAACTCCTGTTCAAACGTGGTTTTTAATCAGCCATAGTTAATATTATATGATGACTATCTGACCGAACATACGTTGTCCTGTCTTAGCTTTGAATATTCAATTCGATTAAAAAACTAGAGATGTTCCGACTAGTCGGTAAAGCCGACTAATCGGCCACTTTTGTAGTCGGCGAATAGTCGGCGACTAGTCGGCTTCGTATTTTCTATGTCTAACTATACATTTTCATTCTCTATACATTCTCAATAAAATGTACACAAAGTTAGAAAAACACCACCGACCTCGCAGGGCTAGATATTTATATAGCTATATCATAAATGACATGGATTGTTCTACGACTTTTAATATTCGTTAGATATTGCACTCTAAACCAAAAAATAAAATTTCTAAATCATTTTTATTAACATTTCTTAGGGAAATATATTGAATTAATATTAACTTTATAAGCACTTGCTTAAGATGACAATGTTTTACCTATATTATTACCTATATTATTTTAAAAGTAAAATAATTAACTTTTATTTTTTATCATCTATAAAAATAAATATTTCTTGCTAATAATAAAGGCTCGCCACCTATTACATGGGACCTAACATAATTAGCGAAAAGGGGGGCTAGTTTACCTCTGCCTACCCCTTCTGGGATATACATAAATCACGCCTATAGCCCCGAAGGGGTAGGATATAGGCGTGATTTATGTATGTATGTATGTAATAAATAATTATTATTTTTGGTTTATGGGCTTGTACACAAAACTGCGATGTGACGTCGCATTGTAAAACTCTACGAGCTCTCACACCGCATCGCAAGAACTTGCGAATTGATTTCAATCACGCATTTCTTCAATTTGATTCTTCTTTGTTTTTCCGCTTTGCCACACTAAATCGCATCGCAGCCATTAACGTTGTAGTTTTCTGCGTTGCGAATTCGCATCGCGTCGAAACGCAGTTTTGTCTACTAGGTCTACGGTTTCCATGGCTCTTGTTTTTTGACGTTTGGACTTTGAATGCGAAAGCTTAGATCGATTGATTGATTGTTTGATTTTTCATGTAAAATATTTTGGCGAGATGAATTGTATAAAAAAATTCAATTTTCGAGACTGTAGAGCTGTCAAACATCACGAAGATTATGGAAACCGTTCGTAATCCAATTGGAAAATTTCTGAATATTCCCGATGACCATGATCGGCTTGGCCGACTAGTCGGCCGATTAGTCGGCCTTTTTACAACCGACTAATCGGCTAATCGGCTAGTCGGCCAAAGTCATAGTCGGCACATCTCTATAAAAAACATATTGTTTTTTGTAATGCTTTTTATTTTCACATCAGTTTCCTTATTTTTTCTTCCCGTAAAAACCTCATTATGCAAAGTATTAGAAATCTTTAAAAAAAAAAATTAAACAGGTAATGTCGTTCTTAAGTTATGGAATGACGAAGGGAAACAGAGATTTATTTTTACTTTATATTTCCAAAGTAGAAACCGCCATAGTAAATACTTAGGTAATTATTAACAATCAATAATAAATGCCCCCTTTCTCCGTTCCCTTCCTACGCCTCAATTGTCAATGAACACTTAAAATAAAACTTGAGGTGGAAAATGTGTTATGTTTTTGAAACCGGGCCAAAACCAATGCATTCAGTTCCGTTCTTGATTTGACGTGTGCGCGTAATGCCCTTCGAGACGGTCAAGCGACTTCGCGTCAATCATGTAGATTTTAGATTGATTTAACCATTTTGATCGCCTACAACGCTCGCTTGAAGCTTGAGTCAAATTAATGAGCTTGATACGCGCTTGATGTGATTTTAAATGTATGTATCGTCTATGGTCAAGCCTCTAGACAGGCGTTTCAATCACACTGTTTAGCAAGCACAACAGAAAATCTATGTGTCTGACGCGAAGCCGCTTGACCGTCTCGGAGGCGCATAACGATGTGGCGGTGTGGTCCGAATAAAAAAATTACGTTCACAATCAAAAGTGACACGCACCAAGTGACAATCCGTAGGCGTACACAAAGGAGGTACCTACCTACTACCTATCAAACTGACTCATAGTCATAATGCTGAGAGTCATTCACATTGGCCACCACAATGATTCTGTAATGACCTACGGTATTTCTATTGTCAATACACGGATTCGGTGTCGACGTGAATGTCTCTGCAGCGTTCTAGCATTGTTTTTCTTCTAACAATAAAAACATTGCTCTTATTTTAGAGTCTGTTTTAATACTGTAGGTATTTGGGTGTACAAAGAGACACCAAAATCTCAGACTGTAAAATCTAAGTCGAAACCTTGAGTAGTGTTCATTGGAATGCAGTCACCGTGCCGTGATTGTACATTAACTCATCACTAGCACTTTTCCTGTGATACATGATATTAAAAGAGTGAGGTCTGACCGATATGAATGGAAGCGGAAACATACTGCGCCGACGCCAGATTAACTGGGAACAGGGAGGCAGATGATGAATCTAATTAACGAAGTACTCGCCCGTTGCATATCTAAGTAAGTAAGTTATATAGCGTAGCGTACAAGGTATAATTTACCCCCTTTTGAATTACGTAATTCGGGGGGGTATTCGTGACGAGTTTCGTTACGAACGTAGACTGTCATCCGCAGATACAAAAAATAACTCGGCCAGGTGCGAGTCGGACACGCGCACGAATGTTTCCGTACCATTGTCTACAAAACAAACAAAAAAATCATGATTGTTGTCTCCCTTAAATATTTATTTTATTCTATAGTACATAGGTACATCAGAAATACATCATCTGTCAAAATTTAAACTGTCTAACTATCACGGCTCATGATAATATACAGCCTGGTGAGTGGTAACAGACGGTCGGACAGCGGAGTCTTAGTAATACCTAGGGTCCCGTTTTACCCTTTGAGTACTGATCCCTAAAAATGTTTTTTAAAATAACATGTGTCAAGAGAAGCTATTATATGTGCAATTAAAGCGGGCAAAGTAGTATATTATTTGAATGGTTTTGACACAACCTCACTTCAGATGTAACTTATTACAGAACATGACAGCTATGTTAAGCTAAGAAAGTTTGTCTTAATACCACCTAGCTAGCCTATTAACATTCTATATACGTAACACAGCTGATCCTATTAACTGCGGCGAGTACGCTGGGTGCTTTTCTTAATCTTCTCTTTAGAATCCAGCACATGAACCTCCTACGCTAGAAGCTCAACATGTAGTTGCGAGCAAGATCTCCTTGAGTTAAAGTACAATTTTAGATGGATTGCTTTTAAATTAATTCTATCAATCCCTATTGTAGTTACTTAAGTCTGATCCAATACAACTTATTGGAATAGTAAACAATATTGATAGGTTTTTCATGGCACATATTAGGAGTAGCACTTCAAAATTGTAGATATCACCTACTTTTTAATTGAATTATCAATGAAAATTGCATCCTATAAGTTATTTAACGTATTATAGATAAGATTATAGTGTAGATTGTTAATTCATTTTGTAATTATGCCAATTAATCTTTTAAAATATATTAGTTGACTCTTAATCTGATATCTACTGCGGAATAAAGGAGTTTTATTTAAGCTCTTAATAGAAATAAAGTCTTATTTGCCATTTATGTATTAATTATAAGTGTGCTCAATAGAGTTTTCGTACTGTTACCATGATGTATTTCATTTCCAAATGAGATACCACATGAAAGCATTGGTCAAATTTACTTTACACGAGCTCTATTTGTTAAATGTGAGATGGTTTAGCTTAAACGTGCTTTTACCAGTATTAAATAATGTCTTTGTTAGAGCATACGTCATTGTAATAACGAATCATTAGTTGCAGACGTACATTTTTAGAAACATTATTAGTGGCAGACTGAACAATATATGATTGCGTATTTTAAAGTTTCTGTTTTAAAATCTGTTCGGAACATTTTACACTACAGAGTAAACAATAGTTTGTGCTACCAATTATCAATGTCATAACAAAACGATCTCGTTTTGTTAAGATATATTTCACACCTAGCATCGAATAGCAGGTGTGAACCGATTTCCTTTTTTTTTACTATGTTCAAATAAGAAATATTACATGTATACACGCGCACTATTAGTTGTTCAATTAGGAAAGTCGTTCCTAATTCGCGCCAATAAATTACACATGGTGTTCTTTCGCTCCGATGTAAGGCGGTGGCCAATTTATTTAGTGCCGTGCCTTTCGTGAAAATAAGGCCGCAGAGAAACGCAACGGAGGGAGGGAGGTCCTCGCGAGGGCTTGTTCATCCCAAGGGTGTTGAGGGCCGGCAAACACTTTAATACGGCACGGAGCAATTGCCGTTCCGTCCGTCCGGGCACACACCTCCGGGGGGGGGGGCGAAGATGAATCGTGCCCGGCAACCGGCAGAATATTAATTTTAATAATGCTTTTTGGTTCTCTCACATAATTGAATTGATTGCAATCTCTCAGGTTGCTGTAACGAGGCCCGGGGTTTTAGTGCAACTGTTTGGACTGATGATTTTTAACCCGGCGAGCATGAGGTGAAAAAAAGTTACATGGAGCATGTGGCAGGGTATGACATACCCAAAATTTAATGTACCATAATATAGTTGTTATTAATTTGATTTTATTTTGTTGATTATATATTGTTAAATAATGAATTACTTAACGGAAAAAATCAAAGAGAAGTTTTAATTTTGAAATTATTTTTATTTATTCATATTTCTCTTATACTATATAATTATAGGAACAAATTTTAGAGGTTTACGAAAATCAACAATTAAACAATCAAATAACAATTCTTTGGAATATAAACTACTTTGAACTGAAAGGTAATGAGATCCTCTTTTAAAAATATACTTAATTTTTTTTTCATATTGAAAATAGTATTAGTCACTGCCATTGAGATCAGCACAATTTTCGCATATAAATTTTGCATGCTCCAAACATATGGGCTTGCCGCAAGCGTTGCAAGAATGTTTGGTTTTTCTATCCTTCTTATATGGACAGTCGTGGCATCTGACATACCGTCCAGGTACATTTACATGTCTAGGTGAAGACTCACCCAGTTGTTTCTCGATTCGCTGGCGGATAAAGCTTGGAATATTTTTTTTTGTTTTTCTTAAATTTAAGTGTTCATAAATCATTGACAAGCCCAAATTACGAATGAATTCTGTTCTCTTAGTCATAAGGTTTTTATTTGCACGGTAAATAATGCAAGCATTGACAGCTGCCATGTTCAAGACACCATAGAATAAAGTCATAGGCCACCTTTTACTATTGCGAGAAACATTGTAACTAGCACTCAGCTCATCGACCACATCAACACCAGCTTTTGTCGAGTTATAAAACGTTATCATTTCAGGTTTTTGTTTCTCTCCAGTAGATTCATCTATTGAATTATCATAGTGCATGGTAGACATAACAATAACCACCTTGTTCTTCTTTGGTGCGTAGGAAACAAGCGTAATGTCTTTTTGAAAGCCAAAGAGTGAACTGTTAGGTTGTCTTCCAGTTCTTATGAAAGATTCAGGAATCTGTCTCTTATTCTTTCGTACAGTTCCAACCGACGTAAGACGATGTTCATTTAGTAGATGCAGCATTAGTTCGTATCCCGTGAACCAGTTGTCAAATGTCACGTTGCGGTGCGAATGTGAAACTGGTTGAATGAGTCTCTCCACTACTTCAAAGGGTTTATTACTCACTGCATAAGGCCCCGACGGTTGCTTTCCTGCATATACTTCCAAATTTAAAATATAAAAGTTTTTAGCATCGACTAGAGCCAAAATTTTTAACCCATACTTGGCTGGTTTGTTTGGAATGTAGACGCGGAATAGGCATCGACCTCTAAATGATAGTAACATTTCGTCTATAGTAAGAAACTCACTTGGAGAATACGCATTCTGACAGCATTGAACAAATTGGTCAAAAATATTTCTAAAGGCTGCCATGTTATCAGACTTTTTACGCTCTTCTCTCGTAGATTTGTTATCAAAACGCATATTATTTTGAAGAAACTGAAATCTTTGCAGTGACATCGTGGTACGAAATATATCAACGCCGGTTCCATCAGTTCGCCAAAGATCTTTCAAACTCTGTCGATTAGATTTAGTGAGACCAGCTAAGTACAGTAAGCCTATGAATGCTTTCACCTCAGATAAAGTGGTTTCTTGCATGTAAGAGGAAGCATTACCATTCGCATTATTAGCGGCACTTTTGATTTGACTTTGGCGAATTTCCGAATTAGTGTGAATCAAGACTTCTTCAAGCATGTCTGTAGTGACAAAAATATTCCAGCATTCGTACTCTGTAGCAGCACCCCTTGCCATATCTTTTACTCCAGCCCGCTCGGTTACAATGTTTACTGAACGAAGCCTCACGTTGGGTCGCTGAGGGTTCTTGTACCACTTTGTACCATCTCTAGACGTATAAAAAGGGCCACTTACAGGTCGCGAAGTTGACATTCTCGTTGCAAGTAGAGATAATGGTAAATCATCCTCGGGGTCGCTCTCTGGTTCATGTGCTACAGCTTCTTCCTGTCTGGAGTTGGATGGAACATCAATCGAATCGTCGCCCTCTTGCTCCGTGTCACAATTCACTTCGTGCTCACTACAATGATCAGTTTCTTGTTCTGAACTGGATTCATCAGAAAAATCAGATCCTACCTCCTCCAATATGGCACGAATCCTTTCTGCTTCTCTTTCGATATTCATTTTCATGAAAATCTAAAAAGAATAAAACAATGTCAACTAAAATAAATAAACAAACCTCACACAAATAAAAATAATATAAACGAATAATAAAAATGTAATTATGAACTCATACATAAAAATAATACATCAAAAATGACGCAGGGTATGACATACCCGAGACAGGTTTGTGCACGAATATTCCGGCCGGCGCCTCACGCCACACTGCGATCACACCACTATCCCCTCCCGCACACCTCTGCCTCCAGCTACTGAGCGCGCTAGTGCTGCCAGACGAAGATTTAAAAAATACCAAAACTGTTTAATACTACCAGGGTATGAGATACCCTGGTTCATGCTCGCCGGGTTAATACAGAAAAACGGAGGATATCGGTTTGAAGATTTTATTTTGTTTGATTGGTTGCCGCCAACTTAGCCGACGGTAATTGTGACGCCTCTCTCCTTCCTTATTCTTCCTCTCGTTAGGCTCTTTAGAATCCAGCTCCAATTAGCAGGACCACAGAAACACGATATGATATAGCCGTTTATCGCTTTGAACTGTCAAAACCTCTTATATTTATGGCAGTTCAAAGCGATAAATAGCTTTATCATATCGTGTTTCGGTGTTCATGCTAGCCGGGCAGGTGGTGTTTGCTTTTAGGCAACTTACTTACTTATTATTTTGGTGACCTATTTTTTCTAAATCTAAATTACATTGACAAAAAAATACTTAACTATACAATCAGCATTTTAAAAGGGATTTTTGTATTTATTTATTTAGCATTACCACGGGAGGTGTAAAAATGTTTCAAAATGGGATAGTCTGTAGGGCTATTCGCTAACCTTTTTTGACAGTTGAAAGTGATGATCACCGAACTATTTACTGATCCATTACTACTTTACTATAACGCTATTGTGACACTTGTCCTGTGAAAACAGTAATGGTTAAGTAAATAGTTCGGTGATCATCACTTCCAACTGACAAAAAAGTTAGCGAATAGGCCAGGCCTACTGTTGGGCAGATTAATAAGAATGTTGAACCCTTGTTAGTATTGCGCCCACCCTCTGTAACCTTGCTTGGCCCGTAAATAATGCGTCATGCGCGATTTCGATAATATTTTGGACAGCAGGGTGCAATAACGCATTATGCAACTAAAAAGTAATTATTGGTTTGTTTTTAAATTCTTACTTACCTACCAATTGTACGCAATTATGATAGGTGTTTACCGGCATAATTATTATGTCTTCTTTATTATTTTTAAGTAATTAAGAAAGACATATAGTCGTATACAATTACACACACTACCCAAAACAAGATGAATTTTGACGATCAGATGATGACCCAATGTAGTTTACTTTTATACATATATAATACATAAAGAAACTAAAAAAAATGTATCCGTCACTTATTCGCATATTTACTAGTAACTATTGCATATAATTTATGGTACTTTAGTTCTGTTTGTAAGATATTTAATCTGCTTATTATTTTTTGTCTACGACTGTTTGTACCTGAATAAAATAAAATAAATAAATAATGCTTTTTTTACATTACTCTTACACACATAACATTAAGTCTGGTTACGTATACCTACATATGCATTAACTAACACCCATATTTTGCCAAATATCAATTTGGAGCGAGGTATTACCATCTACCCGGCATGGTAATCGGAATATTGGTAGGTGGGTATACCAGGAAGCTGCTGCATATTATTATCTCGTCATAACTGTGTAATGTGGGTAAAATGTTGTATCAATGGAACTTGTAATGCGTTCTGTTCCGTTCCGTTGTTAAAATTGCCTAAGGTTACCCAAATTATCATTTATGCACAAGCGGTAAAGAGTAGAAAGGTCCCGCGATCGGTAGACGTTTTTCCATTAGGAGCTTGCCGGCAGTCTCGCTCGGGCCATTACCTCGTAAATGGCCCGGTTCAACCTTATCCCCGCCGAATATTTTATTCCAAGTTCTATACGATATGACAAGTAGCACACTTTGAATAATTCTTCAATCAACAGCCCCAGCTTTCTAACATCGGGACGAAGTCTTTAAACTGCGCCTAACCTTGAGCTAAATAACGCTCGCGGAGGTCTGTCTACATTTGCACAACAAAACACTCTAATATCAGCCTTGATAACATGTTGATACAGTTTCTTTTTGATTTAAATTTTCTTTGAATATAAGCCGGGGAGCTTTACCTTTTGTAACTGAAGTCTGCTCAGCTCTGATTCATAATAGTTCAGTAAATCGGATCAACGTTTTTTGAGCTCTTAACCGGATTACCTACTGTATCTTAGTTTGTATTGAGCCGGTAAATTCTGATCCGTTTATCGAAACTGATAGATAAAAGGTACTTATTTTGTCCATTTTAATTCCATCTATTTATAGAAAACATAGTAAATTCTATTGGTTTTCTTTTTAATTGATGCCATTGAATAATGGCTTCTATATTCGACGAGAATAATAATTAGACAAACAATTATTTATACAAACCGTCATTTATACAAATTTGTATAACAAGTTTCATAAAATTCCGACGTGTGTCGTAGATTACTTAATTATCTTAGAGTCTGTGATCACATTGGCAATAATTTGTTCAATTTCTTCGCCTTGCTTTTTTAACAAATCCAAACATCTACACTCCGTAGGAAACATTCAAGGAACATGCAACCAATTAATTGATATGAGACCCTCGCCCCTATCAACTCGCATGTCCGAATTGATGAGTCATCCGAATCCGAACACAGAGGGAGGCTTACATAATTTATGAACGCACCAGATGACCAAGACAAAACGGACGTTTAGTTAGATGGGGATATTGAATCAAATTATCCAAATCACGTTTCTGTTCCTAAGGCTGGAATTCACTAACATATAAAACAAGCGATTAAAAGATAACTGTCAGTTTTTGACGTGTTGGTGAACTCCTTAACCTGAACCTTAAATAAATTATGCATCGGCTTCATTTGTTTCGACCGTTTTTTGTTAATGCTTTCATAGTTCTGCTCGTTTGTTCGTCGACACGACATTTCCTGGTAGATAATCGCCAAGGAGTGAAACCGTTCTGCTTCATGGACAAAGCTCGCCGTAGATTAAGGTGACTTATCGAGCAACGTAACGCGCTGTAAAGAGATATAGCAATAATCCCCACTAATGCTTTTGGGGTTGTCGCCCTTTTTTCCAATATGTGCCGTTATGGCGCTGAAGTCGGGGGTGCATTCTCAAGTGCAGGGGCAATAATCCCTTGTAACGTGACGTCGCGTGTCCTGACTCCTGCCCTGGCCCCAGAGGACTTTGTGTTATTTTGTTTCGACCTGTTATGGAACGCTCGGGAGTAGGGTCCGACCCGTAACCCGATAACTTTGAATTTATTTTACGATATTTTACAGAAGAAATACTATTAAGCATTGGCAATGAATTTAATAAGGTTTGTTGTTTTTGTCTGACTATATTTTTATACATACATACATACATAAATCACGCCTATATCCCCGAAGGGGTAGGCAGAGGTGAGCTAGCACCCACGTTTCGCCAAATATGTCAGGTCCCATGTAATAGGTGGCGAGCCTATTGCCATTTATCGGGCACAAAAGTCGCAGTACATTGCTAGGTGGTATAATAGGAACGCTGCTGCCCATTCCTCATCACTGATTGATTTATCCTTAGTCGCCTTGTACGACACCCACGGGAGAGATTTGGGTTGGTGACAATTGCATTCTACTCTGCCGTCACCACACGGCCGGTATATTTTTATAGGTTATATTATAATAAATACAGACGTAACTACCTAGTAAATATAGGTAACTATATGATTCTAATTTTCGGATTTTCGTTTTTTATCCCAAAATATGGATAAGTTAGGCTAAAATTTAGTCCCAAATTATGACTATGAATCGATAGAAATCAAATAACCGTATTCAGTAGTAGTTCCGTTATTAATTTAACAGATTAGTGGCCTCTAATGGGAAACTGTCTCGATGCTATTGATCGAATTTGGGTCTAATCCTGTGATAATTGTGATAATGGTTAAGTCGGTGTAGATTCAGGACGGATTGCTTGTTTATTATCTCACTACTATCTCTACTTCGAAGCGATCTCTTGTCAACATCATGGCGCCAATCCAAGCGCTTTTTACTTGTGGAATAAATAACAAACCTCCTCAAGCTATCCACGAAATTTCGAATAATCTCTGAATCAGCACTCGCGTGCAACCGGACAAACAAGTCGGCATCTAACGTTAATGGGAACATAATTCGCGTGTAGCGCTAGCTGCTGACTCGGTCGGACTGCGGCCAAGGTGCGGGCGATTCGGAGAGCCGATAAAACGTGGGTAGTTGTAAGTTTTATGGAGAGGCCGGTGGCACAGCCTGTTATGCCGTTATCGTCGACGGGGGCCCTTAAATCAGGCGTCTTTTCTTCTTAAAGGCTTTAAGCTTCAACATCGACGTGCCGCCTTCCTGTGGGACCGATATGAGGGGATCTTGTGGTGTACAGAAAATTCTCCCAGTTGTTTCCTTTCGGGGGGAGCACGTTTGCCTTTAAAAGCTTGTTAGTGGATTTTAGATCCATTATTCGTAGTCTAATTCTAGATCTAGTAACATTATCTACAAATAATATTGTTGTGTGTTAATTATCTCCTTGTCATACCTATCTTGTTTATGGATATGCACACAAATAAAATAAATTTTGCTTTAGCATTTCGAATGCCAAAGCAAAATTTATTTCCCAATAGTGGCCAATGTGTATCCGAATGTTTCCTTATGTCCATTTACCTATTTCTACCTGAGTTAATCAGCAAGTGAAAATAACTGGATCTTATTGTGAACTATAATATCGCCCACCTAGATATATATATCTATACATAATAGGTAGCGAAATGATTCAAAATCATTGCGATTATTTAGATCTGTGCTGACAACTACCTTAGACACCGTAAGTTAGTCTTTCACAATCGCTCCACTTAATTCCTCTCCGAAGAAAGAATTTTGAGTTATGTGACTTTTTATTTAGATAATAGTAAGTACTAAGCTGTTATAACAAATTTAAGATTTTCTAAAAAGGTTCAGATTCAATTCTAACAAATACCCAAACATAAAGACTTCTTTTCATTCAAGAATTTCAAGTCAATATAATTTATTTACATGTCTAGACGCTACAGTTATTGTGTAATAAGATTTGGCATTTTTTTGTCAGCTCCTTTAGTAAACCTTCGTATTTCTAGCTCGTTTATATCAAAGGGTCTCGTTAAGGATTTTTAAATGACCACTAGTTAAACCTACTTAGGTAAGTACTTCACAATTACCTACTTACCTATTAATTACGTTTCCGCATTAGGAAAATGTAGGTACTTAATTTATCTATCGAATTTTTTCTTGTTCATTGTGATTTTTTTTCTAACTTTAACATAATAAGTATAACAATAAATAATAATTAAAAACAATCAGAAACTTAACCAAATACACGGTAAGTATTTGTAAAAATATCAATAAAATACCTGCTTTGGATGTTAGAGATTTGAATTGGAAAGGTTAGAGAAATTTTAGACAGTTTATATATACATCCAAGTTGGCCGAGTGGTATAGGTAGCCGCCCGGATTGCGGAGGACGCGGATTCAATTCCCGCATCAGTCGTTATTCTTTGTAATTTATTATAGATACTGTTCAAACAATAGTTAATAAATACGAGATGCACATTCACACGGATGGATTTATTATGACTTCCATTGCTGCTGTAAAGATTTTGCAAAACTGGAATTTTGAAAACATGTGAATTAATGCTGATTTGGTCAAATGTACAGATCGCTGGCTATCGGCCCAGACCTAGAGGTCCAGGGTTCGGCTAACAGGGGCAAATCTTTGTGATGAACATATGCATTTTTTGTTCCCAAGTTATGGCTGTTTATGTAGTATTTATTTAAAAATATTCATAATTATGTATATTTAAAACCATAACACTAGTGCTTATGTTTCTTATTTTGGCCCTTGACGATAGATGTACATACATTACATACATAAATCACACCGATATCCCCGAAGGGGCAGGTAGAGGTGAACTAGCACCCACGCTTCGCCAATTATGTTAGGTCCCATGCAACTGGTGGCGAGCCTATTGCCATTTATCAGGCAAAAAAGTCGTAGTACATTAGAATTAGTACTAGGTGGTATAAGAAGAACGCTGCTGCCCATTCCCCATCACTGTTTTATTTTTACTCGCCTTGTACGACACCCACGGGAGAGATTTGTGGTGGTGACAATTGTATTTTACTCTGTCGTCACCACACGATAGATGTGAGTGTAAGAAATATTTATTTTTTCTAAATTATGTGACGGAATTATGCAAATTCACAAGAAATTGTACCACAACAGAACAAACGCCGTTGTAGGAGAATTCTTATTAAAAAAAAACAATTGGAAAGCAGCAAACCTTAACCAAACAGCTACTCTCAAATCCCAAGCGCGTACTTACGCCGCAATTTAAATGAAGGGGAGATTAGAGCGTTCCTCATTGTGGGCTCTCCCCGATTTTTGCTTAACTGGATTATGGTAATTATGACTTAAGTCGCGGCGTGCCACGTGCAGAGATGGAGCCGAAGAATCTTAATTAAGTATACTCTTTTGGTCTTCATTTCAATCGTTTTTTTTTGTGGTATACAATAGATACATAACGTCGTGTGGAGATTACAGAGCAGAATACAATTATCATCATCCCCAATTTCTCCCTTGGGTGTCGTACAAGGTGACTCGGGGTCAAAGAGATCAATAACGGACTAACAATATACTGCAATTAACGTGCCCGATAGATGGTAATAGGCTCGCCATCTATTATTACATTGGACCTAACATAATTGGCGAAACGTGGATGTTTATAAATATACCTCTCTGCCTACTCTGCCTATGGCGTGGCGTGATTGATATAATGTATGTTTGCGATTCTTGTTCTTCTGAGAGTTTATCTGGGGTCGGCTCAGTATGTTTCACCTTTAATTTTTATCTGTCAGACGTCATCAAGCCATACACTCTCTTTTGGATCGTATTCAATGTATATCAATTGTTCACTAACTGGAATTAAGATCCAGAGGTCTCGGTTTCGATCCCAAGAGGGTTACAAATTTGTGCCCGGTTTGGTTGTAGGACTTGTTTCAAGTCCGCCTGGCTAGCTGCCACCACTTATCAAAGTCTGTCGCTATAATAATAATGTTAACAGCATTATTGTATTCCGACAATGTGTGATAAGATAGCCATGCTCCTCTGTGGTTGAGGGTTCCAGATGAAGCTCGATTCCATCTTCGGACTTTATCGTCACTTAACATCGGGTGAGATGAAGGGCAAGAGCTTCTCTGTCTAGCATAAAAAAATTTGATTATAATATAAAATTATACATATTAAGATTTTGCCTAATTTAATTTGGAAGCTTTCGTCACAAAGACCTGTAGGTACGCAAGAAATGGATGCGTGTGCCACGCCCGGAATATCTACTTTATTTTTCCTTTAGGAAAGCGGAATTTAGCGTGCTCAGTGAAAAAACATTCCCCCGCGTGTACGTGATCTATCGGCAGCCGGAGACTCTCCATGTGGGTTTATAGTCGATAAAACATCTAGGGACCGTCTATTTATGGCGTTTTTTGTACGGGGAAACATGTGTTGATAGTATTAAATAAGGAGAAGCCGTACGTACGTGTGTGCCACCTGCGGCACGCTGATAGTGTTTCGGGGGAAGTGTCGTTTCGTGTCACACGCATCTCGTTTTCGATGGAGATTTAAGTCTCAACTTGACCATGTGGTAAGTAGATAGTTAATAAATGTTCATTTTTCGCTGTTCAACCCGTAATACAATGAGGAACTTTTAATTTCAAAGTCTTGTTTTACACTCGATATTCGCCCGAAAATTGTCGAACATTATACAAGGTGGCTACCGGCAAAATAACATTTTCTTATTTATAACTTACATATTTGGTAAATTACTTGATGATTAATGGGCTGCCATTATATCTTGAACTAGGGCAAAGAAGTAATGTATACCAGAAACACTCCTCTCTGCTGATCCTTCAGAGAATCCAGGGGACTATTATTAAGTACTGAAATTCTGCGTTTTAGGACCTCCATCTAAATTTCAATATTTCCCAACAATGAAATAATAAGAAATGATTAAAATGTCAATTTACTTCTAAATGCTCGTCGTATAATATACTTGGGTACCTATAAAAACTTTCGTTTCTGTCTCAAATGTACAAAAAACACGGAATCGCTCCGGTCCACAAGCGTTGTTCATAATCTTCCTTCATATACAAAAACAAAACGGAAAATAATTCAAGCACTCACCAGTCAATGGCCGTACGTTACCCTGCTCGGAAAATATGCGGCATACCTAATTCGACGGCGACGTCGTACTATTCCCACTTTCTCGGATTACCCAAGCCGAGCCGGTGACAATTCGTAACGAGGAACACATGCGACCGCCGACCCGGGTTACTGACCTTGCCCAACACAAGTGTGAGATAACGAGCGAGAAAAAAAAACACTCGCGCGCTAATGGCACATTGTTTGGACAGGATCCCGAAGCGCGGTTCTCAATTAGTATTGTCTATTATGCAAACATTTTGAATACTCAGCTGTGGAGACGATATCCGACGCGACGGACGCGACGAAACAAAAAGACCCCGTTCGGATGGACGCGCGATTGAGACGCGTTTCGTTATACATTGCTCGCTATTAAGCAGCTTTAGTAGTTTATTCTGCTTAATAGCTTCTTCTCCCTGCCCTGTTGCCAGTCTATCTGGGGTCGGCTCAGTATGTTTCCTCTTCCATTCATATCGGTCAGACGTCATCAAGCAATCCACTCCCTTTTGATTCATATCATCCATCACACCGTAAAGGTGCTAGTGATGAATGAATGTGTATATAAAAGAGACCAGAGAACGAACAACTGAACTGAAATGAACGGAGAGAGTGATTGAGAATCCATACTGCTCAAAGTTTTGGCCTAGGTTTTACAGCCGGCCGCCTGCCTGACACCAACCCTCTTCGGGTATGCTGTTGTTGGTGGTTTGCCCTGGCTTTTACGACACCCATGGGAAGAGTCGGGGCTGGCCAATTCTACGTTATGTTTTCGCTCCCAGGCCAGCATAGAAGACTTTATTCTGATTAATAGCGAGCAATGTATAACGAAACGCGTTTCAATCGCGCGTTCATCTGAACGGGTTCTTAAAGGCAGCGTTAAAATTCGTAATGCTCTCTGGACGGCACAGTTTGTCAATGTCGTCTATTAATACGGCCGCTATGTGAGGACAACAACAGCACCTATTTACTGTTCTAAATGTGAATCGGTCTGTTTTGGGTATTTTGGCACAAGGTGACGTGCAGTCTTTTGCACATCGTCATATTCATACATACATACATACATACATAATTCACGCCCATATCCCCGAAGGGGTGTAGGCACAGGTGAACAAGCACCCACGCTTCGCCAATTATGCTAGGTCCCATGTAATAGGTGGCGAGCCTATAGCCATTTATCGGGCACAAAAGTCGCAGTACCTACTTTGCTAGGTGGTATAAGAGAAACGCTGCTCTGCCCATTCCTCATCACTGATTTATCCTTAGTCGCCTTGTATGACACCCACGGAAGAGATTTGGGGTGGTGACAATTGTATTCTACTCTGCCGTCACCACACGGCCAGACATCGTCATATTCGTCATCTAGCTAGCCCAAATTTGGCAGATTAAGCGCTTGTGTTAAGAAAATAAGATGACGGAGATATACGTTTTAATATATATGCGTTCTAATAATCATATTTGAAAAATATACTTTAAACATCCTTATTTAATATGATAAACAAGCATGACTCGACAACATTTTACTACTATTGAATTGAACCTGGCCGATAGAGCGATGTGATCATTTGACCATCCCGGCCGTTAAATTATCATTTTTAAAACCAGTCCTTGGCACAGACCTTGTGGAAGGAAGAATTTTGGGAGAATGGGCCATACAGCCATATACCCTATCCCTACCGGTTGTTATGTGGCATTCTCCTTCCGTGTTCCGCTATCCCGCTTTGGACCTGCTAAATTGGGACGCTCATCGCAAACTACCACGATGTGACAGTCAGCAGGACTGCCTTTTCAGGCTCGTCTGAAACCAACTCGTTCAGTCATACATAAAGTACTCGCTTACCCGTCTCGTACACAGCTATAGTGAAAGCCAAAGCCAGAACAAAATAAATAGCTCTGAGCAATCAACACGTTTAAATCGGCAAATCGAGACCAAGTACGTAGACGTGTATGTATGCAGTGAGCTTATAGTCGCAACGTACATTCTAAAATTGGTTCAGAATGTCGGCCACTGCGTCTGCAACCGTTCGACATGGCTATGTACAGCAAACGCCACGTCAGGATTCAACATTCAGAGTTAGATTTCACATTTATTTACAACACGGTGAGGTTGCAAATCCTTCGGCAGAAATGAGTTGGTGCGGCCGGACGTGCTGTTGATCGTACGAAAAGAATGTAATGTTCTTAAATATCACGCGAGCAACGTTTAACAAAACGCCAGTGCGTTTCATTAAACTGTTTACATTAAATATAAAATGCAATAAGAACCCGTGCTATTTTTGTATTAACACCAGTCTTTCATTCAGGCCTGGGAGCGAAAAAGTAACGTAGACGACTGTGAGATCCCTGACTTTTACGATACTCCAGGTGTGGTCAAAGTCGATTAAGGGAGACTGCCCGGTGTAGACCAATAAGTACCTCAGGGCACCCGAACAGTGGAGGGAAAACTACCAACAACAGCATACCCAAAGAGGGTTGGATCTTGGGTATGCTGATGAAACACAAAACACAAATCTTCCCTATGGATGAAATGACGAACAGAACCGACAGAGTCGTAAGTAGAATAAAGGGAGATTAGGGCTTAATTAAGGCTTAATCCGCCATACGAGCCTATTGTAGTGGTATGGGCTGCACTTGCAACTGACAAACAAAGGACTGACAACTTAATGGCCTTTCAAAGCACGGAGGACCGAGTGATAATTAGTCACGTGATTATTCTAAAATAAATCTGCTATATTTTCAATAGATCTGATGTGCAATTGCATACAGAAACGGTCTATTGATGAGTCGATATCATTGTGAAAGGAAGAGATTGTGTCCTCATAAACTATCACTGTTAGGACACGCAAGTGTCTAGACCCTCCTTATTGATCGAAGAAGAGAGCTGTAACTCATGACGAGGGTCTAATGCGAATTGGTTCATATAAACGACTGCATATGCATGCCCCCCGGAGGAGCTCGCGATAATATAATTTAGGACAATCATCCAATTATTGACTCTTGCGAACATTGCTTAGTTAATCTCCAGTCTATCATCATGAAGTATCTCTTCGTCCACTTCCATCTTTATTGTTTTCTTTTAACCACAGTCGACTGGAGTGGACTCATTGGTACATTTAATTTCGTTCCGTCTTCGAAGACTTTTTGTTAAGCAATTGCTCAATGTTGTTCGACGTAATAAGTAAGGCAATAGATTCCAATCTTCAGTTGGACGTTACAAAACAATGGTGGCCATTTTATAGCGGCGATAAAGCGCCGGAATCAGTTGGCAATAGGCGAATGCTTTGTTTGTTTTTTTAGTGGCAAGATCTTTCGCTCATTCGGCCAATCTTTAGTGGTTCGGTTATTGGATGGGATTTTTATTTCTTTGGACAATTTTACTGCTGAATGGTTTGTGAAGGGAACCACGCTGGATATTGCGGCAGCGATGGTTGATGACTTGTCGTGTGGTGACGTTGTAACAATACATTGTCACTATCCTCTATCTCTCTCGAGGGTCTTACAGTGCGACTAGCTGCCGCACTCAGAGACGTCAATTAATTTTAATGAGAACTTAATACAAAAAATGTCAATCAAAACTAGACCATAGACCCAGCAAGAATAGCGACTAGTTTTTAATAATATTTTTTTGTATTAAGTATAAACGTTAATTGATGTTTCTGAGTACGGCTGTTAGGGTTATAACTATAACGTGGCACTTGCGCATCAGCATCATCATCATCACAAGCCCTTTAATATCCCCACTGCTGGGGCACAGGCCTTTCCTGTGGATGGAAGAATATACATATATGGAGAATGAGCTATAACCCACACGGGCCCGGTTTTAGACGGTATACCTGCTTTAGAGCGGTTACGCACTACGTCCGATCCGAATCCTTTATCTAGAAAACTCGGACCGAATTTGGATATTTCTTACGCACTACTCCGATCTCCGATACAAATTCAATCAATGCTTTTAGAATACTTGATTTGACGGAAAGAAATCGGATGACGGAGATCGGATCTAGTGCGAAGTTACCTTAGAAATGCTAGTTCTACGGCCATATTTTCACGGATTCGGATCGGACGTAGTGCGCAACCGCTCTGAGGCTACCTTCCACTACCTACACAAAGAAATCAAACCAAAAAAAATCTTGCCCCACCCGTCGGTTTCACGAATATCACGATATTTTTTCTAGAGCTAGTATTTTGTACAGATGCCATCTCGGTCGTGGTCACGAGTGTGCCACGGGCGTGATCCGCGTGATGCGCACGCGGCGTTCTGGGCGTTTGACCTTTAATAGTTTCTTGATACCAATAGTCAATAGGAGGTGATTGTCCCACATTTGCTCAATGAAATTTACTTTTATTGGTGATACGGGCAGTTGATACAATGCGTAAGTGCACAATATTGATATTGTTGATGTTACAAAGAATACATATTGTGGTTAGAAAAAGTTTCAAAAATTAAAGTTAATATTAACGTCTTGGTTGGCCGAGTGGTTTAGGCACCTACCCGGATCGCGGAAGACGCAGGTTCGATTCCCGCATCAAGACTAGTAACTTTTCGAACATTTTCTAACCTCTAACATTTATTGTAATGGTCAAATAACATTCAAAATAATAATACAATGTTTGTTTGATGCGAATGCCATTACGTCAATCGAATTTGGCGCAAAGAAGCCTTTCCTAAATTAACCTAATCCGCTACCTTGTGGGACACCCAGTTGAGCCGTAAGTAGGTACACACAGGCGGGCGTGTCCGCATAATGAAAACTTCGTGATCCCAGTACACACAGTCATAATTCGGTCAAGTAAACAAACACACGAAAGATCAACATTACGCAACTGACTAAGAATTTTAAGTCTGCCAGCCTCTTCGAGCTGGGGTTCTTGTCGCTTAAGTAACTATTTTAAGTTATTGAAATAAATTAATTATTATCTTTCATTTTATTTAATTAAGTAATATGTTGAATTGGACAATTTAAAATGTGACATTAATGTAATTGTGTTTGAATGTATGTATTGTTAATTTAATTATATTTGATTTGTTCCTTGAGAATGGCAGCAGCGTTCTTGTTGTTCCACCTCCATAATATACAGCAATTTACCCGCCAGGTAAATGGCAATAGGCTTGCCCCCTATATGGGACTGAAAATAGTTGGCCAAATGTAAGTGTTCATTCACCTTTAGGATAAATAATATAGATCTGACTTGAGGTATGTACTAATATTAAACTTCTATAAACTTCTATAAACTTATAGATGTTACTAAAAGTACTCGTTATAGTCTATTACCGTTATTTGAATTTCCCATCACTATTAAAAAGACGAATTTTATTTTTTCATATTTGTGTTTGGTAGGTGCCTACTGTTGTTTACGATAATATTGTAGCATGGTAGTTGTCATGAACCATTTAAATAATTAAACATAGCTCGTGCGAAGGGCTGTTAAGTGATGTTGTTATTAACTGGGCACGAAACGAATTTAGAATGAATTAGCGCCAGCTAAATTTAGTACCGGGACAATTGCGGACACGTCCAAAGTACAGTGTGCTGAACGAAAAATTTCCAAGATCTCGGCAAAACGGCCCTTATTACAAGGCACATAAGGTGTCAAGGCTCAATTGCGCACGATGGACGCAGCCGGTGCCTCCCTAATTGAAACAACAGCGGACGGGCTTCGTTAGCATTGTAATCTCTTTCATTAACGCCATTTAGTATTGGTAGGTGACACATATAACACTAAACAATGAATATGAGACGATGTGTTGAATAATGTATGGCTATACAGGGTATAAGGGCTTACACTCTGATAGTGATCTTTAACCCAGATTGCAAGAAGTCCTTGATATGAAAATCGACAGGCCTCGATGAATTTTTTTTGAAGTCGTTAAATGCTGTTGGATATGGCAGATACGGTGACATCTAGTTGCATCTCGTGGGATTAAAATTAGTAAAAATACACTTTGAATAGAAGTAAGTAAGACTGGATCTGGCAGGAAGTAATAAGGGACGTGCAGTTAGCTTATTGTGATTATTGATCAATAGTTGTGGTGGGCTATGGCACATTCTTCCTATATTCTTCCATACATAGGGAAGTAGGGACATTAAAGAGGATTGCTTTACTTAACATCAATAGTTCTTAGTGAAATTGTAAGTCTGGTTGAAATTGAAAATACCTAACTCAGTCATATGACGTGCAAAACAAACTTAACGTTTTTTGCGTTAATTTGCTTATGAATTTCTTTGTTTGGTTCGGCGGCGGGCTCGCGGCCTGTTATCACGCGTCGCCATGGAAACCACCCGGGACATTCTAACATAATTTATAGCTCCCGCCACACAGGCTTTAATGTTCCGCGTTTTGTAACACCGCGAATAATTATATAATAATTATCCGAAATTACGGTAGGGAATTCAATTAATCCATAAGTTAATCCCTGTTTTTTTACTGCCACTGATTTATTGTAAAGAATGTTACAAAGCTAAATAGAGCGTATTACATTTTAGGTATGTTTTGACGGCAGAGCATAAAATCGTTGCGTTCATTATATAGGCTAGGTCCCAAGTAGAATATAATATCCCCAATCTTTGCTACAGGAGTCGTACAAAGCAACTTAGGGTGAAGACAGCGTTGAGTAATGGGCAGCAGCGATCCTATTATACCACCTAGCAATATACTGATATTTACGTGCCCGATAGATGGCAATAGGCCCGCCACCTATTACATGGGGCCTAACATAATTGGCGAAACGTGGGTGTCAATATGCTACTCTTTTTATCCCTTCAGGATAAATATGATATTAATTTGATTCAACCAATTCAAAGCGAGCTTTGTTCTTAATTCTAATCTTATTTTCGGTTTCTCTGTGTTTATCGCAAGCTGCCCTAACCATTTATTTACATTATTATAGCTAGCTGCCTACCTCAATATTAATAGTCGTTCTTAATTAAAACATAACCCGCAAAGCACAAGGTTTGCTTAAATTTTCATACGCACGGCTAAATTACTGTCTTGCCAGGATGATAAATAACATCGTAAGAACTTCCTTAGGCGGCAACTTTATAAAGTCTTTCCATATTCATGTAATCGCCGAGCCGCTGTAGTTGGTTACAACAATGCAAACGCTGATTAATAACTTAGTAAGTAGTTTTGGTAGCGCAGCTCTAATAAATCTACTGTGATAATTAATAAGGAGCTCGATAGTGCGATTGCGCAAACTAAGCAACGTTCGCTAAGGCCGGTCATTGGATGGGTGACCTTAAATACAAATCGAGTTCCTCCGTATTGTACTTCACATTGCACGTTAAGCCGTTGTTCCCGGCTGCATCTGCAGTTGTTAATACCCACCAAACCGCTTTTAGCCAGCGGGGTTGGACCCATTCTTCCTCTCTCCATAGGGATGGTCTGTGCTCTATTAATAGGGATATTAAAGGGCTGGTGATGATGATAATATGAAATCTCTATTCATTTATACCTTAGTAACAATGGTAAAACTGCGCACATTAAACAAGAAACTTAGTGCCTGTTTCACAATCGACAAGTAAGTTCTAAGTAGCTTACTTCGCAGATCATTTGACAGTTGTAATATGAAATATATGTCAATTGATCTGCAAAGTAAGCTACTTCGAACTTACTTTTTGATTGTGAAACAGGCCCTAAGTCTTACAGCGGTAAGAAAATAGTGAAATAAAATGCATTATCGACCAATCGTATCGCAATAATTTATAATTATCTGTCATTCGATTGTCCAGGCCGAAGTCATCCAGGTCAACGATGATTCACTACTATTTTCTTATCGCGGCTAGACAGTGAAACTCATTAAATACATTAGTCTATACGTTGTTGTGAATTTCTATAATATCAGTTTCACGGAAAAGATTTTTCCGTGAAACTGATATTATAGAAATTCCCGCGATAATTCTGCACTTGTCTTCGCCTGTAAGCTCTGTAATATTTAATGTAGGCATTATTTGTTTTATCAAAGCTTCCGCTTGTTAATCCTAATGTGTTATTAAATGTATTCAAGTGTGGTAAGGTCATTTGGTCGTGTTATCGGCGACAGTCGTATCAAACAGACACGGAAGTAATTACTCTATCGTATCGTGTGTGCATTCATGTAATAATTGTTATCAATTAATGCTACTGAAATTCACTGGTTTAATTGCGATATATATTATGTATTATATAATGTTCAACCAACCCGCACTGGGCCAGCGTGGTGGGTCCAGTCTCCCTATATTCTTCCATCCATAGGGAAGGCCCGTGCTCCCAGCAGTGGGGTCATTAAAAGGGCTGGTGATTGATAATTATGTGATGATGATGGTGACTCGCTCATTTTTAATGTAAAACTTGAAATATTTTGATGACATGATTGTCGTGGTGTCGTAATATAATTTTGCATAGACCTGTGCTAGAAGTCGTTGGTTAAGTTGGTGTGTTAAGAGTTGTTTGTTTTGTCTTACTTCGTGATAAAAATGGAATAAAATGGAAAAATTAATCTGCGCCTTTATTAAATATGCGAATAGTATGAATGGCTACAATTCAAGAGACAGAATCTCAATCTTTGAGATGCAGTCTCGAATTAAAAAAAAAATCCGAGCATTAAAAAGTTCAACTTAATTATATTATTGAGAATCTAATGATGAGATGATCTAATGACGGATGACCAAGATGTAAAGAAAAATAAAATTGACTACGCCGATCCCATACCAAAGAACTGTGTCACTCTCAAAGTGACTGTTTTGAATCTCAAAGTGATCGATATAGATCTTGACGCGTTTCGGATTTGGATTTTCCAACTCCAGCACTGTGATCAATTCGATTAGGAAACAGTGTAAAACCACAACGGTTATTTAATACCGTTTCTGCACCGCGTGCTTTGGCAATAGGCGATCCGTTAATTCCCCTGGTTTCATCTCTGGTGCTAGTTAGTAATGATATGGTCTGTCTTCAACGACGGCTTCAGCGACACTTTAGACGATCATTCCTTCTTTTATGTACAAGTTGAGGTAGGTTATAATAAACCGTTGTAAACGTTGACAGGTATTGTATTACGGTAAGTTTCATATTGATTATTGGTTTATGATGTCATTCATTCGTGCCATTTCCATTTAGTGTCTTCTTCGTCTATGTCGTATTTAAGTAGAAGGCTTATAAAAATCGAACGGTGGTTAACGAGTTTTTTGAATTCATATAAACTTTCCACTGTTTTTATTTGTTTTCATAAATGTTTAAAACTAGTATGGTAGAGATGAAGGTTTTATGGTTTCTGCCTTATTTTCTTTAATCCAATCACACTTTACGTTAGTCCAATCAAGAGTAAAGAAATACGCAGGTCTACTACATAACAGGCAGGTATTGCCATCCATCGGGCATATGGGCGCTGTTATTTTTAATATGTTTATATGAATAAATAAAAATGTAAAATTTATTATACTTATCCAATAATTTAGTTGACAACAAATATTGAAAATAATTTATTAAAATAATATAATTTATTCATGGCGGGCAGCGCCATCTATGAGCATTTATTGTTATTTCTCGCAAACAGTGCGCCACCTAGCGCCTACAGAAGCTGTTACTATTCAAACGATGCCAATAACATGTTTAAATATTATTTAATTATTCTATATTATTTTTGTTGTAAAAAAAGAAGTGTAAACAATCCATTATTAAATTCAAGGTTGTCATTCGTCTTATTATTATAGTGATTAAACTTCTTATTTAATTCGAATGTTTTTAGTTGAGAGATCAAAATGGTTTTGTTTAATTAGTGTAAAATATTAATTACAAGTTAGTTAACTATAAAACAGCTTTCATAATTAATTTATAAATATTTTATTATGTTTTGAATTATTGTTTCGATTTATTGAGTTGGATTTAGAGATGTTATTTTTAGCGCCTTTCGCGGGTTTCCGTAAAAGTAACATTTTTATTTTATAAAATAAATGAGGAGTATAAAAGTGATTTAATCTGTTTAAACTAATTTAAATTGTGTTTGCTTGCATTTACAAGAAGTTCTCAATTTATGTTAACGATATTTAATTTGTTGAAATAATTAAGAGTTGTACTTGTATCAGTTCTATAAATAGACTGTGAACCGCCATTTTTGCATTATTCTTGTACTAATCTTGGTTGTGTTTTTACTGAAATACAAGTTGTGGAGCTATCACGTGATTTTCTTACTATGAACCCTGACGAGCAGCCGACAGGCACGTAAGTCGCAGTTTATTGCTGGGCTGCTGCCCATTACTCATCGCTGTCTTAACCCTTGTCGCCTCGCCTTGCTATTCTATCTGGGACCTAACCTGATTGGCGAAAACGGAGTGTTAATTCACCTCTGCCTATCTCTTCGGAGATATAGATAGACGTGAATTATGTATGTATGTATCCACTCTGCCGTCACCACATAGCAAACCAAAGAAATCAAAATATCAAAAGTGGGCGAGCACGCTATTGCCTCTATATTGTTCGTAATTACATTTCTTTTACATTTGGTTTATGAACCGTGTGTAACTTTAATTAGAAAGAGAGGGCGTCTATCCCTTAGGGATGTCCGGTGTTCATATCAGCACGTGGCGAATTAATGACGTCATGCGTGGCCGTTGCGGGCTTACATGTGTGTAGTACGAAGTCGGTCCTTTGTATTTCCATAGAGTGAAAGCTTGCACGGATAATATTATATTATATTTAATTTATTATATAAATTTTTAATATTTAAAAAAAAATACATACTTACATAAATGTCGACTAGGATTTTGTCCCCAAAGCGGTAAACAGTGAATGAACACCCACGTTTCCGAATTATCTTCGCTTCCATGTGGTGGCAAGCCTATTGCCACGTAAATTGTAAGGTGGTATTTATAAGAGAAACACTGCTGCCTATTACTCATTGCTGTCCCATGCCCTCATGACCTTAGTCGCCTCGTATGACACCCTCGGGAGAGATGGGGGTGGTGATAATTGTATTCTGCTCGGCCGTCACCACACGACGTAAATAAATGCTATTTAAAGAAGGTGTACAGTGACAAAAACAAACGTCATTTTTGATGTCGATGGATTTATTGTCAGAAGCATAATAGGCAAGGGCTTTATGCGAACAGTCAACAACACGTCAGACCATACAAAACCGGTAAACATAACTAATCGATTGTCAACCTCAACTTGATTGACGCAAAGTGTAAAGTCGATTAAGAAAATTTGTGATTCTGAAATCTGTTGTCTGTACCTATCTTTATCAAGCAATAAAAGTTGTGCTCAATATTATATAATGTGTACTATTATATCATATATTACATACTTTCTACTAATTCTCGTCGGCGAAGCATCTCAAAGACTCACAGAACAAATGTGACGGCAAACATTTTTGTTCTTTTCGTTCCACGACAAATGAAATGAGCATTTCCGCGTTTCATTCCAAATCGCATTTGACGTTTAAGTTGTATTCTGTGACTTCGTGTGATAAGTGCAGCGTGTTCGTTAGTACCTACAAGGAAAGTTGTACACTTGTATACAGAATCGCTAACCCCCGAATACAGAAACGCTATTCAAAGTTTGAGTCCGTCAAAATTGACGTTTTTCCATACAAATTCTGACAGGTAGTGTCCACTTAACTTTTTAAGCAGTCCCCTAAATTTGAGTAGCGCTTCTGTATTCGGGGTTAGTCCCCCGCCCTGAAAAGTGGCATTATACCGGGATGGAGAACTCTTAGGAATAGGAGAAGTAATTTTGTTGTTGCCTGTACAAGGACACTTGCTTGCATGCCTCTGAGCTGTGATTGGTCAGTATACGAGTGCTATACGGTAAAAGAAAATTTCTTATTGGCTGACCTTTACTCGGCATTGGATAGTACATGGCGACTAAGGGCAAAGATAGCGATGAGTAATGGGCAGCAGCGTTTCTCTTGTACTACCTAGCTATGTACTCCGAATTACGTGCCCGTTAGATGGCAATAGACGCGCCCCCTATTACTTGGGACCTTACATAATTAGCGAAAGGTGGGTGTTAAGTTAGCTCTACCTGTCCCTTCGAGCATAAATAGGTGTGTTATATGTATAATTCATCCATTGTTACACTCCTTTGCTTTTTCTTTTGCATTTGCAATAGTGTAACGCTTAAAATTCGTGTGCGAGCTATCAATCACGCAATTAGCCTCAACTAGCCCCGGAGGAGTGTCCGCGATCTATCAACGTCGAGACGAGAAGAGGAAAGATTGATTATATTGATTAAATTATTACACCGACCCTATTAGTCATAGTGATTTCTTTTTGATATTTGGTATTGACCAAATATGGTTTTTGAAACAGGGTCGGGGCACACATGTTATTTTAGTTAAAGTATGATAGACTTTGTCTGGATGAAATGAAAATACAATAAAAATGAAGACACATAGGCAGCCTATTGTAATTAAGTTGAGGCCATGAAAATTAATGAAATATTTTTTGTATGTACAATTATTATTAAAATAATCAATAAACAAAATGCCTACACCTTGTTTGTTCGTTTCTTAAAAGGTGGATAAATTGATATTTTTGCGGGGTAGCGTATAAAACGTCTCATTAAAGAATAAATTAAACGAAGAATAGTAAGATGAATGGTTAAAAGGAACCCATATTAAAAAGTCCCCGAAGCCGCTCATCCCGACAGCGACAGAGCTGCCTTTTCGTTCGGTGGCGCAACCAGAGAGTGCTTTGTTTCACTTCGCGTTGGGTGACAATTTTTTACGCCACTCGCCAACGTCCCACTTTCTACCGGTTGACCTCGATGTTTTCTATTTAGGAAAAACGATTTGCGATCGCTCTCCTCCCTTTCCGTATCGGCTTTATTGGTTTATTGCAGAAAATAGTTGATTCCAGATCGTTTTTCATCGATACTGAATTAGTTAACTTCAGTAGCTCAAGCGATGATACCTAAGCATGTTATGTATAGGTGGACTGGATATGGATAGTAAATATTTGGGTAGGCAATAAAAAACGCAAAAGATATAGGTATGAAAGCATATTCGATGGCAACAATACATTAATCTATAGCTCGTTTTTAGTCGGTACTTAGTCAACTCTAGAAATAAATTAAAAATCGTTACTGATGGTCTTGCGTCAGTGGAATTAGCACTTCTAGAAAATTTTGCCACTAGTTTTAAGTAACGACTTTCAACCAATGGTTAATGGTAAGTAATTACAGATTAAACATTTTTGTATTGGTATAACAACACAAATAAAATTAAGTGATTTAAACAAAGGTTTTAGGTACATACTCTGATATCAATTATAAATATGTTTAACACCAGACTCATAAATATAATTTGTCGGTTTTATAATCTCCAACACAGATTAGCGCGTTTCCGGAATTTTCAGATACAACCGCTATGTTGCCGAATTAGATTCAAACACTACATAATTTCATAGCTGAGTAGGTATTATGTTCTTTTTCAGCTTTTAATTTTATTATTCTATTTTCTCTGTTTTATGAATGTCCTTTTATAGTTCTTTCAAGCGACCTGTTTATAGTCAATACTCTTGCATATATCCGAATAGGGCTCTCAATAAGGCTCTCCGAATCATCATAATTTCTTGAAAACATATCCACCCAATAAATGAACACTGTTGGATACAAAATGTCAGGATATCTGAACTGGCAGTAACGAAGAAAATAAAGTATTAGCTCTTTTAAATAGGTATTAATTTAATTTTTATAAGATTAAGTAGGTAGTATTTTTAATTTTGTAGTGTTATAGATATGTTATTGAATGAATGAGTTAAGATCGGTTCTGTTGAGGCCGCTGAGACATGCAATCAGCATGTTTGATATTTTTGTTTGTTTTGTTGTGTTATCACAATAAACGTTTTTATTTCTTTCATTATTATCCTTTAAACAAATATGAATCCGAACTAGAGATAATGGATCGAATAATCAGTGCGCTGCTCCCGATAAACAAAGCCAGCGTAGGTATTCTCTTATTACTCTCATCTCGACGTTCCAGCCGAGTTCGCTCGTAACTATGAAGAAACCCCCGAGGTCTGGTGCTGGCTGGCGAATACAAAATTCCAGTTTCCATAATGGAAATCAATAATCGATTCACCACTGGAGAGCATGTCGCATGGCGCTCGACGCCAATTTTTCCTCGGCTAAAGGTGATTTTCCACCAGAGATGTACATGCGAGGTAAATGTGTCCTCCGAGCATGTGTATCCGTGCTGTGGCAATGTAAAAAAATATGGGAGGAAAATGTGTCGTAAGAGGATGTGTAGCGGAGCTGTGATAAAAATGCGCATTTTATGTGCGGTGCGAAGATGGTGTCCGTCTATTGACTAGCAGGAACACATTACTAGCTACACATCAATACTTCTCTCGGTTAATACAAAAGGGGCGCAAAATGAAACGATACTTGGCTGGAGTTCACCAACACGTAAACCGTCGATTATTATTTAATAGCTTCTTTTTGACATTTCACCGTATGGGGGAACTGTCAAAAACTGCCGGTTATCTTTTAATCACTTGATTTACGTGTTGGTGAAATCAGACCTTAGAAACGTTGTCTTTTAAAAATATTCTGACAATAAGACTCATTGTTGCAGGAACGCAATTTAGGGTTGTATCTGTGTTGTTTTTAAGAAGCAACTCGTTAGTATAGAGCGAACCTAGGAAAATGGAGTGATGCTATTGGTTCTCCTCAAACACATTACTCGCAACGTATCCTCGCACAGCTCTGGTGGAAAGGAACCCTTACATTCGCGCGAAATCGCTCGGAAAATCCGAGGGTACCTACGCAATAATTCACTCACTTGGCCGTGTGACTGAGTTTCATTACTTTTTTGTTGGTACATCGCGCAGTTTTTGTGTTGCCGATCGCCCCTCGCACTGTTTGGAAAATAGGTCGTACCTATTATAAATAGGTCATCATAGTGGGGCTGGGCTACCTTTGTGCAGCTCAGGTCTAGTGATCAGGGATTGGACCTTATTGCCAAGGATTAGAGTGCTTTGCATCGTTAGTGTTTATGTTCTGATGCCCTTTTGATTGAAAATCAAAAAATTGTTATTTGGTTAAAGTATGAAATTGCCGATGTTCTCTCATTATTTAGTACTAGTGTATAATTCCTCTAAAACAATAGTTATGTCCATTATTCTTTTTTTTTATTTTAAACTTCATTTCAGACTTTTATTTATGTATACAATTTGATCTTATTTTTATTTCTTTCACTACCAATAAATCTTCAAAAACAGCTCGTCCTAAGTACCACTTAGATCCACGGACACGTACACCAGTCCGTCTCCGTTATTAAAAAAAATCTCTAGGTATCCTAGGAATCCTATAGCTTAATGTTGTCTAAATATACCCACAAAATTATATAAAATTCAGATTTGTGGTTTGTATGTAAAAATGAATTCTCCATACAAAACGGCAATTTGATACTTAAACCCCTAATACTTATTCACTCTTCAGGTTATCGGTTATCTTAATAATGCTCTCAAATTATTTGAGGTTTGTTGCAGTATGTTATATTGTCATTCTGGATTTGGCTGGGCTTTTACGTGCCGGCCACCTAACATCAGGAATGGCTACGTGACGAATCGTGGGTGTGATGATATGCACAGGTCAAAAAATCTTCCTTAGTCGTCTCTTACGACAGTCGACACTCAATGTCATGGGTAGAGAAGGGGACAGTGAACTCCGACACTCCTAATTATCTCTCGTAATTTTTTATTTATAGACAAGTTGTTTAGGCAGACGTGTTTTAACACCTGCGTTTTGCCAGTTTATTTCAGGTCTCATGTCATAGAGCGCGAGCCTGCCCATTCCTCTTTGTATTTAGTATAATTCTTAGTCGCTTTGTACGACACCCACTAGAAAGGCAGGGGTGGCGTGGTGACGATTGCACCTTCTCTCTGCCGGTATTCCTACGGCTTTCTCTCGACCCAAATCAAAGTAAGTAAATATTTATTCGTAATATCACGAAAATTAAGTTACAAATATATCTTGGTCAAATGAATAAAAATGTTTTATTTACATTTGATTTGTTAGAGTAGCGTGTGTGGGCGTTAATTTAAAGCTTTTAAATTCTTATGCCGTTTACAACTTAGCATTGTTAGACGTTTGAATGGATGTGTCTTAGAAATCCTATTCTACTACATTTCAAAGAAACTTTGTAAGTATATTTTTCCCCTCGTCGTTAGTAAATTCTTAATTCAAAAGAAAGTTCCATATAATAGGACCAATTAAATTCTTGAAACAAATTAACTGTGATTAAAATAGTGGGAAGTAAAAACTAATTAATTACTTTTTCAACCCTCGTTCTACTGTCTCTCATGTCAGTTACAAACATTATTTGAATCTCCTTGGCTTAATTTAACTTTGTTACAAGGCATTAAGGATCAGAATCGGTAAGTTTCGTCTCAATCAGTCTACCGTATGGATTAAGCTAGAGTAGTGTGTGTGGAATAAATTACTCAGTGTTAATTAGATGCAACAAAAGCAGTTAAGTAATGAAATATTCACGCTAGCTGTTTGTTTATTTTATTTAGATGAAACTGTCGCAATAAACCTTTATTTAATTGCTTTGGTATTTTATTTTGCCGGTCAAACTCTACTCGATATGTTTGATGAGCGAATCGGTCAACATTGCCGATGATAGAATGACTCTCTGAATAAAATGACATTTCATAGTGGTTTGTGACGACCCGAAAGATAACAAACGTCAAAATGAAGAGGTGACGAGTTTCTTTTCTGTAGTGTTCGTTAGTTTACCTATAAGTAGTGGCTAATGTCTTCATAAAACGATAAATAATAATATATTTTTTAATATAATAATAAATTAAGTGAACATGCACAATTGCACATTGATAAATTACAATAAAATCATGACTGCAAAAATGTACATTGATTACGATAAAGATCTTATAAGAATCGAGGAGTTGCAAAAAATTCCCTTCTTCAGTATCGAGTAGGTAATCGAATTCATTTTCGATTGCCGATCAATTTACGAGTAACAAAATCCGTTATTCAGATTCGCAATAGACTATTATTGAGTAATATATCACATGCCTACTTACCTGTAGATAAATCTATACGTGTAGGTGAATACTTCAACGACTCTCGATTAGACAGTGGTTAATGTCGTGTATGTAATTATTATATACAAATAAAGATTGTTATCCACCGGGCGATACTAGCGCAGGATTTCAAATCACGTCAGCTAATAGTTTTTAATCATCAAAGTTTACCCGCCGATAGGGTCGCCGGAAGCCAGTGTGTCTGACCACTAGACCAAACCTAATATTAAATCTTTTATAGATAAACTTTTCTCCCTTTATCATTCGATGTGAACAGAGGAAGAGGAAGATTGCATAAGAGATATATGGATTGCGTGAGAAATGACATGAATGTGAATAGAGTGAATGAGCAGATGACAGCTATCAGGAGTCAAGGGAATAAAAAACATAGTATATTGCAAATGAAATGGGATAACGGAAAGTGGATGGTGATCTATAGAAATGAACATTTTCCACCAAATGATTCTTGCCAGGAATATTTCTGCATTGGAAATATTCAAATTTAAATACATAATGTCATTCTGTGAAAATATCTAGAGCAATGTGTTTTAATTCCCGAATGTCTCTATGCGACCTAAAATCTATTTCGATGCTCGTAGCGCCAATAGAAATGGGGCATTAGAAATTTATTTTAGAAAATAACTTTCTATTAAATGTGCAGGTACTTATTTAGTGGTTACCGCGCTCTGCCAGCGATTGCGTAAAGTAAACAATGTTCGAAAAGGCTAGCCACGGGGTGGGTAATCAAAGATGTAATGTCTCTGTGCAACAAATTTAAAACATCTTACAAAAGCCTGTTTCTAAAATGAACAATTTTGTATATTTATTTAAGCAGTCTCGCCTCCTGGCTTGCCGTGTGATGACGACAGAACAGGATACAATTGTCGCCAGTCCGATCTCTCCCGGGTGTCGTACACAAGGCGTCTAAGGCTTAATACAGTGATGAGGAATGGGCAACAGCGTTCCTGTTATACTACCTTATAACACCATGGGACCAAACAAAATTGGCCAAATGTAGGTGATAATATAATATACCCCTGCCTACCCCTTCGGCAGATATAGTATGTAAAAGTTGTCTCACATATAGGACTTGGGCTACAAGAAGCATTCGTGCAGTTTTGGAAACACTTGGAAGTTTCTAACACACTAATGGTAATGATGGTCAAAGATCCTTGTCGGGGTGACATCGTCACGTTCCCTAGTCTTCGACTATCCATCTTCGATGCGACGGCGGGTCATGAATATTGATGTTCCACTCGCGCTCCGCGTAATCCCTTCGAGGTCGATCCTCCTACTGATTGGGTTTTGTAGGAACCGGGAGACCCCCTATTATGAAAAGCGAGGCACATTACACGGAACCGATGTAATCCCCACACAAAGACAACTCTTTTACTTAATATCCTTTTCTTCGGAAGCTTCTACCCTTAGTTTAATAATGATGGAAATAGGACTTAATAATAGTAGATTTTCCATCAAGTGCACAAAACGAATCATTTTTGTCCGAGACTTTTAGCAGCCCGAGCCGAAGGCGAGGGCTGATAGCAATGTCGAGGATAAAAATGGTTTTGTGGACGAGGTAGAAACTCTGCTTTTCACTTCGATTGCGAGGAAATAGAACAGTAATTTATCTTAAAAAATTAAAACTAAAATTAGTACAGTTTTGAATACTAAAGGAAATTGTTTTTCCCATTGATATTAGGCTTGGGCTGCAAACCTATACAGCCAAGTATTAAATTAATTTTGAAATAATAATTTTCTTAAATTCATTTAATACTTACCGTACCTACTTGAATTAAAATTTTAATATATTTTATGTCTTAAAAAACACATTAGGCAAATAAATTAAGTAAATATTAAAAAATAACAAATTCTATGTCTGAGTTTGGCTGCATAGCTCATTTTCTTCGCCTTAATATAGATACTTTTATGATTAGATACGTTAATGCTCTAGAGCACAAAATTCGATTTTGTGCAGCCTATGCCCTGCACAAACAAGCACTTTCAGAGCATGAGAAGAGAAAATATTGTTATTACAGTATGTAGAAATACTTATTGTTCTTTATGCTTCCAAGATACTGCACTAGTTTGGTAAAGGAGTTTGTGTTTTTATCCATACTTAAATCAAGTCAATTTAGGTCACGTTAGTAAGGTAGCCTCGATGGCGCAATGGCTTGACGCGCTAATTCATTGGAGAGGTGACCAAAAATTTATTACCTCGAGTTCCTCCGTGCTTCGAAAGGCACGTTAAGCAGTTGGTCCCGGCTGCATCTGCAGTCGGGACCAACAGCTTAGACATTAAACGGATGATGATGCGGTAAGCAAAGGATGGGTTTACGGGGCATTTACGGGGGCGAGCCTATTGCCATCTGATCGCCCCCGTAAATGCAGGATATTGCTAGGTTAGGTAATAGAAGTGGAACGCTTTTGTTGAGATACCACTCTTCGGCTTGTCTAAATGTATTATGGTATTTGCCACGTTACGCCTTCCAATCCATGAATACAACTTTGCTACTACTAGGAGCCTTTCTGGTTTCTGTGAAAACGGAAAACGATTCAAAATATCATCCCTTTTCACATCCTCTGTAACAAACATAAATAAATTCCAGTTGAGCTGGAAGTGTGCCACTGCCTAATACGCATTCCTTATTAAGCAAAGGGCCAACTTATATACGCATTCCTCACAGACACCCTGTCTGTAATCAGAAAGCAGTGAGTAGAGCAGACCACGGTTATGTGGAGCTGAGCGCCCTCTCATGAATACTGAAGTGGTCTGACAACTTTGGGACCGGTACCGATTCATGCCACTGTCCTAATTACGTCCAGGAGTTAGGTACGCTATGTCCGCCTCTGTGTGGAGGGAATTTAATAATATTAGACTTGGAAATGTGAACCGTATCAAATAAAACACCTATATGTAGACGACATCAGAGCAGTGCTTCTGCCACAAAGCGGTCTTGTTAGCTTATTGCTTGAACTTCTGACATGCCCCGTTGTACAGTCAACAGCACATCAGGTTACTACAATCTGTCAAGTTTATCCAATAAAATTTCAACCTTAACATCCTTATTATAAAGTTCAAAATTGATTGGAAAAATTAGACAGTTTGTAGTAACCTGATTTGCTGTTGACTGTACCTACGTCTTCTCTCTTGATGACCTTGTTTTATAGTTTTCCACTAAGGATGAGACGAGAGGGTAATAAGGTTTTTTTTTATATATTTGACGAAAACTAATATACTCATACATTCATAGCGCCATTTTCTTACCGGGATAGGCAGAGCTTACTTCTTTCCACTTGCTACGATCATTCGCTTCATCCAATCTCATCAATGTCTTCATGCATGCCCGTCGGTTTCGGGTACTCTTGACCGGGCCCATTTTTAATAGACTTTCGATGTAATTATGAACTAACAACTATCGATCGCTCAGCTTTACGAAAACTAATAATAAACCTTAAAAATACATGGGAATAAATTGTGTATGTAAATGTAGCTTTGGTGTTATTTATTATTTTATCACAAATGCCCCGCAGCCATCCACACAATTTCAAGCCCAAACATTATTCACACAAAGGTTAAAACTGAATGAAGAAGTTTCTCATAACGTAACCTGTGGTATTGTTCGAGTTATGCTATGCCTGTTGTTATTAGGAACAGTTGTTCTGTTCATCACCGTATAAGTGAAGCGAGGCGGAAACCGGATTAGCATTGCATTATGTTTGGTTTCCGTAAAGATGGCGCTCGTGCATTTTCCCTGTAGCGAGTGCAATATATTGTATATTGCATTCGGTGCGTGTATTTGTTCCCCTGGGATCCACTTCTCACGCCGCTTGTGGACACAGCTCTTTGCTCTGCAACTTCTATTTCGCTATTTGTCGTGTAAATATTGCGTTTTCAGTTTTGTTAAGTGATAAATATTACTAAGTAATCTTTTTATTGTATATTGCATACGTGTGCTAGTAATTCACCAATCTTGCTCAACTTTATTTAAAACGTTTATCTAACAATAGGCACCTACCCACGTCATAAAAACTGTTATCCGTTACGAATAGATTTTCTAGGAAACTCTTTTTGACTGACAACGTAAGGATTATTTTGTTATCATCTTATACCTATATGCGGATTGAATTAGTCACAAAATGATTAAAATACATAACATAATTCGTAAAACCAGATCTAGTTATATTAGGAAATTATATTGGTCCTTCGAGCCGGACAACGACTCCTTCGCTTACCCCGTTAATATGTTTATTGAGTGTTGGTCGTTGGGTGCCAGGAAAGATTTATTAATGTCGTATAAACCCTATTTTATCGTAGGGTAAAACGAAGACGGAATTTCCCTGTGGAATATTGATGTACTCTTTATTCGTTGTCATGGTCATGATACTAAAATGTTGATGGAGGACCTGCTATCTACTAGGTACACAAGCGACCATAATCTGAAAATATTCCCCAATCAATTTAGCGCTGTGTCAAGTAAGGGTGAAAATCGATACGAAATATTTGGGTCAAGTCTTACGTTGTAGTTTTCCGAATTGAAAATAAATAAGGTTTGTTGTACTAGGTTTTGGGTGCTTTTCTGTCTTATGTTTCTTTTGTATTCAAGCTCTTGTTGGGTACATTGGTGCATACTTAATAGACAATACTTTTAAATAAATTGCGCCGAATAATTCGCAGAAAGTGCACTTTATTTTATCAGCACTTTATTAATGGTACAAGGTTTTTTGACTAAGGACGTTTACGTACCTTCTTAAGAACTAACGAATTCAAGATAATAAGTATGTTATAGGTACATTATACATATATTTTTGGTCACCCGTCCTATATACGCCCTTAGAGGTCGCGCAGTTTACGCAATCACAAGCTAGTCACTACCTACCCATTGAGCTCCTCATTCAAATCATCTAAAAACTATATATTTCTTTATAGCAATCCTTTAAAGCAACCGGTCCGAATCATGAGCAGCCGAGTGATAATGATAACAAAAGCCATTCCGCCCCCAACGGCGGGAGGGTTGCGGTCTTTGTTTTAATCTAATCATCAAGATTTGTTGCATTAGCGAGTGTAATTGTGAATTATGTCCAGCGTCAGTTATTAAAAAAAGGCCTCCTGAGCTTGAGCCTGTTGCGCTGTTCGTTCATTTCCACCAGAGTGATCCCTATTTGTATTGTTTGTGTGGGCCATTAGCGATTCATAAGACTTGGAGCCGCGTTACTTTCGCTCGCTCGTCGCAAATTGGGGCCTTTCGCGGGCATTTTTTCAACGCTTGCCCTCAGGGTGTCGTAAAGAGAATTTCTCAGCCTACCCAAGATTAATGAGATGCCGCGAATAGCCGGTTTATATGCAGGAATGAATTAATTTTGGAGCGATTACGCGGGCACGGTTGTGTTTTGATTGTGGCGCTTTTATTTTTTTATTTTATATGTCTAGGGAAGCCAAATAGGTAGTTCTAGGGCATCCGAAGGATTTTTCTGTCTTTTTATAACAAGAGAAGCTTGATAGCCCGGTGGCTTTACTGCGCTCGGCCTGCGAGTATGTAAACTAAGCAATGTTTGCTAACGAATGCAGGTGGCATTCGTTAATACCCACCAATCCGTACTGAGCCAGCGTGGTGCGTTATGGCACAGTCTCCCTATAATGTTTCATCCATAGGGAAGGCCTGTGCTGGCCCCCAGCAGCCGTTTATTTCGAACGAATGATAGAAGCAAATGTCACAATTAGCCGACAGTAGAGCTATTATTGTTTTCTCAACTTTCTAACAATAATCAGAATTATATTTCGCCATAATATGAAAAAAATATCGCATTAAGTAATGGTTGTAATGAAACCGTTTACAATCAATTAAAACGTTTACAACGGAACGCACCTTTTAATGTTGGCAACATTGTCTCTCGCCTTGCTCGTTTTCAATATAACAATGTAATAACTTAAGTGCAAAGTGTGCCATAATTTGTAATGTTCATTATTTATTGTACTCAAATACTGCACTAAGTGGTTATTTGATGTGTAACTTCAATAGATCTTTTATTTTTAAATGTTTCCTTTATGCAGGCTCTACATTGGACATACATTTCAAATAGAGGAAGGCAGCTCAAACTGCTTAAAACGGGTACTATATTATACGAACTTGTACGATGTTATACTGGGCTGGTGATGGTGGATTGATCGGTTGTAAACACTCCTCGCATCGGTTGTATTCTATGTACAAAGTAGGGGCGTTCAATGTGTTCTCGGCATTTCTTTGTCATTGTCGCGTTATTTAAGTGATCTACTAATCATAACTATGTATTTTTTTTTTATATTTACCATGATAGAAAAATAGCGAATTAACACAATACACCCTTTGGTAGTAAATACACTGAACTTCACCCTGGGTTACCTAAATCTAGTTGAGATGACAATTCGTGTAAGAATTTGTGAATTAAGGTCCCCGTATTTTTTTTTCTCTTTATTGTTGAAGGGGCTTTTGTACATAAGTATATGTCAGTCCCATCGTAACTCTTATTGTATTAAAAACATACATTTATGTGCTATCTAACTCATTCATTCATTCTGTGCTCAAAGCGTGCACCGCTCGCACAACACACTGACCGACAAAGAATTCCGCTCTTTAGGCGGTTCGCATGAAAGAGCCAGCGAAACACTTTGTGAGGGTAGTTGGAATTTGGATAGCGTGCGTTTGAAAAACCAGTACAGCACGTGTGTGATTCCTCGAGCTGGAAGGGTATGGTAGTTCCTTCAGCATGATTGGTCTTTATGGTAGTACAACTGACGCTGTAGTGCTATTCCAGAGTTGCAACTATGTAGAATGGTTGGAAAGAATAAGTATACGTAGAGACCTATCAGACGGGTCTATTGCGAATTGTGTCCAAACTAATGCAGATACATAGTGACGTATTCTGACCTCATAAGAAGCGTTATCTCAACAGTGTAACTTCTGAGAAAATCAGTGTATTGTGTTTTTAACAAAATTGTTTGAAATATATGGTACGCAATCGATCCATCTCTTTTGCGTTTTATTTTAAAAATGTTTATCACTCCTTTAGTCACATACATTTCTTTTCTTCTCATAACACGTCCATACCAATCCAGACGTTTCCCTTTTATCTTCTCTTTCAATGGTGCTACTTTCAAACTTCCTCTTCTTTACATATTCCTTACTTTTTACATATTCCTAACATTTTCGTCTCTGCTGCACGTTCAGCAATTGTTCTTACATCAGTTTTGTTCACAGCCCGTCATACCAAATCATACATAACGACAGCCTCTGGAAAAATGGCCAATCTATTCAAACGAATAGAATACAAATGTCAATTTTTGACAGCTTATCATACATTTGACACGACGTTTTCTCTGTAATACTTCAGTTTCATACTTTTGTATCTATATTCATTCGAATAGATTGGCCACTTGTCTAGAGTAGCAGTTTTCTTCACAGCCCAAGATTCCGAACCGTACCTCTGGTCGGATATCTGACTTGTCTGTTCGATCATCACTCAACACCCCATAATTAAACAAAATGAAACGTTCCCGCTCACTGTTCCGCCATTATCCGCCAAACATTATTGCAGGTGTACATTACTCAAAGCGCCTCGGGAGTTCGAGACAGTCCGCTAGGAATTTCAAAACGAGAAATCGTTACTGACAGTTACGATCCAATATGTTACACTGCGGGAGTGTTTGTTTCAAGATGAATTAGCATTCGTGTCTAGTCGCGAACACAATTTACCTTGGCCGTTTTGGGTGTAGCCAGATGTATTTCCTCGGTGTCTTTGGATGGTATTGAAGCTGGCTTTGGTATAATTGACGCTCTGCTGCCTTATTTGTCAATTAAAATGAAATGAGAATTTTTGAACGGCCAATTTTTTTATTTGGGTTTTTGCTGTCAATTATTCGAAGACGGTGCTTTCTAGCTAAACTATATCCACGCACCTGTGTACAGTCAAATTTTTGACCACACGCGATGCTATCACACCCGGGTGTACATAAGGAACACCACCGTATTGGCTGGCGATTTTGTCTTATTTATTGATTTTGATTAATTTTTACTACATGGCAATTGTAATTAGCATTTACTATGATTCGAAAGGACCGTAAGGGCTGTCAAATTACTAAGAAAATCCAAATGAAGATAAATAAAGGTTGTTATTCAATATCAAATGGAATAGCAACACGCAAAAAAAGCTCGGCATATTCACCAGTAGGTATCTGAAGGACGGTTATCAAATTTCTTTCGTGTTAGTATCATCGCAAACATTAAAGCAGAACATAACATATTAGATTCTCTTTGATGTATCGCAGGGAGTACGAAATCTTATTTGCGAAAATTGTTGCGATGTATCGTTGCTCTCTTTTTGTACTTACTGCAGAGTAGGTAGCAAATAATTTATACTATACATATTATTATAAATTACGCCTATTTATCCTCAAAGGGGATAATTATCTTAGGTCTCATGTAATAGCGAGCCTACTACCATGTAACAGGTACGTAAATCGCAGTATATTGCTAGGTGGTATAAGAGGAATGCTACTAACCATTCTCATCGCTGTATTTCCCCTTACCTTAGTCACCTCGTACGACACCCGCGGGAGAGATGGTGATGGTGACAATTGTATTCTGTTTTGCCGTCAACACACGGTAATAAAATAATTGTCAGTTTTTTTTAAATATTAAATAAGTTTAAGAAAAATTATTACACATAAAAATATATACCTAGGTAAGAAATTGTTCCTAAAATTGTAGCCTTCCCGCATCAAGGCTAATATTTCTGACCTATTTTTAATTGTAAAATTCTGACCTATTTTTAATTGTAAAATTTTGTCACCAATTATCTGAGCTTGGGCTAGCGCTCTTGAACTAGAAACAATGAAGTGTATTGATTAAACAAAATGCAGCGCAAACGGTCGAGTTAGCCGGTAGGTACGCGGTATCGATTGGTCGCTCAGGGCAAGGTCGGCTCGGCTTCGGCTATCCACGCTTCGCTGGCTGGCTGGCATAGGCACTGCCGGCAGTGGTGGCGGTTATGTTTTCACCGAACGTTATTGGTGTTATTACAAAAAAAAAGGAGGAGCTCGCTAGCGCCGCGGCATAGTGCGCTTGGCTTGCGATTGCGTAAACTAAGTTTGCTAAGGCCGGTCATTGAATGGGTGACCGAAAATGTATGGCTCATTCTCCCTATATTCTTCCATCAATAAGGAAGGCCTATCAGTGGGGACATTAAAGGGCTGGTGATGATGATGATGACCCTATGCAACTGCGCTACCAAACTGCTCTAAAAGAGCTTCATTAACAAATCAAGCTTAGTATCTGTATACTGTATATGAAATTCATCCAAATGATGCGGCAATAGCGATTGCTACTCAACTCACCGAATGTGAGACAAATGATTCAATGATTTATAACACGCTCGTTGAGAACGCGATTTTCCAATTATTTCCCGTCCGGAGAATTTGGGTCAGCGAGCCACCGATCAGCGCGGTAGGTACAGTCAGCCCACTTGATATTTAAACTCAGTCATGTGACGGAAAGTTTGAATTTGTGAATATTTAACAGGCAACGTGACTTGCTTATTTACAATCACATTTCTTAAAAATATGATTGTAAACTTTTTGAAAACACACACAATGCAGTAGTTTTTTGAAGATTTGTATTCGTCCATCGCCGACGTCGTGTACTAAATCTCCTCCGAACGTAATATCGAGAATGAACCATACAACACTATCTAAGAGCGGGTTGGTCGGTGTTAGGTAATTCAAATATGCAGTAGTGACTAGTGACCAATGGCTTATTTATGTTGCATGAAGTGTGGTGATACCTACTACAGTAGGCCTAGCACGGAATGTGGATAAAATCTCCTCGGGGAGAAGAAAAATATTTTCCTCTTGCTTAGAAGAAAAATATTTCCCACTAAATCCCGAGACAAAACACTGTCAAGTGGTGGAGAGAGACTTGTCCACGTCCCCGTGCTAGGACCGCTGCTGCCCCTGTAGCACGGGCCGTGGACACATCTCCTTCGGGGGAAAGAAAATCTTTTCCTCTCGCTCTAACTCCCACTAAATCCCGAGACAAAACACTGTCAAGTGGTGGAGAGAGATTTTGTCGACGTCCCGTGCTAGGTTTACAGAAAGGTATGTTTTTTGTTCACCCATCTAAAGTTGATTATGTCACTAAATCGCAGGCTGATTGAGCTATCAAATGCTCCGACGAGCTACTCCCTCTAAAAATACAAAGAAAAATATTTTCGAACTTTTTATAACCGCAATTTTCTTTGTAATAAAAATCTGTCCGTCATTCATAGAGACTAACGAGAAAGTTCTAAATTGAGTAATAAAAATTTCCAACTTGGAATAGTCAACATTAATTTTGAATAAAGAACAAAGGTAACATATTACGCGTCAAATTATTATAATGAAACAGAATATAAACTTGTCCCGTTTAATAGATCAAAGCGCGTCACGTCACAGGAGCGGACGAATGAAAACGAAAAACGTAGGTATCACTTTACTGTCGTAATAAGATTCGGTCTTAATCAAACGAAATTGCTCCAGGGTAAAAGATAGACGCTTATCTTTAATTTTGGTAAAATATCTACCATCATAACTTTGGAAACGAACATCCCTTAAGACCACGCTATAAAAACCAATACATATATTGACTTAACTAGCAAAAAATTGCTACGTTTTTGGTCTGTATGCTGTTGGAGGTGGGAGCGGTCGGTATGCCTTCGCTTTTCTAGAACTTTCGTAAGTTCTATGGTGGAACGTGTGTAAGTCACACGAAAGTTCCAGTGTGTTTCCTCACAGAATATTACCAAATATGATGATAACATTTTGGGCTCGGCAACGGATAACCACAAGAGATCTTCAAAGTGTATTTTAAAACAAAAGTGAATTGTTTTGTAGCAATCAAATGCGACGGACGGCAGAGCAATATAACTATTCTCAACCCAATCCCGATGGTAAATAATAGGCTCTCCACCATTCCACATAACAATTACATATATAGGCGAATCGTTGGTGTTAAAACACCTATGCTCCTCCCCCTTTCGGGGATAAAAAGCCGTGATTTATATACATAAATACATACGTATACATATACGTAATGCAATACATACGTATTGCATAGAAATACGTGTTAAATTCTGAAAAAAAATCTAACAATTTTTATAAAATAAAGTAATGGCGCCCTGAAAAAGAGGGATTGCTACATTTACCGGCAACTGTATTCGCAGTTTTGCTTAAGTGGTTGGCTGGGCTACGCGTTATTTATTTAACGCTGTACCACTCTGATTTGTAATTCTGTATTGTGTGTTGCCAGGCGGCTAACTGCCTAAAATAATTTCGTATTAATTTTGTCCTTGATCGAGTGGTCCCATTTTCCGGGGCAAGGTCTCGCTGTATCGACCTTGCGCTGAGAGCGGCTGAACTGAATGAATCAGAAGTCCTGAATAGCTGAGTGTTGCACTGAAAAGTTAAATTTAGGTGCTTACATCGTTTGTTGTAATGAAGTCTCGTTACCTCAGTCTACTACTACTCAAGTAGTACTACTCATACTACATAATACTACTCAAGTAGTATTCGAATTCGAACATAGGCTCATAGCAGGCATAATGCCTAAAGCGGGGCAGAAACTTTAGATTCTTCCTGGCTCCTTAAGCGAGAACCTAACTAGAATGAGGGTAAATCCAGGAAATCCAACCAAATATAGTTATTAAATTAAATATAACTGCTCAAAGTTCTAAGTATTAACGTTGATATTCCACTCTGTGTAACTTACCACCACTTCCGTTGAAAATTATGATTTCGCAGAACTATTATGATATAAACTCATTTAATTCCGGGATCATAGTAATGTTGGTAATTGTTATCCATATTCGCCGAGCGGTGGCTTAATGTGTCTACTGTTTTAATTTTAATACGACTTAGCGAGTGCCGTGCCAGTTTTCAGTGAACTTGTTAATGATAATGAAACAAGGGTCGTCGTTCTGCTTTACTGTTGTTATGACATCAGCTGTTGTATTTCTCGACCATACATCATGTGCAGTTAGCTAGCATATTTACCCGTGAGTACCAGCGCTATTAATAATTATTAACACTAGGTATTTAGATTAGTTTCAAAAACATTCTAAATATTCTGAAAGATGTTGTATTGGAAATTGGATCTGCTGTTTAAGATTGGACTGTTTGATCTAATAAGGGTCGAGTACACCAAAACGTAAAACTAGTGATTAAAAGATAACCGTCAGTTTTTGACAGTTCTTCCATACGGTAAAATGTCAAAAACTAACGGTTAAATAATAATCACCTGTTTATGTGTTGGTGAACTCCAGCCTAATAGTTTTATTTTTTTATTTTATATCAAAATTTACACATTTTGTAAAATTAAATAGTGTTACAAAAGCAAAAAATATATTTTCGTGAAGTTTATTTTAATAAATAAAATACGTGTTTTATGCTCTTCGTGACGTGAACTGTTGAATCCGAATTATTTTCATTGACAGTGTTTTGTTTGTTAAACACAATATTAGTGGCATTTTCTTGAACGAGATTGTATACGGGACCTACATTTTGTTATTTAAACCTGCTGAATGCTGATATTTATGTACACGTCCTTTGTTCTCCAAAATGTACTAGAAGTACATTTTATAGTTGCATGCAAAAATGCTCGCAATAACCCCAATGGAACGCATTAAATAATATTTTTCATGAAAAAAGCATCGCAATTCTGATACGCGGATGGCCCGTTTAGAAATTGGGTCACAGTGTCATTCTCTGCACGTTTGTACATTTCACGGATCGATTGCGCGACACGTCGACGGATTCCGGCGCTGACTTGCCGACTCATCCAGGGAACAGTTTATGTAAGACTGGAATAATTTTGCTGCAAAATTACTTCACCACGTTCGGGACTGTGTATTTGCTGGAAGGCTTGGGATCAGTATACACATTTTGAAGATATTTCGATAGACATACATACATAAATCACGCTTTTATCCCCTGAAGAATGGTAGGCAGAGGTGGTTTTACACCCGCGTTTCACCAGCTACTTTCGGATCCTATATAATAGAGGGCGAGCCTATTGCCATTCATCGAAAACTTTAATCCATTCTCGCCCATTCCTCGTTAAATTATTAACTCTTTGACGCCTTGTTTTCTTCTTTGCCGTCACCACACGACTATTTTGATAGAAATATGTTTAAAGATTATATTATACGTTTCATTGGCTCTGAAGTCTTGAGGACTATTCTTAATGGCAATTTGGATTTAACTACCTACTGCAAGATTAAAAGCTTTGACGAAATTCGTGTAGGTACGTGGACTAGTTCTAATAAAATTAATTAATGGCGTCTTTGTGTAGTAATGTCTAATGAAGTTATTTTAATACTTTAATCATCGTTTTAATGATGCTCTTGAAAGGTATTTAGCATTAACACTGTTGAACTTGGCAAGTAGGTATTTCTGTCACTATCAGATAAACCCGTATCACGGATCATTTCATGTAGATCGTTGGACTCATCCTTCCTTCGCAGCCAATTTGATTTCCCGTGAAAAAAATTCAATTCCAAACTGTTGAATGTGTTCTTAATTTATTAAAGCGTTGTGAATGATGATGACATTATCAATGAAAGTTTTACTTTTTATATATTTACAAGTACAAAGTCTATAATAGCTAGTCATGATAAACTATTAACACCTTTGATAAATGACAATAGGCTCGCCACCTGTTACATGAGACCTAACATAATTGGCGAAACGTGGGTGCTAGTTCACCTCTGCCTACCCCTTCGGAGATATAGGCGTGATTTATGTATGTAATTAATACATAATTAAAGTAAGTAATTAAACAACATAACATTACAACGACCAAATTGAATTCAACTCCGAATTCTCTGACGGGATAAGCCTTAAATCTCGGAGCAGCCGATGCCGGCGAGGTATTAAAAAACAGAAGGCATATTTAATTATTTCTATTTTCAGTCCAAAGAGAAACCGGTTCTGTTGTTGTTGTTGTTGATTAAAATACTCGGTGTGAATGAATACCTATTTTTCGAGTGAAAATATTTAATGGAGTTGGTAATCTCGAGACTGTTAACAATTCCGCCTACACAACTTAAAATACTCCATTGCAAACAAAAACACGTACCTAATTTAAGAAGTGCCTCCTCCACCACGATAATTCTCTGGTGAGACGAAAACTTTTAGCATTCCATGAATTCACCATGCGGGTGCCGGATGCATAGTGTGGTAGAGGGGGAAGTCAGTGGCACCGCTTGGGATTGGTGACCCAAGTGAAGGTTTACGAGATCCCTTCACAACATTTCAACACCATCACTTTCGCCAGCTCGACTTCTGTCTCTGCCCAGCCATATTTGGTAAGATTCTGTGGGAGCCGCCTTAGACACACGTTCCATTGTTCTTACTTGTTGCTACAAGGCGACTAAGGGTTGAAACAGTGATGAGGAATGAGCAGCAGCATTCCGTATGTACCACCTAGCAATGTACTGCGATTTAGGTGCCCGATATAGGGCAAGAGGCACCCTCAACCACAGAGGGGCTGGCTCTCTTAGCAGATATTGGTGGAACACAATAATGCTGTAAACATCATAAATCTGGCGACAGATTTTTTGATAAGATGGTGGTAGCCAGCCAGACGGACTTGAAACAGGTCCTACCACAAACCAAACCGAGTTCAAACTGGGGGTGTAATCCGTGACCTCGTGATCTCAATTCCGATAGGCGAACCACTAGCCCACGGGAGCGTTTAATATAATGTAGCTACCTACGTTATTTGTTGATGTCAGACTGATGCAGAATCGCTGTTCTCACACAATCAATGTTTTATGTGCACGGTGTATTTCATTGGGCGGAAATTACAGGACGCTCCCGACCGGGCCCCGGGCGATTTCGTCGAAAACAACGCGATTTCGAAATTGGATCAGTCGATAGTTTTGATTGCTTTCCGTGTAATGTCGTCGTTTCGGTGTGTTTTTTTTTTTGTAACGACTCTTGTTTCAGCTCGTGTCCTCTTTGGGCGGTTTGGTTTGGAGGTTGAAAACGTGAGTTTGCGTTTGTTGGTATGACATAGCCTAAATGTGGTTTGAAGAGGTCTAGTTTCAATCTTTATATTTGGAAAAATACATACATAAATCGCGCCTTTCTCCCCTAAGGTGTTTTAGCACCCGAGTTTCGCTTATGAGCCTATTGCAATTCGGGAATTTTAATCGCAATAATTTGGAAGATGGTTCACTAGGAACTCTGCTGCAGTAGCTGCCCATTCCTCATTATATTCTTATCTACATGGAAACAGACATACCTACAAGGAAAATTAATCTTGGCACTCAAAATTCTCTTTCGACTATGGGATGTTCGAAACATATGAAAGAAAAATAATTTTCCATAATTATATTCCTTCCATAATAGCAGTACTAATGTAACCTATCCCACATAGATTTGTCGACAGTTTTCTTTACCCCCGCCTTTTCAACCAGCAAACGAGAAATTACGACTAGTATTTCGACGAGTATAGTTTTCTTTTTTCGCTTTATTCATCAATCGTAACTTATCGCACAGTTACAGTAGCCCGGTGTAATCGACTTCAATCCGTCCGCCTATACAGCACCGAGTACAGTTATAAAAGCTTTTCAATGTAACAGCCGTATGTACCGGCACTTTACTATTAATGTGATCATACACCGTTTTCGTAATGGTGCCGGACAGAGCTTGGATTGACCGGCATCTAGGCCACGGGGTCAATGAGAACGGTATTGCTGGGGAATTATATGTTGTACATCGTGTACCACACTGTGTTGTACACGAAAGTGATTAGGTTGGACGTCAGGTGTAAGTTCAACAGTACAGAAGCTATTTGGTGCCTGTTGGGAACGTATGTGATGCTCGTATTTCTACCAACCTATTCTTCATAAAATATGTTCTTCCATCCATAGGGAAGGCCTGTGCCCCAGCAGTGGGGATTGTTCTTTTCTGCGCACAGAGCGCACCAGGGCGTGCATAGCGCTGAGGATAGTTGATTGTGCCATTAGTGACGGCATTTTCTTTAAAAGAAAGCGCGTTCGTCGGTCAATTCAATGCTTTTGTAGGTACCTACCTATCTACATGAACCCACTTCCAGTTTCACAACGTGAATAAATGGCGTAGGCAACACTACTAACCCGGAACTACATACATTTCGCTAGGTTATTTAATTACCCATGTAATAGGGGGCGAGCGGTTATTTGCTAGACAGCAACGTCAGTAATGTTGCTTGCTGCCATTCCTCATTATATATTACTCTTACAGCGCTTACGTACTATATCCGATCCGAATCTGAGAAAAAAATATTCGTCTAGAAAACTCGGACAGAAATCGGATATAGTGCGTAAGTTACCATAGGAATAGTTCTACGGCTACAACGGATCGTCAAAATCTCGGATTCGGATAGGATGTAGTGCGTTAGCGCTCTTACTGTCGAACGTTAATGAGTACCAATTTATTAAAAATAATGTCAATTCAAAACATATAAGTGTATATTATAAAATAGGATCGTCCCTTGTGTAACGCATAGCAATTTTGCGTTTAACGTGCCCGATGACTGGCTATAGCCTCAGTCAACATTTTTGTATTCTTAAACTACAGGCAAAATCACGTCAAACTATACCTTACTTAACTGTCAAATGTCTCCAATTGATTGTCTAACTTAACCTATTGGACGTGAAGCACAAAGTCTATTGAAAAAATTTGACATATTATTATGGTGGCAACCTGACCCGTTTTTGGCGGTACATATTTTTAATTTACAAGTATTCGCTCAGTTGTTCGATTACATGCCCATAGAGATTAGATCTGTCGAATACACGAATTTATTTTTCTACTGTTTTGTTTCAGGTAATAATGGGATATCGAAAAATATTTGTGTTTCGCAAAACAAACAGGAAACTGCGCTGTGGCGGGATTACGTACCTATTTTTATAGTATTCATAAAATGTCTATACGGTGGGTATAAATAACATTCTTTACTTACAGCTCTGCTTTATCTTATTGATATCTAAAGCAAACAATTACCGATTGACTTTGTTTTTCTTTATTTATTTGATGTATTTTGTTCACATACAAACACAGACGAGGATAAATCAATGATGAAGAATGGGCAGCAGCGTTCCTCTTATCTAGCAATAGCAATGTACTGCGACTTTTGTGCCCGATAAATGGAAATAGGCTCGCCACCTATTGCATGGGATCTAACATAATTGGCGAAACTAGGGTGCTAGTTCACCTCTGCCTACCCGTTCGGGGATATGTACAAACACAGACCTAATTCTCGACTATTGTAGGCAGAGGTGAATCAACACCTACTTACGCAAATGTTAGGTACTATGTAGAAGATATAGCATAGCGAGCCTATCATCATCTTTTGGACACGTAAATTGCAATATATTTATTGCTAGGTTGGTATAAGAGAAACGCTACATACTTATGGGTCACCACCCCCAATCACTCCCGTAAGTGTCGTACAAGGCGCCCAAGAGTAAGGACAGCGATGAGTAGTGGGCAGGGCAGCAGCGTTCCTCTTATACCGCATAGCAATTTTTCTGCGTGGGCCTTAATCCACCTCTGCCTACCTCTTTGGGGATAAATACGCGTGATCTAATACGTATGAAGCTTTATCTGCCGAGAATATAGTTACTCTACTGTTCCACTCGCCCTCGCAACAATGGGGCGTCGACCTAAAACGGGTATAAAACAGTCTCGGGGAGAGGCGAGTGTGTCGGACGTGTCGGCGCAGTGTGATGCATGCGATTATTTGCTAATCCCGCATACACATTTGGGTCAGTCAGAAACACTGGTCGATGAGTCGGGCCCCCGTCTAGGCGGATAACGTCTCGCCTATTAGAAGCCAGAGGCGCAAAATGGAAACTGACTAGTCCAGCCGGGCAGCCTACAGTTTACGGCTAGGTGCATTTTGGTAGGTATAGTGCTAGAACTAGTTACAATGCCCACTTTATTGGAGATGGATGGACAGATAGACACTGCGAGCTGCGTCTGAATCAAACATCCACATAAATAAATACACTTCAACTATCGCTTTATGATTGAGACACGTGTGTCGTTTTAGTGACCATGGTGAAGAAATGATCGGAACGAACGCCGAGATAAACAATAAAAAGGCAAGACACCGATACGTTGCAATTTGTAAATCTTAGTAAATGATAAAAAAAATATGGTGGCCATAACTTTAAATTAATTCCATAACGTGATTTTCAATTAAAAACTAGTCGCTATCCTTGCCAGGTCTATGGTCTAAATCTAAATGAGCATTTTTTCGTATTATATACTCATTAACGTTAATTAACATGTCTGAGTATGACAGTTATACCCGTAGGTAACTCAAGTTTACGATCGTTCACGTATACCTATGTTGAAGACTGAACGGAAATTACCGGAATTGTCTAGGTAGGTATGTGAATTATGTAATGTTTGAACGTGCATGACTGTTAGTGAGTTTTGATGAAGGTTTTGTTATGGGGAGGACATGTTTAAGGTTTGAGTTGTTTGTTTGAGTTTCATATAAAACTGAAAGTGATTACTCTGACTTACTGGCTGAAAAGGAAAATTAATAGGCGTGTGTTGATATAAGGAGTTTTGTCCAAACGACACCCACGGGAGAGATTTGGGGTGGTGACAATTGTATTCTACTCTGCTGTCCCACATGGCTATATCACGGCTGTATTAGATCTTCATGCAATTTATTGTCACTGTTATTGTACCAAAGAAAAATGTCAAAAAATAAAGTTCTGATACTCGGTAGTCGAACAACGCGTATTTGAAAGGCTAGAGAAAAATTTCAGAAATTTATTTGGCGTTTCCTATATTATATTTTTCCCTTTATGATGAGTATACCCGCTCCAAAGCCGAAATGTACTTTCCGAGAATCCTAGCCGTGACATGAAATATGGAGCCAAGGTAATATCGACCAATCTTCACGCGTGCTCCAGTAGACACGAAAAAAGGCAACGTTCAGAACGACATATTTGCGCGCAAGTTTCAGAAGTCTGGTAAATGCATCCGATGTCTACTTATATCGTACAGTAATAATAATTGTTTATTTTCTTCCACATTACAGCATTATTAAAAACTTTTAGTGGTCGCCCGCGGCTTCGCTCGCGGTAATGTCGGTTGTTATACTATAGCCAGAATTCCTCCTTCTTTCTTCCTTATTCCAGTCTTCTTCAATAAATGGACTATCCAACACAAAAGCGCAACACATAGCGCGTTTAACCAACCAAACAAACAAACTCTTCAGCTTTATAATATTAGTATACCTAGATGGCGTGTGGTGACGGCAGAATATAATACAATTATTGTCACCACCCCAAATCTCTCACGTGGGTGTCGTACAACGCGACTAAGGATAAATCAATGATGAGGAATGGGCAGCAGCGTTCCTCTTGTACCACCTAGCAATAGCAATGTACTGCGACTTTTTTGCCCGATAAATGGCAATAGGCTTGCCACCTATTACATGGGACCTAAAATATTTGGCGAAACGTGGGTGCTAGTTCACCTCTGCCTACCCCTTCGGGGTATAGGCGGGATTTATGTATGTGTATACCTAGATATAACAAACTTATCGTGGAAGACTGGTGCCAGAAAGTAAGCTAAAAGCCAGTATACTGATGCTAGTATACTGGCTTTAAGCTTAGTTTCTGGCCTACCTGATGGCAAGAAATATCTCCATCCCAAATAATTGGACAAAATATGTCATAATAATTACAGTGTTGGTCGCTAGTCAGGGTTTCTTCTGAATCCAATCCGAAACAACCGAAGGAATCTCTAAAGGAGAGTACGGAACTCTGTTGTTACAAAAATAACAACACTCGATTGAAACTAATTAAATTGATGCTTTTGTGATTATGTATTTATGATGTTACAGTCTCTCATATCGCACTCTGTTCGCAACTGAAACTGTCAAATCGTAAATACATAATCGCAAAAGCAACAATTATATTGATTTCATTCGGGAATTTATATTCGTCAATATATTTGCCAAGTTCACATATATTTTCAGCTGCAATGTAGACCGACATTTTGTTGGATGTTTGTAGTTTATATTAGGAATGTTTTCTATAACATTATCATGTCATGATGAAAAATTTTCTTCGTTGGTTTAGTTGGATTTTATTATTTAATTTATTAACTAAAAAACCCTTTAAGTGTGAAATAGGGGTAAGCTATTTATGTAATAATGACGAAACAATAACGGTACCTAATGGCTGGCTCCGCATGCCGCAGGCTTATATTCCTGATGAAAGCTTCTGATAATTTATTGCAACCCTAGAAAACTAGTATGTACTTACAGTTTTAACACGGAACTTTACGGCTAACAATCTCTTTACAACGCGGTAGCTAGCCACCGTCCGCTCAAACGCCCAATTAGTCTCATCATTATACACGCACAGCGGAAATATTTATTGCCAGAATTGTAATACTATTATTACACTTGCAAATTGAATGGCCGATGGATAATTCAATGCGAGCACCGCGCACAACTTTCGCTCTCTTCGCTTTGTGTTTGATCAGCGGTTAAACTTTCACAATAGCGCTTATTATTAATGCTAATAAATGTCGACGTTCCTTTCATTTTCCAAAGAGCGAGTGAATCCTACTCGCTCCCGAGTATGCAGAACGCTGTCGCTTTGACAGTATTTTACATACGCACATACAATGGGACGTATGACCGATATGATCGTATGAGGAAATATATTGCGCCGACCCCAGATAGACTGGGAACAGGACTGGAGAAGAAGACAAAGAAATAAAGAAATAAACACCAAAAACAATCAAAGTCCCTCGAAGGACAATGGAGGGGGCTGTGCTTGGTGTTTCTCTGCGTGATCGTATTGGAAATAATGAGATCCCCATGGGAAATAATGTCACTGACAGGCCGAAGAATTGCAGACCTTTAGTGGTAGTAAGCAGGACATATTGCGAGGAGGACTGAAGGTCCTTGGGGCGGAGAGATCCTCGAATGGTGGTCGCGCATCAGGAGACGAAGCGTTGGTAGGCCCTCCACGAGGTGAATCGACGACCTGGTAAAGGTCGCTCGGAAGCCGCTCGATGCGGGCAGCGCAGAACCTATCGGTTTGGAGATCCTTGGCGGAGGCCTATGCCCGACAGTCTCTTGGCTGGCTGACTTATACATAAGTCACGCGCACGTTTCGTTCATTACCTATGTTAGGTCTCATTTAATAAGGGGTGAACATTTGTAAGAGGAACTCTGCTGACCATGATTACTCATCACTGTCTTAACACTTCACTCGTTTTGTACGACACCCGCTGGAGAGATTGGGAGTGGTGACAGTTGTATTCAGCTCTGCAGTAATTAATACGAATTGAAGGTCTGATTCGAAATGCAATAATATTGCTCCACTGTTCTAATACACACGCATTACACTTAATGTGTTAATTGAATAATAGGTACAAAGACTAATTCGGTGTTCGCGTGCATAGTAGGTAATTGTTAAATTCAACGCTTCTAAATGTGTTAAACTGGTGTGTTCAATTGTTTTTACATAGGTTCTTATTATGAAACAATTGAAACACTGGTTTTAGAATTTTGATTATTTTGTAGGTAGAACTCCCAGGGCCGGTATTTCAATATAACCTTATCTTAATGCTTAAGTTAAGTCCTACATTTAAGCTAAGTTTCACTTTTGAACGACACTACCGTATTTCAATCCGGATCTTCCTCACCTTAACTAATCTAAGATTAATTGCAATATTGCAACATAACAAACAAAATAAGTCATTTGTCTAAGATTTTAGTTGTCATTTGGTGACATTGACTGATACATGACACATGCAAGTGTATTATATACTCTTTGGACACATGTGCAAACTATTTATCTCTATTGCACTGCGAGTGTTTGGCGCGTTTCGTGGTGTCAGTCAGATTTTTTTTCAATAATTATAAAATTGGTTCAGAGTGGATTTTGTGCAGTGAAAGTGGTGTTATTTTGATGCACAAGCATCCGTGTTGATGTGCAATTATGCAGAATCATTGAAAACAAGTCTTATGATGTGTCTGATGTTGTGGTGAAGATCACTATAAAAAGTGGTTTTATCCATTTCATCAGTCACCATCATGAACTCTGTTAACATTCAATTCGCGCCAAACACTCCCTAGATACGTTAAAATGCGTGACACCCGTATTTTAACGTAAAATTCATTTCATTCATACATTTCACCCACTCATTATTTCATAAGACTACAGATAAAATATAAACTAAAGACTTGGCTGTATGGGCTAGAAGGCCCTTTGCCTTCCCTAAAATATAGAGAGAATTAAAATAAAAACTCTATTGCAGTGAAGTTGGCGCATCGTTTTTTATCCATTCTAAAACGATTCTAAACAAAAAATAATTTATAATACCTAGCAGCAAGACAAATTCGCGGCATTGACATTGACTTTTTTTTAATAAAGGTCCTTTTAAACGGCGCTCTGGCTTTCAGCCTTGGGTACTTATACTATAGAGGTGTGTATCCTTGGTTTTAGCCCTCTTTCTAAAATGTTACTATAAAATACATAAAAAACAAATTGGTACATAACACAAACTAAAAATGCTGTTTAGGATGGTATTTTATTAATTCACGTACTTATCTACATAGGTACAATATTATCTCAATTAGCCATAATTTCCTAACCAGCGTGTTGCTTTTTGTGGGTCAAAAATAAATTATCATGAAGCAACTTTTCTAAAGTAACCAGATGACAATCCTAGATCGGAACTTAAGCGACAGAAATCCTCCGCTTAGATTAAGGCTAGTTAAGGTGTAGTTTAAGTGCCGTTTAATTTTAATCCTACATTGAAATACACATAGGTCGTACTTATTATAAATCCAGGATCAATTCAAGATAAGCTGCTATTGAAATACCGGCCCTAAGTATTTTTTTTACAGATTAAGAAATGTACAGTCTGACTCTTACAATATAAAAATTACATAATTATATTAGGTCCCACTCACGTAATAGGGTGCGAGTCTATTGCTATTGGGTACATAAATCACAGTAGGTATATTTCTAGGTAGTATAACTTTTTCGTTGAGCTATTACATATTTTGGTTGCTAGAATACGTTAGTATGGGTGATCAGTTAAATACATACATAGGTATATGTCACGCCTTTTCCAGGGGTAGGCAGAGATCACTTCTTTCCATTTGCTACGGTCCTTACATACTTCTTTCGCTTCATACATACATACATAAATCACGTCTATATCTGGTATCGCTTCATCCAATCTCATTAATATCTTCATGACCGGGCCCGGGCATTTTAATAGTTTTAATAAATAGGAGCCGTTATTTAATTACTTTAATGTTAATAGTATTCCTAAAATCAAAACCTTATGACAAAGTCCTACTGCACCGATCCCAAATAATATGGGAGCAGGGCGAGTAGCCTGAGCCAAAGTAAGTAAGGCATTCTTAATTAGCTTTCCTTTAAAAATGACTCTGTCGACTGTCGCAGCTCAGTTTCATCATAAACAACGGCTTTTCGGCCGTAAACAAGAAGCAGTTAATTAAAATTTAATTGTTAATGAAAAAAGGTCCGTTCTCAAGGCGACGACGAACAGTTTTTATCCCTCGCACATTAATTGGAATCATTGTGTTTTAATACAACGGCTGCCGATAAAAAAAAGTATTTTATAGCGATGAAAATGAATTACTTGGACAATAGACACAGGAATTGTATGTTTTACTTCTGTTTTCATACGCTGTTGAGGCGAGAGCGAGCTAAGGGTAGGTATACCAGCTAAATCCCTATATTCATTACGAATAATAGCTTGGCTTGTCTAGAGCTTTCGAAAGATCTACACTGGAACGTGTGTCTAAGGTGGCTCTCATAGAATCTTACCAAATAGGGCTTGGGCATAGAGAGAAATCGGGGTGACGAAGGTGAGTGTTGTTGACACAATCACAAGTCCCCCAGCGCTGCCACTGACTTTCCCCTCTACAACACTAGACTCAGCACCGGCACGGGGAACCCATGGAATGCTAAGTGTTATCATCTCTTTTTTTTTTGTTATATTCTCCCTATATTTTAGGGAAGGCAAAGGGTCTAGCCCATACAGCCATGTCTTTAGTGTATATTTTATCTGTAGTCTTATGAAGTAAACACTCCTTTTTTTATTTTTTTTATTAACCTATTAGATCCCAGTGCTGGGTAAAGGCCTCTGTTATGTTTATAAAAAACTCTATAATTTCAACTGTTTACAATCGCTGTACGGCCACCATTTACTACAAGTCATATATACATCATAAATCACGCATGTATCCCCGAAGGGGTAGGCAGAGGTGAACTAGCACCCGCGTTTCGCCAATTATGTTAGGTCCCATGTAATAGGTGGCGAGCCTATTGCCATTTATCGGGCACAAAAGTCGCAGTAGGTACATTGCTAGGTAGTATAAGAGGAACGCTGCTGTCCATTTCTCATCACTGATTTATCCTTAGTCGCCTTGTACGACACCCACTGGAGAGATTTGGGGTGGTGACAATTGTATTCTACTCTGCCGCCACCACACGGCGTTTACTACAAGTCGATGTAGAAAAATCAGTTGGCTTAAAACAACGACGCGTACCGCATGACAAAGTAGCGAAACTATTGGCACAGATGTTACGTAATACCAAGAGGCAGCAGGTTAACTAATTGAAGTTCAAAATCAAATAGTTCCTTTCGGGCTCTGAAAACTTATCTGCTTACTCGAGTGGAAATTCCCGCATTTAGTTGCGAACGTAGAGCGAGCTTAAAAGTTCACGTGGACTCACTTAAATGTGGAAATTTTTCCAACATTCTGTTTGCTACCCTCTACTGGCTGGTGTACTGATTGGATGGGACGCGAATAAACATTATTAGTCTGTTTCAGTCAGACATGTTCGAGATGTAAACAATGTATTTTTTGTTTTTAATTTAGTATTATATTGCTTAAAGCTTTAGAAGCTTTTTTTATTTTCAAACTAGCATTATGTGTAATAATCGTGCTTAATTAACAATGCCTATTACAAGTTAATCTTGACTTAATAATGCCTATCTATTTGCTACACAATGTGTGAATATGAGGTTTATTTATACCTCATCTTAGATAGGTATCCCTTTTCGGGTATAAATAGGCGAATGTATGTACCTATGCAATATTGTTAACATTTCTGACATAAATAAACTATCTAGAACTTATGGTTCATACAATCCCTTCTCATAAAATTACTAACTTTAATTGTCTTATGAAGCGGCAATGTCTTGCCTTACACCCATTACATTTCTTTATTTTCTTCCCTATGGATGAAAGAATATAGGAAAGAATGGGCCATAATCCACCACGCTGATCCAGTTCAGATTGGACACCCATTCAATCCAATAATATTTTGATCACTCATCCAATGACCCTCCTTAACGATCGTTGCTTAGTTTACGCAATCGCAAGTCGAGCGCGCTATCGAGTCATAGTATCCTTACAAATGGTCAAACAACAGCTCGCTAATTACCAAAAACACAGCACAGATAAATTGTTAAAACTCAACTTCAGCAAACCGAAACGTAATCTTGTATCTCACGACCGCAGACCGGCTGCGGCTCCCTGAAACCGAAAGCGCGGGCCACATTGCCATCGAGCGAGCGAACCGAGCGAGTATCTTTTCACCTCTTTTCGTACTTTGGTTCACAAAGTGAACTAAAAATTGCTTAGCTAACTGCCGCACTCAGAGACGTCAAATAACGTTAATGAGTACTTAACGTCAAAAAATTACAATTCAAAACTACTGTTATTCTTGCCGGGTCTATAATCTTGATTTGAATGAAAATTTTTGACATTAAATACTCATTAAAGTTAATTGACGTCTCTGAGTGCGGTAGTAAGTGTATCAGGGGGGGGGACCTGTAACATGGGTCTACGAGCTAAGGCTGAGGGAAATTAACACGTTTCGCCTATCATGTTCGATTCCCTGTAATAACCCTGAATACTACCCATGCTAACACAGGCTTAAAAAAACTATGGTGATATCAAAAATTAATAATATGAGAATTTTTCATACATTTTGCTGAAGAAAGAAAGAATTAACAGCTTCGACTTTTTGATTCCACCATTGTGTTTATATGACTGACTGTGTTAGCATAGGTAGTATTCACTGTGGGAGTATTATTTCTGTTGTATTAATAAATAGTTTGCATCGCTTCGCTTCGCCCGCCAGCCCGCTCGCCCGCCGCCCGCACGCCGCCGGCACTGTGTCCTGCCCTGAATGTTCCAAACGAACACTGACAAATGAAACTCCTCACATTCCGAGTTCAGCTGCGGCCATTCCCACGCAGTTCGTCGCCGATGCCCAAGTCTGGAACAATCCGGGGAATTTAAATTGCTCCGCCGCGGACCCGATAACTGAGAGGTCCCTGTGCACCCCACACGGGGAGAGTATACTCCCGTTCTTCTCGGAACATGGCCTAGACAAAACTGGCCAGTCTATTCGAGCGAATAGAATTTAAATTTTTGACAGCTTCAGTTACATTTGACGCGACGGTCGCCAAGCTTGTCACCTCAATACTTGATAAACTACGCCATCCGTTCGTAAGTTTTGGGCACCCGTATAATTACAGACCTTAGCGAACATTGCTTAATTTGCGACATCGAGCTCCTCAGGCGCTTTTCATGGCCTATTATAATGCATTATACATAAATCACCCCTATATCCCCGAAAGGATAGGCAGAGGTGAATCAACACCCACAAATTAGGGTTGGTGCCACCACCGTGGTGGTGAGCCTATGGCGTATTTTGTACTGGGTCAATATATTTTTCTTCAAAGTGCTTATCTTAATCTCTGCTGAACCGTCCTATTGGATAGCAAAATTTCATTATCGGCATTCGAGGTCCATCGTGTTTTGTCTTTAGTGCGCCGGGTCCCGGTGAATTTTCTCGCCAGATAAATTCCATTAATTACTACAATCCAGTAATTTATTTGCAATACTCTTCCCGTAGTATTTAAAATTTCATATCAATGACTTTCACAGAAAGATATTAATTGAACAATGTATTCCTTTAATTGAATATGTTCAATGTGGAATAAACTGGTATCTGCGATGAGCAATGTATTTTAAGAATTGTGTGTCAATATTATGAATCAACATTTAAACTATCATTCACTTAAAATCATGATTGAACAGTTAAATTGGTATCTAATTGAGTAATAATTGGTACAATCAGGTAATTTTAACACTATTGCATTGACATTAGGTCAGTAAGTGGTAGACGTAGAACTTCTCTGATGGTGCCTAGTAGTTGCCTACTTAAAAGAAGTGGTGAATTTTAAGATTTTTTAATATGATAAATAAACAAGTCTCAATATGTATAAATATCTTTTATCTAATTAATAATATTTATCTCTGGTGGTACTTTTTCTTCTTTGTTCCTTTCTTTCTGAGTTTAAGGTTATATTTCCTGAGAAGTTGCAGAAATATTCTTCTAGAAATGAGGGAATTTATTGCTCACATTTTAAATTGTTAAGCCATTGGCTTCCATCGATCGAGACAGAAGATCCTCCGCCGATGTATTGTTTTACGAAATCTACTTATTAATACTGAATATTGTTTTATTCACGTGGTTCGCTCTGCAAGGGTCTGGCCCTTTCAGAGCGAGACACGTGATAGTGAATAAAACAATATTCAGTATTAATAGGTCACCGTAGAATCCTTGCTGTAGCGCGCTATTGTTCAAGCGCTATCTGACATGAGCTCCGTGAAATTACAGTAGGTAACCTAACCCGCCATTGTCAGTTTGACCCTGCTCCCACGCACGGTCGTCTCTAAACGATAAACACCGTTTGTCTCTTTCGTTCAATGTAAGTCTGAAAAAAACGAAGACAATATTTGTCGTATCATAAAAGTTATTAAATTCATGTATAGATAGATGTATGAGTACGTAATGTAGTTATGGAAAGGTAGATAGGTATCCGTACGACATTCAATAAGGCAGTACACGGACTGAGCCTCTTTGCTAAGCGTTTTCTCCTACATTGAGTGTATACATATACCTAGAAATGTGCCGTGTGGTGACGGCAGGGTAGAATACCATTGTCACCACCCCAAATCTCTCCCGTGGGTGTCGTACAAGGCGACTAAGGATAAATCAGTGATGAGGAATGGGCAGCAGCGTTCCTCTTATACCACCTAGCAATAGCAATATACTGCGACTTTTGTGCCCGATAAATGGCAATAGGCTCGCCACCTATTACATGGGACCTAACATAACTGGCGAAACGTGGGTGCTAGTTCACCTCTGCCTACCCCTTCGGGGATATAGGCGTGATTTATGTATGTATGTATGTAGAAAGTTTAGAACTGACCACTTTACCTATTTAGTTTGTTAGTTTTAACTGTGCCATACTAACTGTGACTATATTAATTTCAACACTGGGTATGGTTTATCTGTCCGTCCGTTATATACGCACATAAATAGTCTCAATTACTATATGCTTATACTCATACATAAATAAGTAATGAGGAATAAGAAAGCAGAGTAGAATACAATTGTCACCACCCCAAATCTCTCCCGTGGGTGTCGTACAAGGTGACTAAGGATAAATCAGCGATGGGGAATGGGCAGCAGCGTTCCTCTTATACCACCTAGCAATGTACTGCGACTTTTGTGCCCGATAAATGGCAATAGGCTCGCCACCTATTACATAGGACCCAACATAATTGGCCAAACGTGGGTGCTAGTTCACCGGTGCCTACCCCTTTGGGGATATAGGCGTGATTTATGTATGCATACATAAATCACGGCTTTCTCCCCTAAGGGATAGGAGGTGCTTAACACCCGAATTTTGCAATCTTATTTCAGAACCCGTAATGTAATAGAAAGCGAGCTTTTTGACATTCATCGGAACTTGGAACTTTGATCGCAGTAGTTTGTTAGATGTTGCACCAGCATGCCCATTCCTCGTTATATTTATTATCATAACTCTCAGTCACCTTGTACGACGACACCCTTGAGAGAAGCAGGGTATGGTGGCAAACGGCGGGTATTGCACCCACTTTACACACGAGAATGTCCGCATTAGGTACCTACCCCCTGTATGCACGCTTTGGGCACCTTCCCCCTCGGTACCTACACAATGGGCGAGTGAAACAATTTAAATTTCGTCCAAACGCTCAAAAGTTAACCAACAGCCGTAACGTAGCCGTATCTCTAAACGTAGTTGTGACGCTATCTGTGATGAGTTTCCAGGGTGGGTGTGAGAGAAATTTCAATGGCTTGGGCACATTCAGCGGAACAAGTGCCGTCAAGCGAAACTCGACGCTGTAACTTATAGCAGTATAGCAATAGGAGCTATTTTTCAAGTGCAGCGATAAGGTTCGTGTGCGCCAGTCTGTACCACCTACGTAACTGTTAATTAATTTTGTAAAATAACACACAATGTTTGGTTGAAAATACTGTGTGATGCTAGTGGTTTCAAACTTATATGGATGATGGAACGGAGGTTAACGATGGAAGTATACCTATCTCTTTAGGTTTATTGCTTGCTACCGCTCTCTTGGATGTTTATATTGCATGCAAAATTGTTTTAAACCTTCGTCTTAGTCGTTGTCTCGCGTTGTTTATCTTTTTTCCTCTATCTTTTGTACATTATTTTATTTTTTTATGGATTCTATGTGACCTATGAGGATAATAAATGTTTTCTTTCTTTCTTTTGCCCATTGAACCTTAGATGACCAATATCTTCAATGTGCCTTGAAATTGTAAAACTCGACCTGGTGTGTTTTTTTATTTGAAACTTCCAGAAACAGTTGCGAATTTTTCTACTCGACTGCTGCTTCGATAATCATAAAAGTGACAAATGCATAGACAACAATAACAAATGTATTAAATTTTAGTAACAGGCACTTTATTATCAAAAATCTACTATTGAAATACCATTGAGCTACGATTCTAGCTCTATCTATGAAAATCCTGTTTGAGTTAAACCCTTTTGCCGGCGACAGCAGTTAATTGCGTCGTTCATCAATTTACAAAAGCCCGTGTGACGCTATAAATCCAATACGATAAACAGAAATCCGGATAGCGTGGCCGTTCACGGAATTATCAATAAGCCTGCACCACTGATATCTGGTACATGTGCACTAAACATTGGTGCTGATATAGATTAACAGAGATCTGAGTGCTATAATGGTAATGTAGGTATTGCATACATGATAATTCATGTACACAATATGAAAAACATATATTTCTGGCGTTGCTCAATTATACGTCGAGAGAATAATAGACTTAAACGGTATAATTATGGTGCATAGTAAGCAGTTTGATTGAATATAGTTATTAAACCAATTTCTGTGCCGTATAGTAATATGGGCTATTATAAACCACAACGCGACCCATTATCTTGTCTGCTTAATCCTCTAAATGCAAATAGCGATTGAATATATAATCAAATCGAACATTTCGCTATGATTAAGGCAAACGTATGTTCTCTGCAACGTGTAATTGGTTATTGTTCATTTAGAACTAAATTCCAAGTATACTTTCTAGACTTGAAAGATACATACATTCATCAATTGCGCCAGCTTATCCCCGAAGGGATAAGGTTAATAGATATAGTTCATCAAAGCGCTGTTGGCCGGCGGACATTTCGGCGAGAATATTTTATTATTTTTTTAATAAAAAGAATTGCGAAAGCGGTTAGGTTAGGGTAGTATATGAGCAACGATCTGTATTAATTTCGTATGTCCCCACTGGCAATAGTTGCGCTTATTTTTTCTCGTTTATAGCTAGAACTGGGAAAGTACGTCACCACAGGCGACAGTCAGGTTTATTTTTCCCATGTATCCTCAGTGGTGACAAAACCAGTGGACATATTTGGGAATAGACTGTATAATTCAGTATCGCGCGGGTTATATGCTTGTATTGGCCTCTGGCACTTCAAACATCGTAGCGCTGCATATACGAGAAAGTAATTCCGTGCAAACAGGGGAACTAGTTTCATAGGTGCAGCAGCACGTAGCATAAATAATTGCTGTGTACGCTGTGCAGCCAAGTCAAAAAGCAGTTTCCTAAAGAGACCGTAACACAGTAAACTAATCAAGCGCCGCGGGCTCTTATGCCCTCGCGCTAAACTAACGCGTTTGGTTGTCCATTGCTCGTTAATAAGGCGCTTTAGTACAATGGTGTATCAGTCTACCAGCAATGGGGTCGGAATCGCTAAAGAATTTAGACAAAAATCGCTCCATCTGGAACTAGCGCTAGTGTTTAATTATTAGGAACGGGGTGACTTTGTCAGTGCTTGAATAATATTTTGGGCGAGCCGTTGTGTAATCTGTTTTGAGGTGACGGCAGAGCAGAATGCAATTGTCAACCCACCTTCTAACCCCCGTCATATCACTCGCGGGTGTCTTACAAGGCGACTAAGAGTAAAGGGCAACAGCGTACCTCTAAGCGACACGGGGTTCAGATTACCGGTAGGCTGGGCCTTTTGAATTCATCAAGCCATGAGCACCCGCTCGCTGCCTGCAGCTCGCCATATAAAGGACCCCATCATGATGATGGAATAAAATCATCATGGGGACCAAGGAATACCTATACTCCGATTTACCTGTCCCATAGATGACTCGCGTCCTATGACATGGAACCAAACATAATTGGCGGATCGTGGGTGTTAATTCCCTTCTGCCTATCCCTTCGGGGATAAAGGGGCGTAATTGGCATGGTAGGGATAAATAGTTTTAAGTTCCATCTGTTGCATCATGTATGCAGGAGTGGTGTCGGCAGATTTGAATTAATATAGTTTTCGCCACCCTCATTCACAATTTCACGCCCCGTGGGTTTCGTGAGATATATCATTGCGTTGATGAGTAATCAGCATTTCCTGTGAGGGTCGGTAACTGGTTGCCAATAAAAACCTAGCCAAAGCCTAGCCTAGACCAAATCAATCAGATTTAGAAGTAGTGTAGGTAGAATGGATGATTAGGTATACCAAACAAAATTTTGTCAAAACAATAACGTCAATAATAACTGTACTGTACATGCAAAATTTTACGCGATACAGACGTATCGCCCCATCGATACTACGGTATAATGACGGTGCTTTTCAACATAATTCGCCAATATAAACCCAAAGCACCGCAGGCAGTTTCTCATGCGGAGAAACAAGTCCAGCCACAGTGGCTTTACATAGTTACTGCGCGGTTACTGGCACTGAATATATACAGTCCATTCTGTGCTCCAATTTCTTTCAGTAATTGCTGGGCAACTTGGTGATGTTGTCCAGTTCTGATCAATATACGATATGTGTGTAACAGACTTATAACGCACGCCCTGAATACTGCCCACGCTGCAACAGTCACAGTTTATGACGTCGTGCTGTCATTTCGGACCAAATATACCTAAACTATTAGCGATAGCTTTGAACGAATGATCACCGAATGATTTTGTATGAATTTGACAGAAAATCCGTACCGCCTAAAAAATCAGGATGGCTGCTATAGCCGTAAGCAGTGCATTGCAATATAGCTATCATCAGCAATCGAGTTAGGCGGTAGGCCCCCTGAGCTTTTTAAACGTATGCCCTATCCTTCGTAAGAATTGTGTACAAGTTTTTTTCTAACTATCGACACTCAAGTGCTAATAAGCGCCTATGTATTGACTGAGCTCCATGGTGCTCTAGTTGCTATAGTAACATTGAAAGGGCATTGCTCTGAAGATAATAGATCATTAATATATATTGAGAACAGATCATGATTAAATACATTCTCGGCTATTGACCTACTACATAGTTTCACATGTTGTCCATGAATAGATGGAAATATATTAGTATAATAAATGAAATGCCAATTAGTCAACATGTCATCGACATACATTCGTAAAATGATGACAGTAACAAAGGTCTTGTGGTTGCTGGTTGCCACGAGTATTTGATGTTTCGTTGAATTCCAACATACACTTAATTGTTTCTATCTTCGTATAAGCTTCTCTCTATACGGTTTGTTCCAGGAACGCTCACTGAAAATACATCAGTGTTTTCCACTGAAAGGACTAAGTACCTAAAGCATTCATAACACGAGGAAAATTACCCGACCGAATGGAGTCAGAGATAATATTCAGTTGATAAACTGATGTCATGAACCGCTTTTGTCCTGTTGCTGGAACTCAAAATAGGCCTTGTAATGCGAATTGTTTTTAACGCATCAAGTTGTCTATATTTTGATTGGTGACAGTAGTATTGTCGCTTTAAATTAAAAGGCTTCTAATCTTAAGGCTTCGATGCGATACATAGATAACTTAATTCGTTCTTCCTTTCAAGGGCACATTAAATTGTAACAGCTTTGTTTAGATTACAGCGTCTTTGCATGACGAAAATAAATCCATATTGTTCAATCTTGAAAATTTTCTGAAGTATACGAACAATTAGCTTTCATCCGTTTTTATGCCTCTTGCGTGAAGGTTGAATAGCCTAGAGAAGGCAATCAATTCTCTAACGACCTTACCTGGAATTGTCTGAGCGCAAGAATATAAACATTGTCGCAACAGAGAGAATTTTGGACAAAAGTGAGTAATCGTTAACGAGGCAGGTGAATCCAAGGACTTGTTTCATCATCACCAATTGAGTCCCCAATAAATGACTTAACGGGTAATGCAATACGAAATCGACTCCATTTTATGTTTAATATCTCTATCGCATAGTCTACGGACTATCCAAACGTATTAATTTAATTACCATCATAAGTAAATGTATGTTATACTAGTCTGCTACAAATAGGCAAATTAAGTAATAATTAAGGTCACCAGGGAGCCAATTCTCGCACAATCGAAATAATCTAGAATTCGAGAAAAAGTTCGAACTTTTTTTGAATGATAATTAAGATTCAAGCTATTCTGGACGGTTACCTATCTTATTACCGAACCCGATACCTAACCTAACCAACTTATTAACAAACTCATTTCGACCTATTTAGTTAGTTAGTTGGTTAGTTGGTTGGTTGGTTATGTAGAATATCACGATATTGGCAAATAAATAAGTGTGTTTGAAACAATATAGAATACGTTACTTTGATATTTGTAACATCTAGAATACAAAATTATTGCAAACAAAACATCTATAAAAGGAAAAAAAGAAGTTTTGAAAATCGGCAATTAGTTTTTCTGGAAAATGAAACAGTTGGAAAATAAATTTATTACATACAATATTATGTCAAGAAATATATCTGCGATTCAAAACTTCGGTCAACCGTTTTCGGAATTTTGATATTCGAACAATGAATTTTCGAAAATATGATAGGTTACCATTCTGGACAAATCGAGATCTATTTATTTCGAAGGAAAACGGTTCGAATTACTTACGAGTGGTCGGCAGCGGTCGTAATCTAAACTTGAATTCGAAATAATCTCGTATATGGCGAGAATTGGCCCCCAGATAGCGGACACATTGACGTTATAATAATTATAGTCATTAACAATATAATACGTGAATATTTTAACAGTAATGCACCTATAAAAATTGTAACTGCCAGGAATAAAACTTTTGAGACTTCTTTGCTGTTGGCAGTGCGTCTTACCAATCGACTCAAAATTCTGTTTATGGCATGCTAGTAATAAACAGAACAATCTTCAAGATTAAATTTATGTATCCTCGTCTCTTGATACGGATGAGAAATGCAACGTCAGCCAAGATCATTTCTGTCTCGTTGCTTTATTGCCGACTGTGACAGTTCACAATATTTACTATCCACTTTCTATTTCAAATGCGACAACAAAAATGGTACTTTTCTGCGAGATCATTCAGAATTTCAGACCCAGTTTGTTCGCGGCGCACTATTGCGTCAATACGAAACTTCACATTGCACAAAAGGTGGACGCCGCCGGACATAATGTGAGTGGAGTTTTCTTTTTAAATGGACGGAGGCGAAGTTTTGTGGCGCTCGGTCTGGGTGTGTTCGTTGGGCTTTTTGTGTCACAGACGCTTCGGTCTCTCACTTGATGTTTTCTTCTGCGCTATCTCTCTACGCTTTAATGTGTTTCGCGCACAATGGGTATAATGGATTTCCCATCCGAATTTAAAGTGGCTGTCGGGGAAGTGCATTTACCTTACAGAAGATTGTCTTCATATACTTCCCTACTTAACTGCCGCACTCAGAGTCGATTTAATGATCATTAAATGGCATTTAAGTAAACATTAAATAAAATTCCCTCTCAGAGTCAGATAATGGGTCAATAGTGACGCTAATGAAACTTAAATTTTGAGTAACCGATGACCCTTACTTAGGTCTTATGTGACGTTTATTTGACATTTGAAAAGTAGGGTTATCTTTTGTTGTAATTTATATTTCAGTGCATTCATAGTGATTTTTCAATAATAATTTATAATAAATTACGTTGTGGATTTTGTGGAGCTTACAGATTACGTAAGATGGTTCAGACAAGCACAACCTAGATTCTATTTACGCGACTATTCTGATACTTTCACTATGTGCTTGAATTTCATGCAAGGTACAGATTTACACTCCGGGCAGTATAAAATACTTTACCCCCAAGTTTGGAACCTGATTTAAAAAGCACCGAAACAGGACAGGCTTGCCCCTGAAGTAATACTGTTAATAACATTGCGGTATTAAGCAACTGGAATTTTTCAGGTTAGTTAAATATTACTTTACATCCAATGAGCCGTGTGGTGATGGCAGAGTAGAATATAATTGTCACCACACTCATTTCTCCCGTGGGTGTCGTACAAGACAACTGAAGGTAAACAGCGATGAGTAATAATGGGCAGCAGCAATCCTCTACAACCTAGCAATATACTGCGATTTACGTGGCCGATAGATGGCAATAGGCTCGCCACGTATTACACGGGACCTAACTTATTTGCCGAATTGTGGGTGCTCAATTCACCTTTGCCTACCCTTTTGGGATATACGCATGATTTATGTATGTATGCATGTACTTTCAATATCTGTCATTACTGTCTTTATATTTATTTCAGAAACTAGGTGGTAATGTGATGGAATATGGATAAATATTATTAGGTCAACAGTCAGTATCACAAATTGTCACCAAAGTGTCTATCCAAGCAAGAAGAATGAAAGACTTTGTAAAATTCCCTTCTACAGATGAGGACACAAACAGAATAAAGCAAAATTTAATCAAGCAATGTCACAATTAATATTACTAATAATTGTAAAATTATAATAATATAATGAAATTCTTTTATAAGCCTAATCCCTTTATTTTTCTGCTAATTCATTTTCATTGCTTGGGGTTTATTTTGTTTTTTTGAATAAAACTAGTAAATATAAAAGAAATATTTTATTTTGAGTTCCAATTTATTTTTTGATTCCTTGAACTGTAATAAGATAACTGTAATAAGTAACAAAAGATTTTTACTCCACTCTTTGTCTATTTCAGCAGCACATTTCTTTTTAACTTGATTCTCCGAGTAAAAAATTATTTTTGACTTGGTGTGTAATCGTCAGTCTTTAGATTTGATAATATGCCCCTCATCTAATAATTATATCTATATGATCTGAAAAAAGATAAGTATAATATCATTAATTTAAATCATTTTTCTAATTGCATGTTATTATTGAACTATATACTATATTGGCTATACTAATAGCCAGTTGCACCAAGTTTTAAAATTTTCCTTAAAGTAACATAAAAACAACTTGATTCATATCAACAAGTTTTTAAACAAGTGCTCATTTTATTTAAAATCTTATGAAATATAATAGGTACCCATAGCAAAGTCTAGGTCAAACTCATTGTCCAAAATATTTTATTCTGTTTTATTTTGATTATTGTCTATATGGACAGCACAATACCATCATTATCAAATGGATTCTGCACTTCACATATAATTGAAGGTGCAGCCTGAATAATAATATTAAATTTAATAAGGATAGGTTACAGATAATTTATATAAATTGTTACACTTTCATAACAGTTAATTAGTAGAAAATAAATGTTACCTCCTCTACTGCTTATGATAGCTCCTTGCTGTGGGGACAGTGGTGGATTTTATGGACCACTTCCAGTTTTTATTATACTGCCTCGCTCTGTAGGTTTACAGGTCATGGCCTTAAGATTGTCCCATTCTGTTTTTAATATTATTGTATCACGCTGCAAATTGCAAAGAAATATTAGTTACTTTTTAATAATGCACCTTGGAATACAGGATAATTCTATCCAAGCACAAAAAAATATAAGAAAATACGAATACTGTGCATATATGCATTACAATTAAATTCCTCAGTCATTCCACTCCCGGAACGATGGAACCCCATGCATGTAACAAAGAAATCATCAATACTTACCAAGACAATCATAGTACTAATCAATTATTTTAATGAAGATAGGGTTTGTGTGGCTTTTTCTTCTTTTTTATATGGCGTTTCTTAAATGATTTCGCCAATATCGAGTGTGCCGCTCAGACTTTTGTATGTTAATGATTTCCCAGGCTGACTCCACTTGCAGTGGCTTTTTCCATTTGATCACAAAATAAATAGATTTGATATTGAAAACAATATTTTTGTGTTATAAAAACTAGCGTAACTATTAATAGCCATTGAAACAATTCAATGGCTTTTTGCATGTGGCAATTCCGCACTTATCGATAACACTTGATTTATAGATGCACTGCACTAACCTGACTTAAAATTGTCACATAACTAATCAATCAATTATTTTCGACTCTGAGAGGAACGGTCAATTAGATGTTTTAATGATAATTTGTAAAATACCCATTATCACTAATTTAATGAACGACTGTGAGTGCGGCAGTAAGTAACGACGGGTCGTGTCTCTGTGGTGAGAGATCCCTGAAGCTAGTTAAGGCAGCGGAAATACCGGCTTTATGGCGTTCATTTTTTGTTAAGTGCGAGTGTAATCAGTTGGTACTTTTATTCATTGTGTACAATATCTGAATATTTACTGATTTAAATTGTCCGTTTTCCTTGCATGTCTTGGAAATGAAATAGGCAGAAAAATTAACATTAGTATGCACAGAAGGTGGCAAAATAGTGGTAACCAAAAGGATTGTTACTATTTTAAAAATAGATATCCGTTAACAGTTAGTCAAGTTAAATTGTAAAGCGTGACTCATAGTTTACTTTTCTCGTTAGAGTTATATTATTTATTAGTACTCACGTCAAACATTTGAATGATATGCAAGAACTCGTACAACGAACAGTCGAACAGCGTTTAAAAAAGAGGCACGTCATAAAATAGTATCCCTTTGCAACCGAGGTGCGACACTTCTAGAGAATTCCACGGGATTGGAACCATCTCAAGCGTTGCACTCGTGTCAGAGAAATGAGCCGAGTAACACCTTGAATGTTATTACCGTCTCTGCTCAGTGTAACGTCTAAAAGCTTTGTGGTGTACCTGATCTTTTGAAAATTGCATTTTTCTTTTACCTTATTATATGTAAAGAGAATGTAAACATGAATATTGAGCAACTTGTGGTGACACCTGAATTTCAAATTTCAAATTATGTCTGTAGTAGATCTTAAATTACCAAGAAATTACTTAGCCGCGATTGTCCTGCAGCTTCCATCACGTCCTTAGTTCCTTACTGCTAAAGGAGGTGGATGAGTTGAATAACACGGTAGTGAGCGCAATGGCAATAATCTTTGCATAGGCGGTAATTGGATGGATGACGATCTCGAGTATCTTTGTGCTTCTGAAGCCATGTTATGTTGTTTGGTTCGCCCCACAACCAACACGGTTGGTAAAGGCCAATTCTCTGTATATTTTTCGGTTCTGCAGGAAATTCCGTGCTCCAGCAATAACTAGATTGATAATGACATTCAAGTACTTATATTGAAATAAAAACATTACCTTTTAATGTATTATTACAAGAGAAACCCTGCAGGTACCTATTTCGAGGAGAGTTCCATTAGTCTTTGTCGTCCACGTTTCCCAATCTGACGTCATGCAGATCTAAGAACAAAGGATCGCTGAAACCAGCTTTGAAATAATCCCATTTGTTCTTACGTCTGTCTCTCTTTTAACCATTTACTAACGTAGGTTCGCCTGTAATGATCTTACAAATAATGCATACATTGCATAAATGGTTAATAAGCTGCGTATAGCTCTGGCTGGAACGTTCAGTAGGTCAAACATGATTCGGAAAACTAACTATCGGACTTAGGTTCATAGTTTTAGCAAATCTAAATTGAACATGGTTTCAGTATGTATAGTTTCCAGTCCCTCCCATTCCTTGGCCTACTAAAATTTCACAGCTGCATAGAATTGCACACAGATCTAAAAGCGTATTTACTGTTAATTAGCAAACCTCTGTCTGTCGTTCATTTGTTATCGTAGCGTACAGGAAGCTTCGCATGTCTGATTAGTCCCACGCTAACGAACGATGTTTGTTTGGGTACTGCAAATTTTGTTTTGTTATTCCCTCCCCCTGTCTTGTGCATATTTTATATTGTGTTAGCTTTTGTATGCGCCCTCAAGTCTCTCTAACTAGCTGTATGTATGCAGTTGGAAACTTTTCAACTTAGCATTGAAATAATAGCAGTAAATAATGGGTGTTCGTTAGTGAATTTAGAACACATAATGTGTCTAAGTTTATTTTTAAGTTGCGTCTTTATCCTAGTAATTATGAGCGATATGTCCTGATGCGGTACTTCAGGTATTTTACTTTTGGTTATAATCTGGTACTTGATACTAGCCGATTAATTTGGTTATTGTAATATTGGCAATCGTAAAAAAATCGTAAGGACATTTACGATTTTTTAAAGATATATGTTAGATATATGCCTAATATATCGATACCTTAATTGGCAAGCCAGCTAACTCTATATGGGCAAATTTTTCAGGAGACAGTACTTACTTATAATGTAATTATATTTTTTGTATACTACAATACCGTTGGCAGATATTATTGTAATCAATTATTTGTTGTTATTGTCGTTTTTGCAAATCACGCCGAATTACTGATGAATTCAATTTGCACCAAAAAAATTTTTGACGAAATGTGGAAGTGGCTGGTTTGCCAATAAGAGTATCGATATGTCGATTAAAAAAAAGGTTCGATTGGTAATTAAGCGGCTTTCGCATTAAACACCCATGTAGTTCTTCCGCAATGTGAATCAAGCACAAGTAAGGCTCATCTGCGGGTTCGATGGCCGCAGCCGTAATGTGCCCACGAGACCGTACACCGAAGAGAGATAAAGTTGTCAACGCATGCGACAGTGACACCTCCATGTTTGGGACAAGCGACGAGCTTCCAGCACCGAAGGTTGTATGTTCACTGACATTCATTGCTCAAGTGTTTGCCGAGTCAGTGTTTGTTTCATACGATAACTGCCCTTATTAGTATAAACAAAACGTATTGTAAACGTTTGTCGAAAAAATAAATGATAACTTCTAACCTTGCTTGCAATGCAGTCAGGGATCCTTTAACCGTTTGTATATTATGATAATTATTGTTTATATTATAATTATCTCCTTGTTCTTTCTATAGTATTGATATCATAAATTTAAATTAAGAATGTCCAATGAATAAAACCCTTGGCACGAATTCATGTTCTGCTGGTTAAATATCAGTCTGTAATATTTTAATAAAATATCTCCATACATTTTGCTCGTTCCACGTTTCCCTGTGTAACATTTTTGTTCTTCAAACAAGTCCACACTCTTGTGTTGTTTCAGCTCTTAATTTGAGCCAGCGGCGATGCTCGCCCGCACGTTTCCATTTCCTCGCAACTGGAGTAGCGAGCGCTCGAATAGAATATCCATTCAGATGTGACTGGTGTGCAATTCTATAACTTTGAGCAAACGCCCGGCCGGCAGCTTTATCGGCACTGTCACCGTGCGCGTTCGTTAAACGAGCGCGTTGTGTTTGTACTTTGTCGTCCAACGGGTCCATACCAATAGTAGTGTAATAGTATCCAAAGTTGGATACTATTACATGGGTATCCAACTTTGGATACCTGCGAACCGGCGGTTTTGCTTTTTGGAGCGCGACCTGGATCTTGTGAGGAAAACGAATGAAGATGAAGGCTCGAGTTTAATGTTGTTTGAATATTCGTAGTCAACCTTAGTGGAGCTACAGATGATATATACCGTTAATGACAAGTTTGGAAGTTGTCATTTATCGGTATAAATGCGTTTTGTTTTCTTCTTAAGCCTAAAACAATTTCTCACTGAAAAGACCTATTATAATATAAAAGAATATTTAGAAGACAGAATTATATAACATTTATGTATGTACCTACATAATACTGAATAATTAACAATAGATAAAAAGTAAAAATGAAAAAAGTAAAAATGACACAACATTTAAATATGAAAATGTATAAATATAAATCAAAATGACTACATAATAAAAAAATAACAATATATTTAAATTTAAAATACTTAATAAATATTATGATAAATAAAAAATACATATCTAATCAATAGCAGAAAATAATAATACATGAACTTAATAATAATTATCAAGTGTTCTTCCTTTCCATTATTGTTGTGCCCGACAGGGTCCATAGTACCAATGTACCTTTTTTTTTAGTACCAGTGTACTTACTGTAACACCAATTAACCTATGGAATGCAATATAGTATTGAGTATACTTTTACATGGTTGGGTCTGTTTGTTTTAGGCGCATAATACATACATTAGCCCGCCGCGGGAACTTCTAGGAGTTGCTCCGCGGTGTCTTGTGACGGGGTTCGCAGATGAGCCCGCTATAAAGGCGGGCTGGCGTGAAGGTGGTCACCCAGAGGGATGTTAAGTGGGTAGTGAGGGTACAACATTACCCTGAGTCCTATATACCTACCTCTCGCGGCGGAGCTTCCACTGTCGCGAAAGGATGCATAAATGCATTTACCCCCTGGCAAAAGGCGGATAGTATTATCCGCACACACATACACCACAAGTCACGCCTAATTATTATGGATAGGTAGCGGTGAATTAACAGTCACCTTTCGCCGACTATGTTAGGTCCCATGTTTGTAATATGTGGCGAACCTATTGGGCATGTAAATGGCAGTATATTGCTTGGTGATAAAAGAGCAACCCTGTTGACTACTACTCGTCCTGTCTTAACGCTTAGTCGCTTTGTAGGACACCCCCCATAGGTTGGCGAAGGTGAGTCACCACTGGCGACCAATGTATTCTTGATCTGCGTGCACGTGTGTGAATGTATAAAACAGTCGTGGTATTGTTATATTAATAAATTTTGTTATTTTTGTTTCAGGTATGCGGACGCCGTAGAACACGGGTTTGTTATTCCCTAAGACCAATAGCGTGGAATTTTTAAACCGCTCCCATAAAGTACCTACGCGACAGCGCATGTTGGAACATAAAAATTCCAATAAACTATAAAGGTGCCTTCTGTCATTCTTGACAACGTGTAGGTAGATGGGATAGAGGTTAGCTTTTACAGATATCGTATTCTATGTTTGTATGGTTAACATCATAAGTAGATTTACAATGTAGTACCCTGTCATGCCACCGATAGTATTTCTGGAGTGTTATTGCAATAACCATCATATTGGAATTTTATTGAGATACTAAAGTGTTCTTCAAATGATAATGGTGATCGATTTCATGGCAGTAAGTATGTAGGCAACAGTACTTAATTTTAACTTTCTAATTATCAGTAATTATATGTAATATTTTTTGTATATACATATAATTACTTAGAGATGTCAATTAACTTTAATGAGGGTACCTAATGTCAAAAAAAAAATCTAGACCATAGACCCGGCAAGGATAGCGACTAGTTTTGAATTGTTTCTTGGCATTAACCCTCATTAACGTTGACGCCTCTGAGTGCGGCAGTAGAGCGCCTCTGAGTGCGGCAGTAGAGCGCCTCCGAGACGGTCAAGCGGCTTCGCGTCAATCATGTAGAATTTCTGTTGTGATTGCTAAACAGTGCGATTTACCATAGACTATACATACATTTAAAATCACATCAAGCGCGTATCAAGTCCATTGTCTATGGTCAAGCCTCTTGACAGGCGTTTCAATCACACTGTTTACTATGCACAACAGGAAATCTACGTGTTTGACGCGAAGCCGCTTGACCGTCTCGGAGGCGCTCTACTGCCGCACTCAGAGGCGTCAACGTTAATGAGGGTTAATGCCAAGAAACAATTCAAAACTAGTCGCTATCTTTGCCGGGTCTATGGTCTAGATTTTTTTTTACATTAGGTACCCTCATTAAAGTTAATTGACATCTCTAAGTGCGGCAGTTTGTCTTGTAAAAGTGTTACATTACATCACTGGCCTTTATGTGGAGTGCGTTGTACTGTAGCTACAGTCAACAGCAGTTCGGGTTGTAACGACTGTTAAAATCTTGTTTGACGTTGGTACTAAGTTTGATAAAAGAATTCCGTTAGCTTAGCTTGAAATATAAAGTTTTCAAATTTCAACGTTACGTTGTTTAACTTTGGATAGACTAAAATACACAATTTTACCTGTCTGCTGATTTATTACTCTCCAAAAATTGGACGATTTTATTTGAATTTTAACATGACTCAGCACATGTTTCACGTGCAATATGGTACCTATGTGAGATTTGAGGTCAAGTCGTTACCATACATGCTTGTCCTAAATGTATCGTCAAATATCAAAAGTGACTTACTTACTGCCGCACACAAACCGAGACGCCCATTAACTTTAATGAGTAAGGACTTAATATAAAAAATCAATCAAAACTAGACAATAGGCCCGGCAAGAATAGCGACTAGTTCTGAATTGACGTAAAGCACGCCAAGGAACGCTTTAATTTAAAGTGCCGTCTCTGAGTACGGCCGTTAGTCACGATACAATTTTATCAAAGTGACCTACCTATCCAACCCTGGAGGACTATATTCCAGTCCCACGCGGCACCCCGCAGACCGCCATTACACTTCACCGTAAAGTTTTAATAATGATATAAAAGTCTGTTTAAACTAGTTCCGCCCCGGTCGTCGGACGTCCGCCCTCGGTAAACTCGAATCGTAAAGAAGTTGCACGCGGAAACGGAAGTGAGATTCTGCAGGAAACTTGGACGATACGGATAGAAGGTACGCTCACAATACAATTATTATTGTCACCATGAGACAGGTAAGGCCTCTCTCGTTGGTGCAATGAGCAGCAGCGTTCCTGACGCACCGTCTAACAAATTACTGCTGTTGTTGTGCCCGATGAATGCCAATAGGCTCGTTCCCTATTACACGAGACACGAAACACGAGATTTTTATGGGTCGGTCATCCAATGACCGGCCTTAGCGAACATTGCTTAGTTTGCGCAATCGCAGGCCGAGTGCGATATGCCACTGCGCTAGCGAGCTCCTCCGAGATAGCTAAACAATTCTCTATTACTTACTGCCGCACTCAGAGACGTCAAATATCGTTAATGAGTACTTAATGTCAAAAAATGACAATTCAAAACTATTCGCTATTCTTGCCGGGTCTATGGTCTAGATTTGAATGATTTTTTTTGACATTAAGTACTCATTAAAGTTAATTGACGTCTCTGAGTGCGGCAGAGAATCAATTAACGACACCCACGAGGGACAATAATAATTGTATTGTGTTCTTCTCTGCCGTGTCGCCGGAATTTTCATATCGTTTAATATTTGGTCAAACAACCATTATAAATAATAATAATATGAACTAATTTATTGCAATGTATATTATTTATTATAAGGCCGGCAACCTAACATGCCATACACGACTGCTCATTTAATATGTCGATTGCTTTCGAAAGTTTTTTAGTAAAACCATGTGACCTCCAGAGAAAGCTAGTTAAAAGTCACAACTGCACAATGCAGTCATTCACTGTAGTTAATCGTCTCACATTAGCTTTAGACGACCGACAATCATAAAATAATGGTTCGTTCTTGATTAAACCGATTTAATGTTATTAACTAATTGTGTCAACAGCATTGGATCATATTACATATAGTACAAAATTGGCTGTGATTGTAAATTAGTATTCGTATGGAGACTATTTTATAGGTACATTCAAGATCACAAGCAATAACATAAGGACATCCTTAAAATTCAAATTCATATACACTAGCACTGGCAACATTAAATAGGTCTTACCAAAAAATAATTACGCTAAGCTGTAACAGATAATTATGAGATGTAACAGGTTGTACATAAAATTGTGTAAAATTTACATTTCATGAAATTATTGTTAGTAAAAAATATTAAATAATTACAGCCGTACTCAGAGTTAACGTTAATGAGTAAATAAAACAAAAAAAAATCAGTTCAAAACTTTAATTGTCGTCTCTTAGGCTCGTGTCGTGTTCATCAACAGTTAAACAGGCGATTATTATTTAATCGTCTGTTGTTGGTCATTTATTATGAAATTGAAATATGGAAGAACTGTCAAAACTAGAGGTTATCTTTTAATCGCTTGTTTTACATGTTGGTGAACTCCGGCCTTATTGCTGCAGTTAGTTCCATAATGTGTCCACCTAGTAAATCTCCAAAAAACTTGTACCTACACACAGTACAGTACAATCGAACCGAGCCAATTTTATAAATGAGACCTACCACGAGCGCATAAGGTGCAACGGTGTCAGAACAAATTTGCACTTAAGAGCGGTTACGCACTACGTCCAATTCATCATCACCAGCCCTTTAATGTACCCACTGCTGGGGCACGGGCCTTACTTATGGATGGAAGAATATAGGGAGATTGGGCCATAACCCACCACGCTGGCTCAGTGCGGGTTGGTGAGTAATGTCCGATCCGAATCCGTGAAAATACAGTCCGTCGTAGCCGTAGAACTATGTCTATGGCAACTTACGCACTACATCCGATCTCTGTCCGAGTTTTCTAGACCATTAATTTTTCACGGATTCGGATCGGACGTAGTGTGTAACCGCTCTTAGGCTGCGTTTCCATAGAAGCGGAGCTGAGCTAAGACTTACAAAAATTGACCAATGATATTGCTCAAATCACACCTCCGTAACATCATTGGTCATTTTTTATAACCCATTTTTTATAATTGTCACAGCTCAGCTACGCGCAGCTCCACTTCTATGACAACGCAGCCTAACGGAGACTTGTTTGAAAATGAGATCTACCACTAGCGCATAAGGTGCAACAACGGCGTCAAAACGAATTTGCACTTAACAGTACTACACGTCCGGCGCGGTTAGCGGGTCAATGCGCTCTGTCTGAGTGACTGAGTCAGAGATGCGGGCGTGAGGCTCTGTGGCGCATGCGCGCGGTCGCACGTGACGTGCTCTCGCGCACCGTCTATCGCTGGTTTTCAAACCGGTACCGGGCCAGACGGAACTCCCGAGCTTTTATAACTTACAAGTGTGCTTTATAACTATCGAGTTCGAGACTAGTTTCTTTTTATGTATGTATGTGTGACAAGACAATATTCTTCTGATAATAGTCTTCTGTTGCGTGCCGTACTTGTTTTTAAAGCATGGTTCACTCGAATCACGTGTCGATTTGAAATTTAAGTTAAAAAAAATTTGCTTCTAATATAACTTTTATCTAGTAGTCCAAAGTAAGTAGCGTAAGCACTTGTGTTATGGATACTAGATGATGGACTATTGGACATGAATAAAACTAGCCAATTTACCTTCGGCTTCGACCTGCCCCCTACCAGCATTCGAACCTGGGACCTCATGACCGATAGCCATCGATCTGACCATTCGACTAAACCGGATGCCAATTTTTAGTGGTAGGTACATTTGTTCTTATTTTTACGGTGATATGTGATTGGACCTAGTTCTGCCATAATATGGCTGATCGCTGATATATGGCTGCTTTTTGCATAACTAGGTCCAATCAATGATATTATCACTTATTCTCATCCGACAAAAACAACGGATAAGCTCGTTTAACTCCAAGCAATTATCTATTTAAAGCAGAATATTCTATTACGTGTGTTTAATTGAATTTGAGTTTGTACAGACGGATTTCACGTAGTTTGCACAGACTATAATCACTTCGTATTTAATTCAGCACTCGAGAAAGCTGGAAGAAACAGCACTTTAAACGAGATTATTTAACATAATTTGTTACATGATCAGTCATACATACTTCAACATAAATCACGCCTCACTATCCCCGCAGGGGTAGGCAGAGGTGTAGTATGATATGATATGATGTTAACTCCTACATTTGGCCATCTGTGCTAAATTCCTTGTAATAGGGGGCGAGCCTATTGCTATTTACCTACTGGGCACATTTCAAAGTTACTAGGTGGTGTGCCAGGCGCGAAGTCCAACATAACCCGGTACTACTCCCCCCATGCCGGTGTATCCATGAGAGTTCCCCCGAGAGAAAAAAAAGGTGGTCTACCAGGATCTGCTACTGCCCATTTCTTGTTATATTTATAATCCTCAGTGTATGGTAACCCTAAAGAGAAATCGGTGAAATAGGTGATAGCTAATGCGACGTATTCTAACCTGAATTGTCTGACCTCCACCATCTCGGATGGCTCTTACGACACCCACCGAGTTCTTTGGGTATGTTGTTGTTGGTGGTTTGACCTCTATTCTACTCTAATGACTCTTACGTACGACATCATTGGGATGAGTCGGGAGTAGTTGGGAATGGCATTTTTTTCGCTCCCATTTCGCCAACGCCGGCAATAAAAATGCCTCGCTGTCTGTTGATCCGCAGACATTAGCTGGGGACTGGGCCAATTTCCGCCACCTTTCCCGGTGAGTCGACGCGCGAACGCCATTCACACACACGCCGTGGAACAATACTGTTTGTGTACAATCCGCAAATAAGAGCTACAATGTTTGCGCAAGTACGCACGGCGGGACCGTTTGAATTATGCGATTGGCCCCGGCATTCACGGATTCGATACAAGTTGTTCGCATTATATGTATGTCGACAGAGTGTGCAACAATTTGCATTGAAATACTTTTTGCATAGCGCCCGTAGCGTATGTAGGTACACAAAATAGTGATCGCAATTTTCAACTTTGAGAGCATATTGTTCGGTGGTTTGTTTAGTAAGTGAACCTTTGTATTCATTGGGCTTGTTATCGTGGATTATGCAAAGTTGTTTATGTTTACGCAAGCGTGGATTGTGTTTCTGTTCAGTTTTGGCGTCCGATAGGGTTCGCTGACAATCTTGTTCTTTAACATCATTTTGATGCATTGAAAAATACATGTCGCAGACAGATCGTCGGAATCGGTATTGCATAAAATAGAGAGGAAAACGGAAGAGATGGATGGATAGCGTGAGAAATGACATGAGAATGAATGCGAATGAAATGAATGGGGAAATGACAGCTACGACGGACTGAATGGAAGAAAAAACATAATGGCGCCGATCCCAAATAAATTGGCAATAGGGCAAGAGGATGATGAATACGAGATCGAGCTCATTTGAAATTAGTATACTTTTTAAAAGTATAGAATGGTAGCAAGCGAACTTTTCTAACGCTTTACGGCCGTTTGGCCACAACTGCAATGATTTGGTTCCTTAGTGCTCGATATGACTAAGCAGACAATGAAATGTCGAATTTGAAAATCCTCCAGCATTATCATCGCTTCTTTAATACAAAAGAAATAAAACTGAAAATTGCCACATTTCTGCCACAGTAGTGTACTGTTTTTAATTTAGAATACACGAAGTCCCTTAAGTATTTTTTGAGTGGCGCCATTATTGTGTTAAATAAGCGTATATTCATATGTCACCGTAAAATTGTGCATACCGTTAGATTGTAACGTTAAATTGTAAGCAGTTTGTAAAGTTGTGAACGCACGAAAGAACAGAAACATAGTGATACAAATCTAACACGAACATTTTGTTTGAACGTATGTATGGACAGACGCAAAGTAGTAGAGTTACTCGAACACAGTTTATATTATAAAAGTAACTACGTATTAGTATACTTTATTACTGCCTCTGACCAGACTTCTTTCTGGGTTCCGGTAGTAGAAAATCATCTATATAGATATCTTCTTCTTCTCCCTGCCCTGTTCCCAGTCTATCTGGGGTCGGCGCAGTATGTTTCCTCTTCCATTCATATCGGTCAGACGTCATCAAACCATCCACTCCCTTTTGATTCATATCATCCATCACACCATAAAGGTGCTAGTGATGAATGAATGTATAGAAAAGAGACAAAACGGACCATGTCGATGAACGGAGAGAGTGATTGGAATGACAATCATCTATATAGATATAATCTATAAAAAATCACCCATATAATAAATAGGTAACCATAAATTCTCAATATTGTAAAATTATATTAGATAAAGCAACTTAGAAGCGAATTAACCAAAACATCAGAAATTAAGCTATTAACATTTTCGTATCCCATAAAAATATTTCCAAGGAAATTGTTTTGAATGATCGACAGCAACGTAAGTTTGTTATTAAGATGTAATGAGGGTAACATGTAATGAGATGGCCGGCAAGGATGAGGGTCTAGTGTAAGTCGAAGGGAGAAATGGCGGGATATCGTGTCGAGTCTACCGACCCGTGTGAGGGCTCATTACCCTTGTTCATAAATCACACCTATCCCCTCAAAGGGGTAAGTAAAGTATGTTGATGATGATGATGAATAACGTAACAATTTTGACATATGATTGATAGATTGACGTAGCGGCTACGTCATAGCTCTCCACAAACAAAGTATCGAGTAACCGAAAAAGTCGATCAGCGAACAGTGCGACAGCTGACGATAATATATAATGGAGTAAAATCAATACTCATTATCAGTACAACAATATTAGCAAGACCTGAATCACTGATTGTAATGTTTCTTGCAGCACTAAGAATATATATGGACCATGGCTCTGTGCTTCGAGGCGTAACTTTAACTATGCTTTCAACACCCGAATCCGCTGCTATCCAAAGCAGCTAACTACTCCCCATACAAGACGGGCCTTCCGTAGACCTAAAAATGTACTCCATGACCCCCACGAAAACCCACACGATGAATCCATGGAATGCTAAGAGTCTCTTGTCTCTCTAGAACACATTTACATACATACATAAATCACGCCTATATCCCCGAAGGGATAGGCAGAGGTGAACTGGCACCCACGTTTCGCAAATTATGTTAAGTCCCATGTAATAGGTGGCGAGCCTATTGCCATTCATCGGGCACAAAATGTCGGCAGTACATTGCTAGGCGGTATAAGAGTAATGCTGCTGCCCATTACTTATCATTGACTTATCCTTAGTCGCCTTGTACGACACCCACAGGAGAGATTAGGGGTGGTGACAATTGTATTCTACTCTGCCGTCACCACACCAAAATAATATAACAATAAACCCGGAGCACGCAAAGAGAACAACGCCTTGTATTGGATAACATTCAAAATTAACGCCCCTATTTCGCAAGGGCTACGGACAAATGATCAGTAGCCGATTTTCTGAGGCGCGAGATAAGTTCGTTTAACAAATGGATCTTACCCAACTTTAATTTACAACACAAAAGCCAAACAAAGGCGATGGTAAAGCTTATCTTATTTCTCGGAGAAGGAATTGTTTCAATACGATTTCTTGTACAACGCGAGGAAGCTAAGTATATAATATATAAGATTAATAAAAATGAAAACATTCAGACGACCGCCAAATCTTGTTCAGGCAAATTCGGAGCCCACTCACATAACGAAGCGAGATGTTCAATAACAAAGGAGTCATTATAATAACATTTCTTGACATATTCCGCTGATCTATTGCAGTCGATCTGGGTCAGAAGCCAAATAGTCTCATATCTTAACACAACAAATGTATGGCTTGGGTAGGTAATTGTCTTCAAAAAATAATGGGAACTTTCTGCGAAAGAAACAGGCAGCCCTATAAATAAGTTTCACGGCTTAATTGTAAAGGAGAGATGGACTCGGGAAAAAAGATCGCGCTGACACAGCGGGAACGGATGCCGAATGGCGATTTCAGTGAAAGGGGGACGGAGGATCCCTTTCCTTATCTCCAGTTCAGTGTTCGTTGCAAGGAAATAAGTCCTTTCGGGAATCTTCTTGCAGCTAGGTAGTTATGTTATGTTGCTCTTTTGTAACTTGTTTCTGGTTCTTGGAACATTTCATTATGATTTTTTTTATTTTCAATTAACATTTTATATTTCTTTTTAGACCCGTAGTTTCCATTAAATATTGTAATTTCGTTAAATTGTCAAGAGTTTGAAATTCGGTATTGGAAAGCAATATTCGGGTGGTGTGCCTTTATATTTATTGTGCAATCTTGACAAATGGCAGAAAATAGGTCAGATGCGACTTAAAATGTCTCCAAGAGTACGCTCGTTACGCCACACCGTCCAAGTTTTGATGAGTGTCGTTAAGACTTCCTGCACTAGATTAGCTTTATTCGAAATCATTGGCTTCACCGCTCGGTTCCTGAAGCACAAGAGGCCGATTTTCACTTTTCAAGACGTAGTTTTCAAGTCGAATCTGGATTTCAATATCTTTCTGGAATGGGTTTGGAATGTGAGAGACATGACGACGATGTGACAAAAAGAGCGATGACTATGTGATATTTATTTGCATATGATATAAATGTTAAATCAATTATTAAACAAAGAAAAACAAAGATTGCCTCAATGTTAATGGACGTCGTAGAGGAGAACCATAAAATTAATAGATGTATTCTATGTAGATGTATAATGAGAAGAGAGTTTTTGGCAGCTGACAGAGGTGTATAGAAGAATAAATAAATCAGTGCAGACCCTACAAAACCTTGAAATCCATGTTGATTTGATAATGATTTAATTAAAGATAGGTTTTTCTAGGCACCGAAATCTTGACGTTCGAAGTGCATGCAGAATAGTTCAACTTGTTTACCGCTTGAAAAGATTCTAATTTCTATTTCCTACGGATTCGAGAACTGGCTACAATGTCTGCAAATTCACAAGACCTGTCTTGTCGAGGCAATAAGGATCGAAGGATACAGACTAAACTGCGCGTCCGTTATGAATTTCGCCAAATCACGTTACCTAAAAGCGGGAACTAACGAACGTAATCTCTGACCCGCGCTTTGTCTGCATCGAACCTTAATTAAATTTCGTCCCACACCCCTCCCATTTCCCCGAATTATCCCTGATTGCGAAGAGGTTTCTTTTTGTTTGGATGTAACTTGTAAGTGGTTTTTGCAAACATTTTTCCGACTAAAGATCTTTATTAGGAGTTGATATCAGGCGTTAGTTGGTCTTTCATGTAAATATTCCTATTTTTACAAAGATTTTGGTGGTTAGAAAAAGAATTTCGAAAAATTATGATCTTGAGGCGGGAATCGAACCCGCGTCCGCTGCTATCCGGGCAGGGTGCCTGACCGCTCGGCCACCCAAGATACTAATTAACTTGCCGAATTTCCTATTTTTGTGAAATTATTCCTTGTTCACTGTGCTTTATTTAGGTTTATGAAATAAAAATCAGGCTTGATAAATTGAAAAAAATTACTCTCATGTATAGTTGTATATTTAAGTAATATCTAATTTTTATCTATGTTACAGAAATATTTTAAATATATTTTTTTTTAAAAATTTAATTGTAGTTCAACGGAACCATGTTTTTAAGCCCTGTTTCATGGGTCGGTTGGTGCAATGCGTCTCAAAATTAAATAGTTTCAAAGAGTATCTTTTATTCACTCCCGCCCATTTACTTTTGTAACTTTATCAGGTATTTCGTCTACCTCTATTCATATTCATTGCCTTCTATATCACATTTTTTTTGTGAGTCACCAGAAAAACAATACCCTACATTCCATTTGCCCCATATATCATGCCAATGCATATTCTATTTTGCCGGTATATCGAGTGTCACTTTTATTTGCAGATTTATTGTGGGAGGCCCACTCGGCGGGTGACCTTAATCCAGAATTTACGAGCCTTCAGTACACAACAAAATAAACTTTTTAAAAGCACAGCAAACAGTGTAGGTACGTCACGCGAGGTACTAAATTGACGACGTCTATATAACTTTCACGAATAAAGTACCTAACCCTGTTCCCGTCGTAGACGTTGGGCGATTGGTTCAGCGGAACTTTTCGATTTGGAATCTTTATTTTTGTAGAAGGGTGGACCAGTTAGACGTAAATAAGATGGGTGCTATTCGGCGACAGATTACTACTCAGTGTGTGCCACCATAGCAAATTCATTTTCTTATGTCACACTTGATCAGAAAGTGACATTTTCCGCCCGCTACATCATCATCATCACCAGCCCTTTATGTCCCCACTGCTGGAGCACGGGCCTTCCCTATGGATGGAAGAATATAGGGAGATTGGGCCATAACCCACCACGCTGGCCCAGTGCGGGTTGGTGGATACTAACGACTACAGATGCAGCCGGGACCAACGGCTTAACGTGCCTTCCGAAGCATGGAGGAACTCGTGATAGTAAATTTTTGGTCACCCATCCAATGACCGGCCTTAGCGAAATTGCTTAGTTTATGCAATCGCAGGGGGTGTCATAATTTTTTACTTACCTCGGGCGGTAAACAAGAAAGCCTCGCTCGGATCGCAAGTTTTTGACGAAGAGCCAAAGACGGGGGCGTTTAACATGCGATCTTAGGCATTCTTTGTTTCACCGCCCTTTGTGTTAAAATATGCATACATACATACATAAATCACGCCTATATCCCCAAAGGGGTAGGCAGAGGTGAACTAGCACCCACGTTTCGCTAGTTATGTTAGGTCCCATGTAATAGGTGGCGAGCCTATTGCCATTTATCTGGCACAAAAGTCGCAGTACATTGCTAGGTGGTATAAGAGGAACGCTGCTGCCCATTCCTCATCATTGATTGATTTATCCTTAGTCGCCTTGTACGACCCCCACGGGAGATTTTTGGGGTGGTGACAATTATATTGTACTCTGCCGTCACCACACTATTTTATTATAGACAGGGAAGTTCTGGCCTTCATCTCACCTGATGATAAGTGACGATAAGCGCCGATGATGGAATCGAGATTCGAGGAACCCTCAACCACAGAAGGGAACACAATAAATGCTCCTAACATTATTATGACATGCAACCAATTATGAAGTAATGGAGGCGAAATATCAGTATACATAAAACAGTACCCTGTGTACCTTACCTGGACTTAAGAAACTGACAGCACCTGTCAAAAGCGCATTCTCTCAGCACCCAAACTGCTGTGTTAGATTATGACAAGGTGGTTCGCTTCCGTGTAATACGCAGCTGGCCAGACGAGGCTTTGGCGGTCGGTCAATTGGAAATTTTCCCATCAGTGAGCTGTTCACTGGGATTAGCGTCCAATACGATGCAACGCGAACGATTCAAGCTCGCGAAAAATATGTTCCCGTTTTTATTCTCCGATGACAGCTGTTGGTTTCATTGCGGCAATTGCTTTTTGAACAATTCCTGTTAAACATTTATTATCCTCCTAGCACGAGCGTTACCTACACACTTGAAACGAAACCTGAACTTAGCTCGCATACTTTGTCCAAAGATATTACATACATACATAAATCACGCCTATATCCCCGAAGGGATAGGCAGAGGTGAACCAGCACCCACGTTTCGCCAACTATGGCAGGTCCCATGTAATAGGTGGCTAGCCTATTGCCATTTATCGGGCACTAAAGTCGCAGTACATTGCTGGGTAATATAAGAGGTGGCAGTCGGCTTGCACCAAGGTTCAGCTCTGAGCCCGTACCTCTTCCTGTTAATATTGGACGCCCTGACGTCGGATATACAAGAGGAGGCTCCTTGGTGCATGCTTTTTGCGGATGACATTGTGCTGGTAGCGGAGAATGGCCTAGAGATCCAGAACAGATTGGAAGAATGGCTACAGAGGATAGAGTGTGTTGGACTTAGAGTGAGCCGGACCAAAACAGAATTTATGTTTTGTGATTTTGGTGGAGACTCTGGTCCAATACCCATTAATCTAGCCGGAATGCCTCTGCCAGTCTGTGCCAATTTTCGGTACCTAGGTTCATTTGTGCAAGCAGATGGGGAGATCGATCGGGAAATTACAAACCGGATCAACGCAGGTTGGATCACACAACTACATGCGACCCAAGAATGCCACTGAAACTAAAAGGAAAGATCTATAAGTCTGTTATAAGACCTGTCGTTATGTATGGATCGGAATGTTGGGCTGTGAAAAAGACGGATGAAAGAAAATTGCATGTGGCAGAGATGAGAATGTTGAGATGGATGTGCGGAGTGACAAAAATGGACAAAATACGGAATGAGTACGTAAGAGGGAGTCTGAAAGTAGCGCCAGTAACAGAGAAGATGAAAGGGAGCCGTCTAGCTTGGTATGGACATGTTATGAGACGTGATGCCATGAATGTGAGTAAGAAAGTTATGGACATGAATGTTGATGGATGTCGAAGTAGAGGAAGACCACTGAAAAGATGGATGGATTGTGTGAGGTGTGATATGAAGGTGATGGATGTGAATGAGGAGATGACGAGTGACAGAAGAGAATGGAAAAAGAGGACATACTGCGCCGACCCCAAATAGGATGGGATAAGGGCAGGGCGATGATGATGATAAGAGGGAACGGTGCTGCCCATTTCTCATCACTAATTTATCCTTAGTCGCCTTGTACGACACCCAAGTGAGAGACTTGGAGTGGTGACAATTGTATTCTACTCTGCCGTCACCACACGGCTTGAAGATATTGAATGTGATATTACAAGACTTGCTAGTACCTCCTCCCAATAAAGGTCAAAATCGGTTTGATTCTTAACTTACGCTTATGCATGATTCTTTGATTAGAAAATATACATCAACATCATCGTCATAATCTCCAGTCCTTTAATGTCCCTACTGTTGTGTGCTATAGGGGGTGATATAGGGAGAATGGGCCATACCCCACCACACTGGCTCAGTGCAGATTAGTGGTTATTAACGTTAGTCCCGGGTTGAATATGACTGCATATTCACCCGGGACTAACGTGCCTTCCGAAGCTCGGGACAACTCGATATAATATGAGTAAAAAATAAAAATCCGATATATTCATATCATAAGGTTTAAATTATACTTAAGGCCAGATAAACTGGGAATATTGGCCGTGTGGTGACGGCAGAGTAGAATACAATTGTCACCACCCCAAACCTCTCCCGTGGGTGTCGTTGAAGGCGACTAAGGATAAATCAGTGATGAGGAATGGGCAGCAGCATTCCTCTTATACCTACCAACTAGCAAAGTACTGCGATTTTTGTGCCCTAGCCTAATTGGCGAAGCGTGGGTGCTAGTTCACCTCTGCCTACCCCTTCGGGGATATTGGCGTGAATTATGTATGTATGTAAACTGGGAATAGATGTACTAACATGAAGATTATGAAGAATTGTTTCTTAAAAATGTTTCCAGTGTCAAATGTAAAGTGCTTAGGCAACAAACTCAGATAAATTTCGATGTTAGCTTAAAACCACATCAATTGACTGTCAATATTAAAGAACTGTGTTACGATTTGTGCAAGTAAACGGATGTACGGTATGACAAACCGCAGTGATTAGAAAGTGTTAGTATTCAGAGGTGCCTAGATTTCTAATGCCAGATGTTGCGCAATTGTGAGCTGTGTTGATAGAAAACGGAATCAATTTCGCAACCGTCTCCCTCTGCGCATCAATTAAGAGTAACTACAAACAAGGTGATAGACAGATAACAATCTTGTTGTGCTAAAAAAACTTGTTCATTCAGTAATTTGGTTACAGAAACAAACAAGGCAATTAGTCACTTCAGTTCAGTAGGCATTAGGCATTCCATAGATCGTGAGTAGTCGTATAAGGTCGTTGGACTTCTTGATTTAGTGATGAATGAACTATGTGAAATATGTGTATCATATGACAGCTAACGGGAGTGAATGGAAAGGAAATGGGATAAGGGCAAGAGGATGATGAAGGTCAACATTAACAAAAACTTTATGAAGGGTTGGTATAATAAGCCTTGAACCTCTGAATGATGAAAGGCACTGCCTTTTTTCGAAGTTACGAATCGGATTTTATTACCATATTTTAAAAACCATTTGTTACTAATTATTATAAATATTAGTTTGGTTGGTCCAGGGGTACAGGTTTGTTTTTTATGTAACTCTCCCTGTGCACACCGGACGGCGGCGCGGCCTGCAGAAAAATTTGGGTCATGCTTGATTTCTGGAGTTGACAAGCGTGTCTCGAGGGCGGCAACTTTTCCTGGACTCGTTCCCGCTGGAAAGTTGTTGAGAAACTTTTGCTTCGTGTCACAGATACTTTTTACACTGTGTATTTCTTATCTGTTTGTGGTGTGGACATTTTTTTTCTGCAATTCAATTTGATAATAGAACATGTGAATTGAATGGGGCTGTGGTTTGAAAGGAGACGTAATGACATTGAGTTGAGAAAGGGATGCTCTCGCATGGCTTGTCCTTGTGCAGGATAGCACGTGCCGTGAACAAAATATCCCCGGTACCTTCTCATATTTTATGAATAAAAATGGTGTAGAGATTTTGTACACCCCGTGCTAGGCCTAAATATAATATGTCACTCTTGCGATTTAAAAATCACACAACTCAAAATATACTTCGAAGCATTGTGAATTCAAAATGTATGGCATTGAGACCTATTTTCGCAATAAAAACATTTTTTATTTGTGTCTCTTTTATATTTAAGAAGCGATGTGATATGTGAGGATACATTTTGAGAGACTATTCGCCAAAAGTAATGGCCGTCTACCAATGTTAATTATTTTAGGTACAGCACCTGGAACGCTGCTGCCCATTCTATCATAATTAGTGAGATATCTCACGCGGGTGCACAATTGAGCGCAGAAGCAGAATACCTATAATTGACACCACCCCAGATAATTCTGCTCAGCTGCCGTCACCACCAGTTATAATTGACTTAAAATCGCAATTACTGAGTTCTACCCGTGCTCGTCGTGTGGTGACGGCAGAGTAGAATACAATTGTCACCACCCCAAATCTCTCCCGTGGGTGTCGTACAATGCGACTAAGGATAAAACAGTGATGAGGAATTGGCAGCAGCGTTCCTCTTATACCACCTAGCAATGTACTGCGTCTTTAGTGCCCGATAAATGGCAATAGGCTCGCCACCTATTACATGGGACCTCACATAATTGGCGAAACGTGGGTGCTAGTTCACCTCTGCCTATATAGGCGTGATTTATGTATGTATGTACCCGTGCTGGGAAGAAAGTAAATAAATATTACTGCCTTGAAGCGGGAAAATTAATATATTATTATTCCAAATAGTGTTCCGACTACGAGATGCAGACAAAAAACAACCATATTTATCCTTATTAAAGTAGTGGAGGTGTCTGAGCGTCTACAATTCAAAACAAAGAGGCACTCGGCGGATATTACTTTGTCTAAATATTGTTGTTCCGGAGAAACTGTGGTCTCGGGAGTTGAGGACTGGCAAGAAATATTTCTTCCGCGGCTTATTTTCACGTTTCCAATATCCGTTTTCGCTTGTTTACCACGAGGAGTTTCCTTGTCAGTTGTTTGTTTCGAACTGCGGTAAGGCTGTTTAAGATTTATTAATTGAAAATATCACAATAGGTATTTATGACATCACAGCCGAGATCGATGACCTAATTGCAAGAGCTCCGCGCTGTCGAATTGAGATATTGTTTCTGTCGCATGATACCGTAATAAATTCCAATAGGGCTCCTAGCTCTGAACACATTTCTCATCGCCCTTCATTGTCTCATGTGAATATTTTTTCCTTTGTTCCAGGTATTATTCCAGTTGCGAATGTCGGGCGCACTTCATTGTGAGCTATGACAGTGACGAATTTCCCCAACGGAAAGGTGCCTCGTGTTTAAATTCACAAATTGCTGTTCTATTAATGATGTCAGAGGTGAGGAGAATTATTACACAGACAGCTCTGTGTGTGACACACGGACACGCGTTAATCTCGCATCAAACTGACCGTGCTAATAATATGGAACGTAATTACCCATTGCGGCGACGAAGTTGCATGTGCCGAGATTAATTGCCTTATTTAGTTCACTTAGCTGCTATAAAGCTTTGAGCTTATGCTCTTTAGCTCTTAAAGCTTTGCGAAGTTTGAAGATGTTGCTAATAAAATGGATCAGATGAAGAATGAGTACGTGTGAGTCTGAAGGTGGCGCCAGTAACATAATAGTTGAAAGGGAGCCGTTTACCGTGGTACGGACATGTTATGAGGCGGGATGAATTGAATGTGACTAAAAAAAGTTATGATAATGTATGTTGATAGATTTATAAGTGGAGGAGGACGGACCCCTGAAAAGATAGATGGATGCATCACACGATCCATCGTCAAGAGTCAAGGTGTGGATGAGTATGGCCTATTTCTTCACTCTCTTCTATCACTAGTCAATAGCCTCCCCATTTACACAGTTGCATTACATAAAGCTTAATTTTTAACTGTGTTTTTGTACCACCACCGATACGCAGTCGATATAATATAAAAATTTCCCTCAACACACGGTTCTTATCGTTCATGCGCATATACGAACACAGACTAGACTTTTTTATGTTTGTCCATAAAGAGATATTCTTCGAGAACCCTTTGGGAGTCTGCCAGACTTATCAGGCCTCAGCTTCTCGCCGGATCTGCCCGGAGCCGTACACAGCGTGTATTGTTTGTGATAACGTTTTATTTCCCTTGCGATTTCACAAATGACAAAGCCGCCTTGTGTGCTGTAATTGTAGATGGGATTTTATCTGTTCCTTTATCTGGATTCTTTGCATTTATCATCATCTCGATGACTACGTTCATTGTGATTCTTTGTCACAAATATTGTTGGGTAACAGTTTGTTTAGTTATGCATCGGTATTACTTTCATCTGTGATACAAAGTAGTATGCCTGTCTGTTAAAAAATAGACACCAGTAGGGTACTGTAAGGATAAGGAATATAGTTTCATTAGTTCGTGGTTTAACTAGCCTTACTTTCATCTCGTTATAAGCACTACTACATAATGAGAACGGATTGAGTACTATTTAGTTATATTCTTAAATGACTATTTCATTTTTTAAATGCTTTTCGTCCACTCTGATTAAATACCTTGCATGACAGTCACATTTCGGATTTGATCACAGATCAGGAACATTTTTATTGATTAGATCTCGTATATCATGCTCCATTATCGATATCAGTTAAAAGTTGGCCAAATCAATAACTGTTACGGAATTCGTTGTTTGTTAATTGTCGATATCGGTGGTTGATTTAAATCCATTAAAAATTCTGCCTAATTGGTGTTTGACCCGGGGTCTAGCGTTGCCTCCATCTCAATTTGAATCACAAACAAGCTTCGCCACTTCTACCAGATTGGAATTGATTGAGCGTCGCGCGCGCGTTATACTCTGCGGGAATCATTAAAAGGATTTGCATAAGGTTGTCGAGAGTTTTAATTACTTTAAAATTTACACTCCCCCAGGCCTCAATGCACCTAAGGGCTTGGCTACATTTGCAGAAATGTATCCTGTGTACATTTTGATTATGGGGAAGTTTGTTTGATTTAAATTACCTTGTTCAAAATGTATATCTATGGGAGAACGATTCTTCATATTGCCCCGTTCTCAGTTTATCTGGGTTTGTTTCATATTTGATCATCCATCACATCGTAAAGGTGTTAGTGATTGTATTGATAATATTAATGTCTAAAAATTTATTTTGTAATATCCTTACCTTCTTAGATTCAGGTACTGTATACATATAATATTCTGTGTGCAACTTCTTCCAGACTTATGATTATTACGCACATCGACATGTGTAATGATCAGTGTTTATGTCTCATTTGGTGGCTTGTGTCATAATAAAAGCAAACCGTTACCTGCCATATCGTCATCAAACTCAATGATCTTTTACAAATGACATTCGCAACGGGCGCATTTACATTTTATGCACTCGTCAAAATGTTACCGTATAAAAATTGAGGGGTGGGGTTGGTGGCGACCGTGATTGGTATATGTTTTGTATATTTTTTCACCTGAAATTGAAAATGTTCGAAAAATGATATCTGCATCGGATAAAAATGTTTGCAAATTTTTGGACACATTTTTAATCATACAAATATTTCTAACATTCATTATAATGTTCAAATAACAAGCATTGTGCATTCAAATCGGCCGTGCCAACCCTGGTTACTCAAACTGCATATGAAGTGGATTTGAGGAGTCGCGTGATATACATGTTAATGCGGAAACTTGGATAATCCCTATTGGCACTCGAGAACTGTAACTTGCTTATGATAACAGCGGCCGCGGCATCATCGTCTAATATTAGTTTTGCAATATCGTTCATCGATTTTGACACAGCTACGTTTCGTAGTGCCTAGTGGGTGACGTCAATGCAGAATACATTGTCGTCAACATCTCCAATCTCTCCCGCGGGTCGTACAAGGTGACTAACCCCCGAATACAGACACGTCACGTCTATCAGAATTTGAATGGAAAAACGTAAATTTTGACAATACTTAAATGTTAAGCAGGTCTCAAACTTTGAGTAGCGTTTTTGTATTCAGGGGCAAGGGTTAAAACAGCAACGAGGAATGGGCAGCAGCGTTTTTGCTACCTATACCTTGCTTGTTCTAAATACCTTGCTACGTATCTACTCCGATTTTCGTGCCTGATTGATGGCAAGAGGTTCGCCCTCTATTACCTACATAGGGTCATATGCAATTATGTCAAAGTGATAAATAGGCGATTTATGTATGTATTCATGAATGTCATAGTAGGCAAAAGGTATTTCTGCAGTCCTTATTGAATTGCCCCCATCAATGAAGCTTGTGAATTTCGATTCCAAATCCTCACAAATAATGGATTAAGCCAATTGATTATGTTTATTATCTCATGAAAATAATAACATAATTAATTGGCAGGAAGATGATTAAAACTTCTTCTTTTACGTTCAAGTTTATGTAATGTTCGAATAAAAACCAAGTAATGAGCAAACCCCGAAACCACAAAAACATTTAATGTCGCATAGCAAGGGGAGTTACTTATAAAATAAACTACTTGTGAAGTTCATATATGCAGTGCTATTAAAATTACTTCAAATAGCGCTACGAGTATTCCATCCCGGTAATTCCACTTTTCAGGGCGGGGACTTAGCGACTCTGTGTAGAACTTTCCTCGTACATCCGTACACGCTGCACTTATGAGAAGTCACAGAATACAACTTGAACGTCAAATGCGATTTGGAATGAAACGCGGAAATGCTCATTTCATTTGTCGTGGAATGAACGATACAGAAATGTTTGTCGTCACGTTTGTTCTGTGAGTCTTTGTCATAGACGATAATTAGATCGAAGGAACTGCTATCGAGTTGGTATTGGACATAAGTAAATTTTATTGCTTGGTAGAGGTGTAGGGAACACAAGATCAGCTTACTATAAAATGTCTAATCTGCTTTGCACCACAATCGATTGGATATGTTGTTTTACATAGTCTGATTGTTACGAAAATTAGGTAAGTAGTTCAAAATGCTTGCAACGGAAAATGTTACTAAGGATCTATGAGATCCATTGCATAAACTGTGCAATGTTCTAAGGTCATTGCCGTTGTAAATAGTAGTCATTATCGCAAATTGATGCTTGCAAGTATTCCTCTTGTCCACGTGTCCATCTTGCAGTCTCTTTTCCTAAGTCTAACTGCCGCACTCAGAGACGTCAATTAATTTTAATAAGTACTTAATGTCAAAAAAATTCATTTAAATCTAGACCATAGATCCGGCAAGAATAGCGACTAGTTTAGAATTGTAAATTTTTGACATTAAGTACTCATTAACGTTAATCTGAGTGCGGCAGTAAGTCTTAAATAAGATTTTTTTGTCGGTTTGCATATTTGGATCCTTATCTTCGGTTTTGTCAAAGTTATATTATAAGGCCGATCAATAGACCATGTATCGAGATAGAGATCTATAGATGCATGGACGAAAAGAGTGATTGGTATGACAACATTCTTCAACCCATCTAAGGTTTCCGCTTGGAGTTTTACAACCGGCCGCTTGCCTGGCACCAACCCCGACCCTCCTTGGGTATAAAAAGCCAATACACGACTCTAGGAAGGCGCTGGCTGCCCTTAAAATACCTGCCTAATTCCTGGCGCCCGGCTTTAAGAATTGGAATTTATCGCCCTCACAAATGGCGGCCGGGCGCTCGAAACGCGAACCGCCACGTCTCCCCAATATATTCAGTTAATAGTCAGCCCTTTATCCCTTTGATGGGCTGCGTTTCGTTACGCTAATTATAATTATGTAAGTATGTATCCCTCGTCGCGAGCACGTCTCGCTCTCTCGGTGCATGTTAATTTAGTTTTGTCAATATTAGTTTGTTGCTTGCTGCCCCGAGTTGAGCGTGGGAGCGTGGGTGATTATCTAAATCCCACTTGGCTAAGTACTTTAGGTAGTGGTGTTCCAAACATCTCTTTGTTTGTCTCCCTCTCTCTCTCTCTCTCTCTCTCTCTCCCTCTCTTTCTCTCTCTCACACACACACACACTAATTACATTACAGATAAGCTGGGAACAAGGCAGCAAGATGATGGTGAATGGCCAAAGGTATGATGGCCATAATAGACATCGGAAGTTGGGTTCCGATTTGAACTCAATCTTAGTCAAAGGTTTGTCGGATGAGACTGCGCATGTCTGTCGCGGCATTTTATTCCACCCTCAACTCATTGTCTTCCTCCTGGCGGGCAATGGAGACAAATGAGCCGTGCAGAGGAGTTATCCTGTCGCCATTTTTTCTAATTCGCGACCGTGATGACCCGCGGGGTCGAGGGTGTGGCGCCCGCAGCTAATTAAAGAATTAATCGCGCCGTCGCCAGGCCTCTCCGTGACTGAAATTTGTCCACGCCTTATTTATTGCATTGCACGCCCGCCGTGAGCGGTGGCGAGTTAGCGGTGGGCTGAGGCTGATTTTGAGACTGCTTTTCTTTACGCTTTTGTGTTTGGGGCAGCGTCTTGCTGCCGCACTCTGAGACAACAATTAACTTTAATGAGTACTTGCTTTAATGACAAAAAAATTCATTTACATCTAGACCATAGATCCGGCAAGAGTAGCGACCAATTTTGATTTGTTATTTTTTGACATTTAGTAGGTACTCATTAACGTTAATTGTTTTTTCTGAATGCGGCTGTTAGCCTTATTTGTTGTTTGTATTTTATAATCCTAACAAATATTATTTGACGTGCAGTGCCATTTTGTTATTTTTAGAAATCTATTTGACAGGGATAAGGTAAATTGTATGTTTCGGTTTATGTGATTGGTAAGTTGTGGCTTTGTATCTGGTACAAAATAATCACGTAAGTAGCTGAAATGTCAAACTTCGTTGACAAAAGAAACCATTCTCTACCGCCTACTTTCGTGCCGTTTTGCTAGTGACGCTCTGACACGTTTAGTCACTGCTGTGGCATTGAAATCGTCGGGGTGGGTGGGTTTTGAAAACCCATCATTAAAGACTGAGTCATACTACTCACTCCCCTATTCCTCCTTGAACACTTGGGTTTTTAATGTCTAGCGCCTTAACGATTCGTGTGTATGTGTGTACGGTAGCCAGCCATACCAAATATGAATAATCGAATTTTGATTTGATTAGCTTTTGCAGATAGATGAGTTAGTAACATATCAGACATTTTATATGTTATCGTTTTAGCCTCGGAAAGTTGTAGAACAATTTGATACCAAATCAAACCCATGTCCTTTTATAAATAGCAACTGTTACAACAGAAATTTGTGTCTGGGTTTCATTTAAAATTGATTGTTACACGACTGTTTCCGCGCACGAACCAGGAAAGATATCCTCGCGCATTAATTATGCATGTGCATCTATTGCGCGTGAGGTCACCGCGCACGTGTGAACCCGCCCGAAAATATCGCTGATTTAATGCCTAGGACGTGGACAAGTCTCTCTCCACCACTTGACAGTGTTTTGTCTCGGGACTTAGTGGGAGTTAGGGCGAGAGGAAAAGATTTTCTTTCTCCCGAAAGAAATGTGTCCACGTCCCGTGCAACGGGGGCTGGTCTAATCTCTAGCGGGGTATTGGGAATGATCTAGCTAGCTAGATTTGATAGTTGATTGTTGGAACGCGACATTGCTTTTATTTTTTTGTTAATTTTTTTGTATGATGTAGGTAGACTTTTTGGCGGAACATTAATGACGTGTGGTTGAGTGACTGAATTCTTGGATTTTTATTGCGTTGGAGTGGTAGTAATAAATGTGTTGTTATTTTTATGTGCTTTTAGTGACCGTGTCTGTCGTCAGAACGGGGATAATGTCACCGTGAAATTGTAAATACCGTTAGATAATATAATCTGTCTCTATTGTAATGCGTATCAATTTATCTGATAACTTCTATAAAAGCACATATTTCTGGCACTGCCAAGGCACGCCCGCTTCGCTCGCTCGGCTCGTGCTGTCCTTTGGTTTATGCTATCGAGAAATAATGCGTTAAATTGTAAGCATTTGTTTACAGCATTATTTTATCAATTCAGTCAAGTCAGTTAATCTCGCGAGGTAGATTATTAATTATAATCGTATACGGTGACAGTTAATCGTCTTTGAAAAATATCGAACTGTCACACATTCCCAGCCACTACGACAGTGACAGTTTTATATAGATTTAGATGACGAATGTTGATTCCTTTAAATTACACTAGGCCTATAGACTGATACATACACCACATGAGCCCCCTAAAACTCCCTTCCTTCTGAAATATGCACGTCTGACTTGAAGCGTGTGTAATAGTGTGTATCTACAATCTATGTACATGGAAGCGAGAAAATGCATTTTGTGCACCCGTGTGAAAACATCGCAGAGTAATGTGCGTCGGCCCCTGTCGACGAGCCGACCGCGGATTGATGAGGAGCGTGAACGCTTCTAGTGGTTTTATGGCTTTCCATGCCGTTTAATGTTATCAACCCGTAGAGTGAGCCTTAACATAATACCCGCGAGGGTTTGGTTTAGCTGGGCCTTCAATATTACACCAATAATTAAAGCATCTGGTAAATATACAGCCATTACAATTGTCGCCACCCCATCTCTCCAAAAGACGGCGACTGCTGTTCAGCGATAAGTCTGCTTTAAAATTAAAAACGAAATCGTTTTGTCTACGGTAGAAAATTAATATATTTTTTTAATTGGACGCTAGAAGTAAGAAAATGTTAATAAATTTTGACATAAATAGTAGATTTTCCATCAAGTGCACAAAACGAATCATTTTTGTCCGAGACTTTTAGCAGATGCTGATAGTAATGTCGAGGATAAAAATGGTTTTGTGGACGAGTTAGAAACTCTGCTTTTCACTTCGATTGCGAGGAAATAAAACAGTAGTATTATAAAATATTTCTCAAAATTCAAACTAAAATTAGTACAATTTTGAATACTGAAGGAAATTGTTTTTCCCATTGATATAGGCTTGGGCTGCAGACCTTTACAGCCAAGTATTAAATTAATTTTGAAATAATAATTTTCTTAAATTAATTTATTACCTACCGTAGAATTTAATAACCTACTTGAATTAAAATTTTAATACCTTTTGTGTCTTAAAAAACACATTAGGCAAATAAATTCAAGTAAATAATAAAATAACAAATTCTACCACTGAATTTTTTTATTGTTTGGCTGCATGGCTCATTTTCTTTGCCTTAATATAGACACATTTACGAGTAGATACGTTAATGCTCTAGAGCACAAAAGTTGATTTTGTGCAGCCTATATCCTGCACAAATAAGCACTTTCAGAGCATGAGAAGTGAAAAATAATTTAATTTCAAAGGTTTATTTTCTTAAACTAAACACAAACAGTAAAGTATACTAATAATATACTCTGATACGAACCCCAATGTTCCCCTAACTAAACATATGGATAGACGAACCGTTAGAAGGTTCAAACACCTCAGCCACGTTAATGACTTCAAAATCATAAGCGTTCTAGTTTAAACTTTTGCATTCGCCGAATTAGGAACGCCGCGGTGAATAGTTCATTCCGCTGCACCCTGCACCACATCCGGATGGTGTGCAAAGTGTGCAAACACAGCGTTCCGATAGAATTAGCGAGAAATTTGCAGCGAACCCCAAAACAAGCGGACAGGCAAGACTTCTCGTTGTGTAATTTGAATAATGTATGAGGATTGAGAGCGCCCCGTCTCCGGCTCAACGCCAAATTGGATTTAGAGCGCACGCCAGTAAAAATTATTGCTTGCTGCTGTCTGCTGGCATAAGCGAAAGCAAAGTGATTTTAGTTTAGTGCACGCAAATTGTGTGTTGTTCACGTCGTGTCGTCTCAATTGATTTTCCGTCACTGATATTGTTACCTTGTCTAACATGCTGGCCTGCCAGGGGAGTACAAATTTCTACTTGCTTTGGTTGGTGGTAGGACTTTGTTTAAGTCCACCTGGCTAACTATCACCATCTTATCAAAATCTGTCGCCATGATAAAAATGTTAACAGCTTTTTGTGTTCCGACAATTTGTGATAAGATCCCCCTCTGCAGTTGAGGGTTCCAGGTGAAGCTCGACTCCATCGTCGGCCTTTATCGTCTCTTACCATCAGCCGGCCTAGCATAAACACGATATGATATTTATCGTTTCGAATTGCCAAAAATCTATGGAGTTTTGACAGTTCAAAGCGATAAATGGCTGTATCATATCTATTTCAGTGGTCATGCTAGCCGGGCTTGTAAGATAAAGGCCAACAGCTTACCTGCCTAGCATAAAAAAAATGTGTGGAAGAGGAAGCATACTTCGCCGACCCCAGATAAATTGGAAGCAGGGCAGGAAAATGATCTGAAAATGTAGATCCGTAGATGACGAATTCTATTGTTGTTTGAGATCTTATTCGCTCCATTTACTATGTCCCTTGTAACAACTTTATTACAACGCTATTCTGCATATCTCTGTGCAAAAGCAGCAATACTCTCGGTTGCGCTGTTGTTTCGCAATTCCTTTGTTCCTCTCGCGATCTCAGACTGCATCTTTGCATGAAAATTTTGCAATGTTTTAATACCTACACATTGTGTGGACTTTGTGTAATCTTTTTGTTTAACTTCATCATGTCAGCTGGCATGTTTTCCGCTGATCAGAAGGTAGTACCTGCATAGTATAAATGACTTTATTTATATGTAGAGTCTCTGTATGACAGGATTCAATCATCAAAGTATGCAGGAACTCGAGACAAGATAATTTTGGTCACCCACCCAATGACCAGCCTTGGAGATTATTGCTTAGTTTATGCAATCGCAAGCTGACTGTGGTAAGCCACTGCGCTATCGTGATTTATTTCTATGACATAACTTCATTTGGAACAAAAATATTGAGACAAAAATCTGCTAAACTACTTGTATAATTAATCGCTATAGGACGTAACCGTTCTCTACGATGGATTGGCTCATATTTTTTACAACTGAACTTCACCTTTCACGTTCCATTTCAAATTTAAGTTTGACGGAAATCCACGTCTCGTCGCGACTGGAACAGCTGTCCAATTATCAGGCCGTCACGTTGCACGGTTGGTTCAAACATTATTAAACATCAGAAGTATAGGCCATAACAGCCGGAAAACGTTGCTGTACTCTGATTTTTAATTAGATGTACTAAAGTGACATTAGTAATGATATCACACTTTAGGAAAAGTAAAAAGTTGTAGTTCAAATATTTGTTCAATTTCACACATTGTACTTAATTAGGAAACATATAAAAAACGAGTTATCTTTTCACTGCCTGGTTTTACTTTTTCTGAACCAGAATTGGGTCAAATTAATTTGATTTGTGTATTCTATACCTATAAAGTGCGATACGGAATTATTGGCGTTTGACAGCGGCGGTTCAGTACTGGTTTGGTTTATGGTTCAATTGAAATTTTATCTGTGCGATCGATCGGCCTGAGGTCTCGGCGTTGCGTATACGATCTAAAAGGTTGATATCGGACGTTGTGGGCTCGAACGCCGTTAGTGTTTTGTTTTACGCCACGTATTAATTATAGCTAAGTTAACATATTTATTTTTCCGATTTTCGTTGTATCGGATGGTTTGATCAACGACCTATCTAATGCGCTGCGATGATACATAGGTTATATCTTAAAAGTATGAAAAGGCCACCAAAATATTGTGTATTGTCTGTACCATCTAACTTGTCTTATTTGGTAAACAATCTTGGAACAACTTTTTTTTTAAATCACCCATTTAAAAATAAAATAATAACAAAGACAATAATATATTACAATAAATCGTTATTATAGACTGAAACCTATTGAATCTAGGTATCAGTTGATTTAGATTTTTGCTGCATTTTCAATAAAAAGGTGTGCCAAGATTGATTACCAAATAAAACAAGTTAGATGGTACAGACTATAAGTATGTCAATTCTATCTAAAATTACTAAGCAACTTAGTGTTATTCAATCATCTGCATGTCGTACACTAATGTCGTGCTACAAACTCGTAACGCCCTCAGCAGATTAACGGTTTTAATTTAAACCCTTGACGACCATTGATAATACATATATACATAATTCCTGCCTATATAGGTAGGCAGAGGTGAACTAGCACCGACGTTTCGCCAATAATATAAGGTCCCATGTAATAGGTGGCGACCCTATTGCCATATATCGGGCTTAAAAGTCGCAGTACATTGCTATATTGTATAAAAGGAACGCTGCTACCCATTCCTCATCACTATTTGCCATTGACAATGCCATCCGTCAAACAAGACCACAAATTCGCAACGGTCCACGACACATTGTAGCCGAACGCAGCGATGGTTACGAACAACGGCACGTAATAACAGAGATATGAAAAAAGGACAATAAGGGATGAGGCAAACGCGCAGATAAAGGCAATGCCTGCTACTAAAAGGCTGGGGAATTACGGCTACATAAAAATGATGCGAACACGGCTTCCAGACAATGGCGCCGGCACACCATCGCCTCTTATTAACTCTTCCCCCACGGTAAATATTGCTAAAATACCTACCTACTAATGCTCCAAAGCGGATTCTTCCATGTTTGTCTGGGAGCGAAAAAATAACTTAGAACCAACTCTCTCGGATGTGTTGTAAGAGTCGACTAAAGGAGATTGCCCGGTGTTTACCAATAAGTGTAATAAGGCACCCGGATGGTGGAGGGCGAACCTCCAACAGTACCTATACCCAAACAGGGTTGGTGTCAGGCAGATGGACTTCTTAAGTCAAAATTTTGAGCTGTGCGGATTGGATTATAATCATTCCAATCACTCTCTTAAAAACTAGACACAGTCTTTTCCATCGCTTTTCTATATATTCATTCATCATTGGCAGCTTTCCGGTGTGATGGTTACAGGTAACCACTCCTCTCGCTCTAACTCCCAACTAAATCCAGAGACAAAACACTGTCAAGTGGTGGAGAGAGCCTACGGCAGGCATCCCCGAGGGAATCCCGCTGCAGTAGAGAGTAGATGCTCGTATGATACGCGCTACTAATCGAAGCGGGTGCCGAAGAACCGAGCTAAGGGGCATTGTCCTTCGGATCTCTAGAGACTATATTTTGAATATTATGACTCTGAAAGTTTGATGTCAGAGTGAAATGGGGCAAAATTTTTCATCGGACCCCCCAGTCACGTCTGATGTAAACAATTAATTTCTTTAATCAACCCGCCCGACTCCCGGGACATAAAGTGTTGCCAGTTAAACGTTTAATTTTAACATTACCCCTTTTATTTGCCAGTTAACCTGGATATTTTGCATGAGACATTCTTCGTTGGAGCTCGTTTCGAGCCAATTGGTCGAAACGCTCGTCAGTGTTGCTAAGTCATTTGAATTATTTAATTGCAACGGGTAACGACAACTTATAATCATTCCAATATGATTTTACGCCTGTTAATGTAGTACTTAGTTAGATTAACGTTTTTAGTTCGTAATTTGTATTCTGCGCAATCGCTCCGTGAATCGATTACTTATTTGAAAGTAATTAGTAGGTTCAGTCAAACAACACAAATTGTTTGCACTACTGTAACGATATCCAGTTAATCATTTTGTGGTTAATTAACACTCGCTAATTAAATATCGACGGCGTCTATGGAAATTATCGTATTCGCACTTGCTAGTTGGTAAAGTTCGAAATTAGTTCTATAATCCGATCGACACTTTTAGAACGACTACAAGAAAAAGCTAACGAATAATATTTTTGCGATAAAACTTTAGAAATTTAAATAAAATACAAGTGCAAAGCCTGACGTCATTATTATTTGAACATTATGTAATCGTTAGAAAAAATCGTTAAATAAATAGTTTACATATTCCTTAATAATTATGTTCTGATCGAGGCTCGGCTAAATTATAACAACCATATGCTAGTTATTCAGTGTGTTTCGTTAAATTAGTCGAGGTCAAAATTGGGATATAAAGAATGTACCTAATATAAAATTCACTTGTTGAATTTAAATTTTAAACATAAGGATTATAATATCCATTTCAAACCAAACAACTTAAAAACTTACTTGAAATCAAACAACCATCTCAATAAAGCGATCGAAACGTCGTCGGGTTAAATAGGTAATTAAAATTCCAAACACATAATGTAAACGAGTCTTATCCATAATTATTTTATTATTAAATGTGTAAGCTCGTGCATATAAGAGAACATTATATAAAAACTCACTAATTAAATTACTTATTTAAACTTTGAAATACTCCCGTGCTTCAAGGCGATTAATAACATGCGACAAATAAACGCGTCTCATGAAATAACAGCGCACCGGGTATCACCCCCGGGACACAACTCAGCCTTTTACGCTGAATGCACCACATGCATTGCACACACAGTTTTCTCTTTTGCAGTTTTACTGTGGATGCATTGACCCAAATGTGTGGTCCGCAGTGGCCCCCATAATTTATTGCAACGCCCGTACCGGAGCTTGGAGCGCAGCCGACTTTGTCAAGGCCGCGCAACATTGTAAGGACCTAATGTGCCTAAGGGACCACGGGAGTTTGCCTGACAAAATTATTTATTACTCGACTTCTGCACGTGGTATGCGAGTATCTATCTACTTTAGAAATATTATCCCTTTCAGATGTTGAAGAACAGAATAGTAGGTATATCATATTAACTTTAATATTATCTTCTTCTATTCGATTTTAATTTTAACATTATACAGGGCGTCCCACGGCCATGCCACACGGAGGGAAAGTATATTAAATATTGAACGTAGGATATTTTACTAAAAGAAGACATCGTTTTTTTTTAATAATAAGTAGAACTGCATTCACAGATTTTTTTAAAATCGCCTACCTCAACCGGGAATCGAACCCGCCAAATGTGATAGAAAAATTACATGTATTTTATAATAGCATTTGAAAGGGCTACTCATAAGCATTATTTTTTCCTAAATAACCTAGCATGTTAAATGAAACTAAGATCATAAAATTTTTCATTTTATTTAAAAAAAAAATATCAAATGCTCAAAATGTGATCCGTTCTGTTGTATACAAATTCTCACTGTTTTGATAATTTCTCTCCCTGTCGATTTACTTATTTTTGCATGGTGGATGTTTGAAATAATACGTCTAAGTTCATTTTGTAACTCCTGCACACTGTTGTACCGGTTCCTGTAAACTAAATCTTTTACATAACCCCATTAAAAAAAATCAAGTGGGGTTAGATCTGGGGATCTCGGTGGCCATCTAATGTACTTTTTACTAATATCAGCCAGTTGCATGGTAATTGTGAGCTCATGAAGAAATGCATACAAGTACCTACTACACTTCATGTATCGCTTTATTATTATCATGTACTTACACCACGGAAATCTCGTATCTCAAGTGGGTAGGTCTTTGAAATGATAATGTTAATTGTTGGAAGCATGGCCAAGTCAGAGGAAATTTCCCTGAACAAAATTTTAAATAAAATGAAAAATTTTATGATCTTAGTTTCATTTAATATGCTAGGTTATTTAGGAAAAAATAATGCTTATGAGTAGCCCTTTCAAACGCTATTATAAAATACAAGTAATTTTTCTATCACATTTGGCGGGTTCGATTCCCGATTGAGGTAGGCGATTTTTAAAAAATCTGTGAATGCAGTTCTACTTATTATTACAAATAAAACGATGTCTTCTTTTAGTAAAATATCCTACGTTCAATATTTAATATACTTTCCCTCCGTGTGGCATGGCCGTGGGACGCCCTGTATAATGTTAGAAAAATTTCCGCCTCAAGATCATAATTTTTCGAAATTCTTTTTCTAACCCCAAAATCTTTGTACTAATTTTTCTAACATTTATATAATGTTAAAATTAAAATCGAATAGTTTATAAAGCAAACCCAAGCTTAACCGAACGCACGATGTTTGTAAAAATATCTGCTTTGGAATGTTTGAAATTTATTTCTACATTGCGAGGGTACCCGTTGGCTTACAACGTGAAGTGTAAAGGTTAGAAGAATTTCGGCAAGTTAATTAGTGTCTTGGGTGGCCGAGCGGTCAGGCACCTGCCCGGATAGCAGCGGACGCGGGTTCGATTCCCGCCTCAAGATCATAATTTTTCGAAATTCTTTTTCTAACCCCAAAATCTTTGTACTAATTTTTCTAACATTTATATAATGTTAAAATTAAAATCGAATAGTTTATAAAGCAAACCCAAGCTTAACCGAACGCACGATGTTTGTAAAAATATCTGCTTTGGAATGTTTGAAATTTATTTCTACATTGCGAGGGTACCCGTTGGCTTACAACGTGAAGTGTAAAGGTTAGAAGAATTTCGGCAAGTTAATTAGTGTCTTGGGTGGCCGAGCGGTCGGGCACCTGCCCGGATAGCAGCGGACGCGGGTTCGATTCCCGCCTCAAGATCATAATTTTTCGAAATTCTTTTTCTAACCCCAAAATCTTTGTACTAATTTTTCTAACATTTATATAATGTTAAAATTAAAATCGAATAGTTTATAAAGCAAACCCAAGCTTAACCGAACGCACGATGTTTGTAAAAATATCTGCTTTGGAATGTTTGAAATTTATTTCTACATTGCGAGGGTACCCGTTGGCTTACAACGTGAAGTGTAAAGGTTAGAAGAATTTCGGCAAGTTAATTAGTGTCTTGGGTGGCCGAGCGGTCAGGCACCTGCCCGGATAGCAGCGGACGCGGGTTCGATTCCCGCCTCAAGATCATAATTTTTCGAAATTCTTTTTCTAACCCCAAAATCTTTGTACTAATTTTTCTAACATTTATATAATGTTAAAATTAAAATCGAATAGTTTATAAAGCAAACCCAAGCTTAACCGAACGCACGATGTTTGTAAAAATATCTGCTTTGGAATGTTTGAAATTTATTTCTACATTGCGAGGGTACCCGTTGGCTTACAACGTGAAGTGTAAAGGTTAGAAGAATTTCGGCAAGTTAATTAGTGTCTTGGGTGGCCGAGCGGTCAGGCACCTGCCCGGATAGCAGCGGACGCGGGTTCGATTCCCGCCTCAAGATCATAATTTTTCGAAATTCTTTTTCTAACCCCAAAATCTTTGTACTAATTTTTCTAACATTTATATAATGTTAAAATTAAAATCGAATAGTTTATAAAGCAAACCCAAGCTTAACCGAACGCACGATGTTTGTAAAAATATCTGCTTTGGAATGTTTGAAATTTATTTCTACATTGCGAGGGTACCCGTTGGCTTACAACGTGAAGTGTAAAGGTTAGAAGAATTTCGGCAAGTTAATTAGTGTCTTGGGTGGCCGAGCGGTCAGGCACCTGCCCGGATAGCAGCGGACGCGGGTTCGATTCCCGCCTCAAGATCATAATTTTTCGAAATTCTTTTTCTAACCCCAAAATCTTTGTACTAATTTTTCTAACATTTATATAATGTTAAAATTAAAATCGAATAGTTTATAAAGCAAACCCAAGCTTAACCGAACGCACGATGTTTGTAAAAATATCTGCTTTGGAATGTTTGAAATTTATTTCTACATTGCGAGGGTACCCGTTGGCTTACAACGTGAAGTGTAAAGGTTAGAAGAATTTCGGCAAGTTAATTAGTGTCTTGGGTGGCCGAGCGGTCAGGCACCTGCCCGGATAGCAGCGGACGCGGGTTCGATTCCCGCCTCAAGATCATAATTTTTCGAAATTCTTTTTCTAACCCCAAAATCTTTCAATATTGTTACTAACATAGAGATCTTTTGAATTTTGCCTCAGTAGATTTAGTTCTTCCTAAGAGATATGACTTGTTTAACTTAGTTTAATTGCCCACTAATGTTTTAATATCAGAGAACGCTTCTATTACAATGTGGATCTACAATAATATCGCTTAGTTTGTGGGACGTCATGAAGGCACGTGCGTCGACTGTATAATGTTCCGTGACGTGGGGTTCCTCCCACGGGGGCTGGAGGTTATATAGTTTAGAGGTTATAATTACAATTCAACATTGAAACTATTACTAATGGAAATTGAAATCAACTGATGTAGTTGTGCGTCATTCAAGAGGCACCTTACAGTTATTATATTTGGAACGTAAGGGTTGAAAACCGTGGTTTAATAGAATATTGTTATATACCTCTCTTATGATTCATATCGGCCATCACACCGGGAAGGTAAAGAGGAGTTTTATTCTCTTCACCTGCTTGTGAAGAGGAGAAAGATCGATGAACGGAGAGAGCTATTTGGATGACAAATTCCAATCCGTATTGCTCAAGGTTTTGGGTATGCTACCGAGCAATTTCTCTTAGTCGACTTTTACAACATTTCTGAGGTGAATCGGGGCGGGCGCATTCTATGTTATTCCTTCGCACCCAGAGCAACATTGAAGGATGGATAGATCACTACTAGTGAAAATTTCATGCCGTCTTAAAATCGATACTCGACTCGCACAGTTCGAGTAAGTAAACCATGTCGGATAATCTTGATAAGTTCAATACAAACACAAGTAAAGCAAACACTTGACTATATTATACCTAGTAAAACAACACAATAACTTTTGAAGTAGATTACGTGATTGTGTTACCTGCTGCAATTACTGCTCTTTGCGTTATAGAATAGATAGATGTTTGCAGAGAGACAATGTCCAGTATCTATCGAAAGTATTGCCTGATAAATGTTACATCAATAGAGTCTAATATGATTTAGTTTTTAATATTATTTATTATTGCTTCCATGCATGCTGGCCTGGCAAGGTGTAAAAATAATATAGAAAGTGCCCTAAAAGTCGACTAAGGAAGATCATCCTGTGTATACCAATCTACATTGGGCTACCTACCTTGGGCTACAAGGATTGTGGAGAGCTAACCACCGACAACAACCCAAAGAGGGTAGATGTCAGGCCGGCTGTAAAATCTAAGCCGAAACCTCAAGCAGGAATAGATTGGATTGTGGTCATCCCAATCAGTCTATCAGTTCAGCGGTCTCCCGACATGGTCCATTCCAGCACTTTGTATGCATATGCGTTCATAGGATGGCTAGATGGCGTCTGACCGATTTGAATTGAAGAGGAAATAGGTATACTGCGTCGACCTACGTACAACAATAACATGGGAACAGGCCAAGAAGATGTTGATAAGAGACGATAACTCTTATCATCATCATCATCATCCGGGTCATCCGTCTGGTGGCGGGCTGCGGGCATCGAGCGGTAGCTCATGACCCGGGCATGAACTCAGGAGGCATCGGTCCCCCGGTGGTCTAGACCGCCGTCTTAAACGGCGGGGCTCCCCTTCGCCCCCCTGTGCTCGACCCCGGTCTGGCGGCGAGGCCCTCGGCGCAGTCTACCCATGTGCCGGGTGATTTACCGTGGGGCAAAGCCCGGCTAGGAGCCTGCGAGCGGGCCTCGGCTTATGCCATGTACCCGAGGGAGCGGAAGTAGGGGGGAGGGAACGTGATGGCAGGTCGAGGAGATATCTGCGGGGATGACGATAATGTCGAGTGGTCGAATCTTGGGGTGTCTTGTCCGGTGAAGTCACGGCGATCAAGCGCGGAGATGGTCTCGCGCGATCAGCCGTGAAGAACTCTTAACATTCCATGGATTCGCCGTGCGGACGCCGTCGCTCGCCGGCTCCATAGTGTGGCAGAGAGGGAAGTTAGTGGCAGCGCTTGGGACTTATGAGCCAAGTGTAGGTTTACGGGATCCCTTCGCAACAAGGATCCCGTAAACCTAGAAGCTCCCGCTTACAAGTTATAATTAAAACAAAACTCTGTACAAAGATTTTGGTGGTTAGAAAAAGAATTTCGAAAAATTATGATCTTGAGGCGGGAGTCGCAAAACTCTGTATTCAGTATTTTCCCTGTCCAAACAATATTGGCAAGTGTTGGTATTGTAGCCAATAAAAAATTTGCTGTATATGTATAACGGACCATTTTCTCTGGCATTCAGCAGAACAGCCCCATTCAAATACCTATTTATGGTACGTGGTACGTGTGCGGATGCATCTAGTTTGTATGCGGCCTGTGAACAGCGCTCCCGTATGTGAACAACATATCGACGATGGCGCACAAAGGGCAAAATCTGTTTGTTGGCTCGCCCAGTTTTGTTTGGACCAATTGAATTTTTAACGGCCTGCATTTCACGCCGGCGTTTCTGCCAGCCACGTGGTTGATTTAATTGTAATCACGCTTACTCGAGCTCGATAGCGCAGCATGGATGGCGCGCTCGGCCTGCGATTGCGTTAACTAAGCAATGTTCGCTAAGGCCTGGCGTTGGATGGGTGACCAAAAAAATTATTGTCTTGAGCTCCGCCGTGCTTCAGCAGTGGGGACATTAAAGAAATGATGATGATGCCTCGAATATATATTGTCGAAAGAAATTAATGAAATTGTTGCTTTTGCGATTATGTATACCTACTATAGCAAAAGCGCCGTGTCTTTTATATTTAAGAAGCAAAATGTATAAACAAGTCAAAATTGCAATACTTAAAATGTTTTCCTGCAAACGTGTTTCCAAAGTTGGATAGCGAATGGTGCGCTTAGCCGATAAACGTGAAAGGAATCCGAGAACCGTCAGACTCCACTAGACAAATTGAAAACGATCAAATTTTAATACACGTACGAATTTAAACTTTATGTCGGAACGCTGACGTAACAAGATCGCAATCGTTGTTCACTTGCTCACATTCTCTCTACGATAATTCGGTTTGGTCTCCGTTCGGCATTTGACTTTATTACGGTTGCTATAGAGCTGTTATAGAGCTAAGTTGGAATGGTATTAAATAGAACGTTTCAAGGTTTCGCTTCTCAGAGAGTTTCAAAGAGACAAAAAGTGACATTTCAATTGGCGTTATTATTTATAAGCACTTACACCATACACTATCCATCAAAGTAATACCGCAGTTGTCCATTACATTAACTAGTTTAATAGTGTTACAAAATGCAGATAAAAGCTGTATTTGTGACACGTAAATCGCACATACATTGTCATGCCTTTCTAGGCAGAGATCACTTCTTTCCACTTGATACGGTCGTTACATAATAATTCTTTCGCTTCATCCAATTTTATTTCCTATCCTCATACATGCCCGTTGGCTTCGGGCACTCTTGACTTGACCCTTGTTAAATTTACTTTCAAAGAACATTTTGAGGGATCAGAAAAAAATTGACCTTTATTAAGAGAGTATTAAGAGCGTCCTAGAATGGCACGCTGTTGCAGTGACCTGTCACAATTTAATCCAGCCAGAGTACTCAGAGACGTCAATTAACGTTAATGAGAACTTAGTACAAAAAAATAGTCGCTATTTCTTTCCGGATCTATTATATTAATCTGGTTTTGATTGACTGGTTTCTACTTATTAAGTACTCATTAAAGTTAACGACGACCCCTCCTAGAGCGAGATAAGGGCAAGAAGAAGAAGACTATTGGAGCACCAGTTCCCCTTGTAATACATGGAATGGACGGAGAAGGTTAATTGAAATTTCAACACTAACACCACAGCCAATTAGGTATTGTATCGTTTGCGTCCGGTCGGCCCTCTTCAGCCGCTGTCAATGCCTACAAGTTATAGCTCTGTAACAAACCAATTTGTTGTAGCGTTTTATCGTGGCCAAAGTTAAATTTAATTAACGTTCGTTTTATTTGTTTTCCGCGTACGACAATTAAAAGTTTTGTAATTGCTGTTGTTACGGTGCGCCGGTGGTGTTCAGAAAAGTAATAGAATTATGTATTCTGTATTATATTATTACTTATTACGATAAATGTTTTGGCAATAAAAAAATGTCTGTTTGTTTTAAATGAGTTTCAAAAGTGGTCTTAGGTCTGCTTTTGCCCCTCAAACTATGCACAATATTATTAGTTGGTACTTTTTTAGTCCTCGTTTTTTCTCATGTTCTAATTCCAAAGAAAAAAAAAACGGATTGGATTTTTAGCCCGAATTCCAGCAACCCATGACTGCCAACACGCATAATCATAATGCTTACAGCTGTTTGTCTTAAGAGCTAATAGGTGTCAGCTATAACAAGGAACAGATATTAATATCCGACGTAGCAGTAAATCAGCTCATTTTAACGATAAACTTATACAGGCAGTGTAATTTTAAAGTTAGGCGGGTTAAATTTATTTTTCAAACTATCTTCATGTTTGTTTTTAAACTAGCACTCATAATTAGCTTGTTAATGTGTCTTGGGATGTTTTTGAATATTTTAAAGCTAATCATTTAACGGCCCTAAAACGACTGAGATTATAACGCCTCTCTCACATAGCGCGATTTGGATTGGATTAATTTGTTTTTTCACAAAATTTTGGAACATGTAAGAGAAATAACGGCAAGGAAGTTTGTGTTAAACCGTATTTTTTCCGTCTGAATACTTACGGATTATCACCCCGTATCCGCCAACAGTACTTTTGACTGCTCGCTTGGAAACGCCTAATTAGGTTTAATAAATGTATATTTACTCTATCCGTCGTCGGGTACCTACCTACGTTAAGTTAGTTACGGTGCATAATGGGTAGAAGTGGTTTTGACTGGCTAAGAAAATGAGAACTGCGAATTGGCGCGATGCGAATTCGCAACGCAGAAAACTAAATCGCAAATTGCTACGATGAGATTTGGTCCGAGAAGGCGGCGAAACAAAGAAGAATTAAATTGAAGGAATGCGCGATGCGAATCAATCCGCAATTTCTTGCAATGCGACGTCGCATCGCAGTTTTGTGTACAGAGCCTAAGAGTTCTGATTCTAATAGTAATATTACGTGTAGGAAAATTGTTTTCGAATCAAAATATTCGCTCCGCTTAGGGCATCATTAGCGCCAGCCAGATGACTGGGCGAGGAACGTTAGCCCAGGTCGGCCATTAGGGCAAGTAGACACGCGGCACGCTGTGACGTCACGGCCGCCGCGTGCTCGAGTGCCGGGTGTCGCGAGCCAACTAGGGCACTGGAGCTCAGCATTGAACGGGTTACGTCCGTAGGGTTGCCTTGAGAGGATTGCTTTTGTGTACCTACTTATTTGTTTCTTGTATTATGGGTAGTAGGTACGACGACGCGCGCCTGGTTTCTATGGCGTCTCGATTGTATACACTGTTCTGGTTGATTGTAGACTGCTTTTAAACAAGACAGGGAAGTTTGTGGCCTTCATCTCACCTGATGGTAAGTGTCGATAAAGACCGAAGATGGATTCGAGCTACACCTGAAACCCTCAAGCACAGAGGGACTGGTTATCTTATCACATTACACAAATATCTTATTATATTATCGGAACAATTATGCTGTTAAAATTATTATTATGGCAACACATTTTGATAAAATGGAGCCAGCTAGCCAAACGGACATGAAAAAAGTCCTAACAACACAACAAACTGAGTACAAGTTTAGGGATTTAACCACTCTACTCTGCCTCTACTCTGCCGTCATCACATCCCGAGGTTCCCCTCGGGATGTGGTGACGGCAGAGTAGAATACAATTGTCACCACCCCAAGTTTCTCCCGTGGGTGTCGTACAAGGCCACTAAGGATAAATCAGCGATGTGGAATGGGCAGCAGCGTTCCTCTTATATCACTAACATAATTGGCAAAATGTGGGTGCTAGTTCACCTCTGCCTACCCCTTCGGGGATATAGGCGTGATTTATGTATGTATGTATGATGTATGTAACCTCGGGATCTTCATTCTGGTGAGCGAATTACTAGACCACGGAGGAGGTTGAAATAAATACTAATTTCTATATACATCTGATAACATACCAACTATTTCCAACCCTTGTACACGATCACCCGAAGGTCGCGAGTCGGCCTCGTGAATCAGCAAAAATAATAGCCGTGTTTCTTTGCCAATTCTACGTTCAAAGGTCGTTCTGAAGATCCATTATGTTGATGCTTGTAGCCTTTGAGCTAGGATTTGCTTGTGCTAAACCGGTGGTGGTAGTCTTGGCTTGTCTCATGAATGTTTCTTCTTGCGGTCAATTGCAATATTCATCATCATCACCAGCCCTTTAATGTCCCCACTGCTCGGGCACAGGTCTTCCCTATATGGGTGGAAGAATATAGGGAGAATGGGCCACAACTCACCATGTGGGCCCAGTGCGGACTGGTGGGTATTAACGATGGTATATGCAATCGGGACCAACAGCTTAACGGTGGCTTCCGAACCACGGAGGATCTCGACTCGAGATAATATATTTTTGGTCACCCATCCAATGGCCGGCCTTCGGGAACATTGTGCTGTTTACGCGATTCGTGCACAGTTTGTGTCTGCATCGAAGAATTCCGCTGTGTCACGCTTTTTAATATTATGCCCTTGATTGTTGTAACTATGAAACGTGACAGTTTGTCTTAAATTTGGCTTAGTGCGGTGCCAAAACACATTCTAAACTGCAGGTTTAGAATGCGTGTCATAAGGTGACTGGTACGTTTATTCGTTAGCCTTGTATGTTTTTTTGACTCAACAGTAGTATGACCTAATAGTTTGTTCTACGATATAATCATACACACGTATATTTCTAAAATATTGTGAAGGTCCACTCAATTAACTTTAATTTGTACCTACTTAATTGTCAAAAAAAATCATTAAATCTAGACCATAGATAGACCCTGCATGAATAGCGACTAGTTTTGTGTATTGAGTACTCATTAACGTTAAGTGACGTCTCTGAGTGCGGCAGTTAGTCGCCTTGTACGACACCCACGAGAGAGGCGGGGCTAGGTGACAATTGTGTTCTCCTCTGCCGTCACCTCACGGCGTTCTATACTTCGATGAGCTGAGATGGGATGAGCTTTACCGATAAGTGAGTCAGAATCGCTTGCTATATTGCCATTCGTGAGCTGCAATTAAGTGTAATAAAGCATTTCAGTCAATACTAGCGCACCAATTTGTAGGACTTCGTGCAAACTATATCCCTCGTACAGACATCAAACGTAGATTAACATTGGCACATTTTTCAAAGCCTGTAGTTACGTAGCTCTGGATCTATTTATAAATGATTGAATGGTGTATGTTTTTCCCATTAGACACATCAAAATACATAGGCCTTTTGTACCACTGTGATAATTATGTTGTTTTGTACTACATTCATAAATCGCGTATTTGTCCCCGAAAGGTAGAGGTGAATCAACACCTATGTATCGCCAAATATGTTAGGTCCCGTTTACTAGGTGGCGATCCTATTACCATTTATCGGACACGTAAAACGCAGTACATTGTTTGGTGTTATAAGGGGAACGCTGCTACCGATTACTCATTGCTGTCTTAACTCTTAGTCGCCCTGTACGATTGGGCGTGGATGGTGACAATTGTATTTTGCTCTGCTGTCACCGCGCGGCATCGTTTTTGTTGTTTTGTGTAGGTAGGTACCTACTGCTTTTATGGCGATGTGAGATTTTAAAAGTGTTTATCGATTTGCGTTGCTGACCCCACACCATAAGTGGTGGGCATGCCAAAGCTCCCAAGTCAATCACCACGTGACGTGATTGTTGTGAGTCATTTTGGGCGACCTTTGCAACCTTGGTTCGTGTGCCACGGCACCAATAATAATTCATATCGACTCTAAATAGGGTTGGGAACTAAAGTCTGTGCTATTGTGCCGTTCTAGTGCAGAATCAGGTAAGTATGTAGGTACATTAATATACATAACATACTTTTGATTTAAATATTTGAAAGAAAATTCTTGTTAGATAAAGTCCGAAAAATTAAAGATGCTGGTTCCCGCATCAAGATATAATTTTTCGAACCTCTTTAATCATCATTTTCTTTGAAATAAAATAACTAATGCTAAACACATCGCTCCCAAACTTGATATTGCCGAATTATAAAAAGATCTATAGAGATAATAATCCCGCCTTTCGGCTGACAGTTGTTGGGATTACGGCTGACAGTTCAAGACAATAGAATATCCCAATAAGCGAACGCCACAAATGTTAACACGTCGAACGAAGAGCCAACCGGAAGAGACGAACAAGCATCAGACCCCGTTCATATGTACGCGCGAGTGAGACGCGTTTCTGTACACATTGCTCGTTATTAAGTAGCACAAGCTACTGATGCTCCTTAATAGCGAGCAATGTATACCGAAACGCGTCTCACTCGCGCGTACATCTGAACGGGATCTCACCCGGCCCGGTACAAATTATCCCGCGATAGGATCCGCTCCTCTATCCATCATTGGTCGGTTATCCAGCCCCCGTCATCCCTCAGAAAGCCTAGGGCTGCCACCGTTCGTGTAATCATTTCAGTCACTAAGGATTTCCACTGACATGGCAATTTGTGTACTGTTCGACAACAAACTTACTTATACATGCATTTCCTTATTCTGAAATTCTGATAGTGTTGCTGTATTGGATGTCAACGTCACACAAGAGCTAGTCGGACGTTGCTTTGCTTGTATATTATTATGTTGGACTATTGATCGTCCTCGTCTATTCCAGTTGAATTCTGTTCATTCTCAATATGTTATACAATTTTAATTGCTTTGTATAAACTTTTACTTGAAAGTGATTTAATTAAAATTCACCGCTTGTTGCTTAAATATCTTTCAAAACTGCCCACACCCTTAGGCAAACTTAGTTCAATTTATACTCGTATAGACAATATTTTTTTAAGAACATCACGTCCCTGGACGTTACACCTATATCCTGTGAAATTGAAAAGCCATTAGCTTCGGTTTCCGATTCATATTTCATCGCCCACTTCTTCTTTTGCAACGTCATCGTATTTTGTTGACTTACATACATACAACGTTATTTTTAACGTTTCACTCGATTGCAAGACAAATAATTCAATTGCACGATGTGTAGTGTATGGCAAAGTCTATTTGGATCTGAATATTGCAAATGAAATTTACATACGAAATGGCGGTGCCATCTGGAATATCTGATTGCTTTCCAGCAGTAAGTCTGAACAATTGATGTAAAGAATTGTTGACTGGTTTTAGAAGGTTCTATTTAAGCCACGGTGTTCAACAAACCTGATTCCGAATAAAGTCTTGTAGAGCACCCAGTGAAGACACACTCAGCCCACGTGATTTTTTTAATGGGCACGATGCTATGTAACCTTATTGTATTGTCATTTAAATTGAACAAAACAAAAGCGAAATCAAAACCGTTACACTGTAACAGTAAACAGACAAACCAAATGATGCAAATGATGAACTTGTCATTCAGTGCAAAACAAATGAACTGTTTCACAGCGTATAATAATACAAACTGATTGGGCTGTATTCCGTAAACACGGCAACAGAAACTGGGTTAATTATCTGTTGTGACGCTAAGAGGCTTCGGCAGTGAATGTACAAAATAGTCTAGCAGACAGACACGCAGATGTCTTTGGTCCGCTTAATATATAATAGTGCTTAGTTTCGTGCTTAGTTATAAATAGAGCTGGTTTGATACGCGGCATATTGTTGGGATTACACACAGAGACGTATTAGTGTGTGTATGGCTCAGTGCTCACGTTTCATAATTTAGAAAGCCCTGAGTCGACAACCTCTGTGACTTCAAAAAGGCTCTCGATGAAACTGAGTAAAAAATGGCTTCATTTTTATCAGATTCTACTCGTGCAAAAATTTTACACAAATTGAAATAAATTAAAATCATTTGTTCTTGTTGATTGTTTTTTTTAAAATAAGCTATCCTGCAAAGAAGCCCCAGTTGTTTTGTAAAACAATACTATTATTATACGATACTGTCATCCATTGTGAAGTTTATTTAATCACTAGAATAGAACTAAAACATAAATTTTGTCCTTCATTCCAGAAACAACTTATGTGAACAAACATTATTAATTCGACAATCATCATCATCACCAGCCCTTTAATGTCCCCACTGCTGGGGCACGGGCCTTCCCTATGGATGGAAGAATATAGGGAGATTGGGCCATAACCCATGACGCTGGCGCAGTGCGGGTTGGTGGGTATTAACGACTGCAGATGCAGCCGGGACCACCGGCTTAACGTGCCTACCGAAGCACGGAGGAACTCGAGATAATAAATTTTTGGTCACCCATCCTATGACTGACCTTAGCGAATTTGCTTAGTTTACGCAATCGCAGGCCAAGCGCGCTATGCCACTGCGCTAGCGAGCTCCTCTAAATGGTAATTGAATATTTTCTAATAAACACAACAAATCTTCAGGGTTTTAGAACATCCACGAAGACATCCCTAAAATAGCCAAGCACAGAGAATTGAAGAGTAATCGCACTGACTCCCAAGCACGTTCAATACATCACGACCAATGAAAGTAATCAATCATCAGAAGGCTGCCAGGAAAACGTACCACAAACTTTGCTCCTGTTGACGTACAATTTATACTTTAACTTTCAGACGTATAACCGATAACGTTCAATATATTTAATAGAACAAACTACTCAGTACAAGGAAATAACAAACTCCACGAGGAGGACAACGGTGTTTCTGACGAAAACATTTAATTTGCAAATTGTAGAACCAGTTAATAAAATTACATACCAATTATAGGAGCGTGTTTCATTATTTACACATTTCAACAAGTCAAAAGTTGGAATCGATTCACGCGAAGGGCAAGGATAGATTAATCGTTAACCAAACTACACATTGATGGATATAGATTGTATGGTGGATATAACGGCAGAAAATTATGTGATGTTAGTCAAGACAATTTCGGACTTCTTTGCCACCGCTTTAGAGAAACTATAAGAAGATAACGTACCTACGTCGTCATATCGGTTGCTGCCATATTATCATCAGGCTGTTTCTGAAATTCAACGCAATTTACAAGTTAAATTTGAGAAATATCTGTTAGAACTACCCGTCTAAAACCATTAAAGTAAATATTCACATTAAGTTAGCAGGTAGTTTGGTTGCATTTTCCACATCCAATATCGGCACTGGTTTCGTTTCTTTCTGGACCTTTCATTAGGGAGACGATCGGCTATTTCCGCGTCAGTCTCTGCGGACATCCGGTTTCCGCCACCGCCTTATGGGGACAGGAAGTAGTTCTTTCATCATTACCGACCCTTTACTGCCAGGATCCCACTCTTATATTCAGTCTTTATTTAGATTCTGATGTTTTTCGAAGATACATATTTTTGTGCCCGATAGATAGCAATAGCTTGGCCTGGCCACCTATTATAATATGGGACCTGACATAATTGGCGAAACATGGGTGTTTAATCACCACTGCCTAATACTGCCTACTATAGGTGTCATATATGTATATACAAATAAAAAAAGCCTTTTTAATTTAAAAACGTCATAATTCAAAAAATTCTACGAAGCATTGATCAAAATGACAACATTGAGACTTATTTTTGTAAGGAAAGCGTTTTCCTTTTGTGTCTCTTTTATATTCAAGAAGCGCTATATTATGTGTCTGTGAAATTTGGGCCGTAAGCTGGGCTGGTTGCCATCTTTTGAATATGTATTTTCTCAGATGTGAAGGTTAGGTCAATAAAGAAAATTTGATTAGATAATATCCAAATGTCGGATTAATCTCTCAAATTGGGTCGAGAGAGAGCTAAATTATTTCTTCCGTGGCAAGCTTTATTTGGAATAGGATACGGAATACAAATATTACTGCCTACCACGTTATTACTTATTAGCTAAGAAGACAAAGAACAATGAAAATGATTCACAAAATGTTTAATATTTTTACCGCGAATCAGATGAATTATTAAGTGGAAGCAATCATTTTTCTTCCTTTCTTTCTGTTCAATGACGCCATTACTATTTATTGACAACGTTTATTAATGGAACAGTAGTTTTCTATAAGTGTTGGTAATTATCTTATATTGGCTTCATTTTTGGGTTATTGTCGTTTCTGAAATAATTGATCCCATTTGGTAATTGGGCATGTGTTTCGTGAGAATATAGTCATTATTTTAGCTGTTACAGTATGACAAATTGCTCCGCAAAAACTTGCTTCGTTTAAGGTTGAATAAGTTTACGTCCACTTCGTGGTCAAAACGTTTACGTTTGTGGTGCATTTGGAGTTTGTAAACGAATGTAGGAATCAATCAAGCTACTTATCCACTAGAGATGTCCAAGGTGGCTAGGCTGCGGGTCAGGAAAATATTGACCAGTAGCATTGCTCCTCTACAACATTGGTGAAATCTTGAAATCTCTTAGTGCATTTTTCTGGTGGAAAAGCACCCTTGAATGACGAAACCCTTAGCAAATTAGACATAACGCAAAGTGGAAATCAGGAAACCAAGTCTATCTGCCGCACTTAGAGACGTCAATTAACTTTAATGAGTATTTAATGTCAAAAGTTTTCATTCAAATCTAGACAATGGACCCGGCAAGAATAGCGACTAGTTTTGAATTGTAATTTTTTGACGTTCAGTACTCATTAAGGTTATTTGACGTCTCTGAGTGCGGCAGTAAAAATATCTGTGCTTGCTTATAATAAGACTGTGGCCATTATATCTTGAGCATCAAAGCCCAAAATGCAAGTGCTTGAACACGTGCTCGCTCCGATCTTCATCGAAGCGCAGCGGCTTTTGAGCTCTCGACTGGCCATCCCTAAAATATTATCAAGAAAAGTTGCAAAATACCTTACAAATAAGAGGCTCTCCTTTAGATTTTTGTCTGACGTTTAAAAAAGTGTGACGGATGGATGTTGTGAACTAAGGAGGGAAAAAGACACCTAACGCCAACTTAAAAAAATAGCAACTAGCACAAGGACATACTGCATTGCAATGGACATTTTGATTTTCTAAGCTTAAAATTCCAAATGTTAGCCATTTGCAACTAATTTATTATGGCCCACTCAATTAGGCTATTTAAAATGACCACATGAACCGGATTTTTTTTTGCAACACCGCATGCAGTTTGAATTTGAAGTGGTTAAAGGTGTCTACACACTATAGCCGTCGGACCCAGCTAGCAAGCGGGTAATTTTAGCCAGGCTTCATATTTATTAACCTTATAACTGCCATACCTAACACTATCCTTGTAGACCTTTGTCGTATATACTTTGGAACTCGTATTAATCTTCCTAAGCCTACAAACAGTTGAACCGCTTGCGTTTGTCAACATCCAATTCCATCAGAATACTTCCTCAAAGAGATTTAGTAACCTTGCCGCCTTGTCTTACCTTACCTTACCAGTATCACCTTATCTATAATTATGTAATGTGAAAATATTTAACAAGTTTAAATTTATACAAAAACCTTGTTATGAGACGGGATGCCATGAACGTAACAAAAAGTTGATATGAATGTTGATGGATGTCGATGAAGAGGAAGACCTCTGAAAAGATGTATGGATTTTGTGAGGTGTGATAAGGTGACAAGTGTCGATGAGGAGATGACGAGTGACAGAGGAGAGTGGAAAAGGACTACATACTGTGCCGTCTCCAAATATTTATCTAAGTTAAGACTTGTGTGTGTACAGACCCTTAATATCCACGTTGCATACGTACTAACCAGTAGTAACGGCAATTTTCGCATTTTTCCCCGCGGAAGCCCCGTAATTGTTTCTGACAGTCATAATAATTAAGGAGCATCCTTGGCCCAATTGGCTACCTACAAATGGGGGTTTGGAGGGTGCTTTGTCTGGCCGTTGCGTCACTACTCGCTAATGGGGTGGGTGTAGGTACAAAAAGCCAATACAGATACCAGCCCCCGTAGCACGGGATGTGGAGAAAATCTTTATCTTTTAAATCTTTATCTGTAGAAAATCTCCAAAAGAAAAGGTTTTCCTCTCGCTCTAACTCTACCTAAATCCCAGTGAACAAAGAGTGTCATAGAAATTTCAAAATCTATGGGCAAATTGTAGTTCCAATTTTTTCCGCTTGCCAAGATGTATTGTTGGCGCTGTACTAATCTGATGTGTCGATATGTTTTCCATTCGACTGTAATAAAGTCGCAATCATTTTTTAAATTTATTTATACCGTTTTTTGAAGTTCAAATGCTTAAATGTAGACGCCATAGATCGGTAGGTATTATTATCTTTACATTTAACATCATCTAATTTTCCTATTTATTGTTTCAGGTAAAGATTGTGACGTCTAGAGGATAAAGTAAATCTGGTAATGTAAGAAAACCCAGACCTGATCGAATGTCTGTAACAAAGGGTTAAATAAACTTCTATTTCCTCAAGCTCCTCTCCGTAGAAGCTGACTGATGTCAATTTTTTCAGATAATGCAGTCTGCGACGAATCTTAATGAAAATAATATTATGAATTTGTTAATAACGTTACGAAAAACTAATCAACAGTGGTTTTAATTAAAATTTTAATTTGAATCAATGCTCGAAGTTGCAGAATTAATACTGCACATAGAATGGGTTCAAATTCAAATAAATCTCTCGATTCATTTTTGCGCAACAAAGATATAAGGAGCCAAACTTGAGCTCTGACATTTGACAGAGTTTAATTGAATATTAACATGTTTTAGAATTTTACTGAGCCGGCCGATTCTAATGAAATTTCGTTAGACGCTAATAATTTGTGACGTTTTGTCAGACTAATGACGGTATGTCAGAGTAATTATAAATCAAGCTTTCTGTTGTATTCTAAGGAGCTTACACTAATCTCCAAGGGATCAGTTTACCTTATCCGATTAAATGAGATCATTAAATCGGAACATTAAGCGGACGTTTATGCTGTGCACTTTGGCATTTATGGACTTTGATGTATTTAATTACAGTCTGTCGGATGAACAGGATTGGCAGATTTGAGATGTGCAATATTAATTAAACTAGAGTTTGTTTAAATAAAATCTTCGGAATATATCGTGCAGGCGTCAAACTTAGGTACCTACTAAGGTACGCTCCTTTAAACAAAATTAATATATTGTAGCACATTGTTTACACTTATCTTAAGAATTTAATTTATAGACTCGCCTTCAAATTGCTTGCATACTCATTACTATATTGATGATATTTTTATTTATTTTGTTACTTTTGCATACATTTTTGATTATATATATTTGGCATATACTATGTATTTAGCGGTCGACTGTTAGTAGTAATTTATTCATGTGTCTATGTTAATGGATTAGATGTTGATTGACAAACTAATTGTATACCCACCACTTGACAATATTTTAGGGTCACAAAGAAATTAATATGAATTAGCTACGAATCGGCGATGTTGCTTTACAAATGAAGAAGTAAGTTTTAATAGTTTAAGCTTAAAGTGATGCGAATTTTTATATTTCAATGATTTTGTTTTTGAGTAATAATAATCCACCAATATTATATTGTACATACGTGTATTTGTATACATTACGCCTTGTTCCCACTGAGGTAGGCAGAGATCACTTCTTTTCACTTGCTACGATTCATACATATCGCTTCATCCAATCTCATTAATTCCCACATAGCCACTGACCGTCGGTTTCGGTTACTCGTGGCATGGCCCTTTTGTAATATATGTATGTACTTTCAATTTAATTATGAAAGATCCACCGAGCCCTTCCAATATATGTATATCAAATTCAAAATCGATTTTTCAAAGCTATCGCATTCCACTATCCTAAAACCCCATGCTTCATTATGACCATTATCTCGATAGCTGTGTGATAAAACACAATTAATATTTTAGTGACGTAATCATTGCTAATGTTATCAGTCAAAGAGAAACTTACAGTTAATGTTACTACATATACTTATGTATTTCGTCGTTCGCGGTTGCAATTATCCCTTGTTTATGGTTATTACTATCATTACCAACGGTGTTATAGCGAAATATTAACCATTGAAAACACGCTAGAAATATGAATAACTCCCAAAGGAAGGCGTTGTCAGAGCGACGAAGGCAATAAATGCTGGAGGTAATAATATGGTGAAAAGGGGGGGGGGGGGGTAAAGTAGGTATATATTGTGAAGGTAATTTTTTCCTTGCCTAATCCGAAGCGGTTTACACGCGGGTTTTGATTAACTTTCGTTGGTCTTTCTTGACGATACATGATGTGTAATCGTATCTATCTACCTAAATATATTATTGAAGCAGACTTGTACCTTGATAGAACAAAGGAAATTGACTAAAGATTTTGAGTTTACAAAAAGTTTACATTTTCAATATTTCTTATTGTCGAGTATATTAAAATATTACACCTAAATATACAACACAGTAACCACTTTAAGAAGAGAATGCTGGGCTTGGGCCTGCTTCCTCTACTTTTTGAAACACACAAGATTTTACTACCTATCCGATATTACATTACATGACTACTGCAACATGTACGATTGAACAATATTAATAAACTCAGTGACTTCTAAGTCACTAATTAAATTTTGGTCATCCATCTTTAGCTTATAGCAAAATTCGCTTTGTTTTCAATATATCGCTACCAAAGTGGATATACCTACCTGCCGGTGAAAATGTTTCCCTGAAAACGAATCGGTATCTAATCGGTAATGGAGCGTCATAATTTTAGATATGAGATGGGCCCTGCCTGGGCCTCGAAACTGGGTCAGTGTAACGAAGTTAATACCATTTATTTATTGGGTTTACTGTGACCTGGCTGGGTAGGTCAACGCTGGTGTTGGTAAATCTTTTGTCCACAGAGCGCCGCCGGCCGGGAAGTTAATTTCTTAAATCTCAATCAGAATATTGAACTCTGTTCCCACTGGACAGTCTGCAAATTTGTTTGAATTACGGATACTGGAAAGGTGTGGACTGTGCACTCCCAAGGCGGAAGGGGATTTAAACAAAATAGGACTCTATCCAGTGGGAATAGAGACTGTCGGTATAAATGATGGAAGTGTAGTCTTGGCGGATTGCGTTGCTGTGTGTGCGTCGACCCGTTGAGATTCAACTTGAACTATGAGGTCTTTCGCTTCGGTAACACACCAAGTTCTCAGCGGGTATTATGAAAAATCAAAGTTTGTACAATTATGTGTTGGTTTTGTTTCGAAAGTTTGTTTCATTCAACATTGATACCACAATACACTCACAATATTTTTACTAATTTGTTGGTTTGTTTGCAGTCAAAGTGAACGAGCGTAATAATGTATGTATTAAGTTGGTTTACTTTAACTACTTAGCTTAGCAGACAGTGCCACCAACTTATCCAGTCTGTTGGTGGGGCTGGGGTCGCTAGTGGTGAAAATAATTTAAAGTTGGCAATCAATTGGGGATATTTGACAGATTTGTATAGCCCGATGTGCTGTTGGGATTGACTGGTCGTTCGATTTGACACAAATGCAGCCGGCACCAACAACGGCTTAACGTGCCTTCCGAACTAAGGAGGAGTTTGTGATAATAAATTTTTGGTCACCCATCCAATCCATCCGGCCTTACCGAACATGGCTTAGTTCACGCAATCGCAGGTCGAGCGCGCTATGCCATTGCTCCTCCGACCTCCTCTATGTTCTTATCGTAACACACTTAATGGTTGTGGTCCACCCACGAATAGATTCCACGCATTGTGGATTCGTGTTGTCATAATAATAATGTACATGTTTGAAAAGTCATTGACACAATTTGTGATACAGTTCGTTCTTACGAACGGACAAGGCCCACATTTGAACTGTGCGTCATTTAAATAGAACTCCAATTAATCGTGGCCTTGTAGGAAATAACTATCGATTGTACCTCCAAGGATACGACAGAAATAGATGGTAAAAACTGAATGTCAGCTGGAAAGCGTGCCTTCTCTTTGAGGGAGCGCCGCGGACGGCGCATGAATAATTCAGGTTAACGAGTATGGACTGAGTCTGCTACATCGATGATAATTGAGCACCTACTACGTACTGGTTGCGTGGGTTGTCTAAAGGATTCAATAGATTAAGAATTTAACTGCCGCACTCAGAAACGTCAAATAACGTTAATGAGTACTTAACGTTAAAAAATGACAATTCAAAAGTAGTCGCTATTCTTGCCGGGTCTATGGTCTAGATTTGAATGAAATTTTTTGACATTACGTATTCATTAAAGTTATTTGACGTCTCTGAGTGCGGCAGTAAGAGCTAAGTGTGACGTGTGTCTAACCAACTATTCTTCTTCCTGCCCTGTTTCCAGTTTACCTGGGGTCGGCGCAGTATGTTACCTCTTTCATTAATATCGGTCAGACGTCGTCAAGCCATCCACTCCCTTTCGATCTTATCATCCTTCACACCGAAAGGATGCTAGTGATGAATGAATGTATAGAAAAGAGACGGAAGGGACCATTTCGAGTGATCTATGAACGGAGAGAGTGATTGGGATGACAATATTCCAGTCTGTATGGATTGCTCAAGGTTTTGGCTTGGGTTTTACAGCCGGGCGCCTGCCTGACACCAACCTTCTTAGTCAGAAAATATACATTGTCATCTGATCTTCCAGTTTTGCTTTCTCTTCCTCCGGTCTCCTATTCCGTATTCTCGTTTCCACTGAGCTGTCGGTAACAATATTACTAGGTAGTGTGCTGCTAATTACTCTTCGCTTTCTTTACCCTTAATCGGCGTGTACGACATTAAATAATCTGTTTTTCGGATTGTTTAATCTATTAATCTATGTAATGGACTTATGAGACATATAGTATGACTTTTATGAAATAAGAATCGGCAGTCAGCTATAATAAAAAAGTGTTTAAAATCTCTCTTAGATTATTTTCAAACAGCCAGCCTCGCCATTCGAACCCAATAAAAGCACGAAAAGTATTTTGGCAATGTCTCTTTCGGTTTTTCGCCATTTCTCGTTTCACCTTTGAAAGCATTTCGGTGATTTACGAGAAGCGTGAAAAAGCGAGGCATCCAGGTCAATAGGCCTCGTCAGTGCTCTAATTTACAGAGTTGAAATTTAGTGCCGGGTTTTGCCGTATCTTTCTGCAGTGTCCGAGATAAAAATCATGGTAATGCAGCCTAATAACGCTCTAGGCCATTTTTTTGATAATGTGTATAGCCTGATTTCATGCTGAGCTCACGTTTGATAGAGGAAAGTGGAAGAAGAACTTGTTGTGCTGACCCTTTTAGATTAGGATAAAGGCAGAATGAAGAAGAAGAAGAAGAAGCAGCATATATTTAAAAGATGAACGGCTTAATTAAATCAAATGAACATATTTTTTTTTAATTTATAAGATCCTTAAGTGTCAGCAATGTCACAAATTTAATAACTAGGCGCATGCTGCCTAACGCACTAGGAGTCAGATTGGAATTTCAATTTCCACACGTCAAAGTCAGCAGTGAATACGGCTGACAGCGATAGGTATATCGGTTTCGAAAATACTCTGTAGGTACACTTGATTGTCCGCTCTAGACAGTATTCATTGTAATGGTAATGATGAGTCTAAATTATTACAAAGGAACCAGCTATTGTGTTGCCCTTGAAAATAATGTAAATCTTTAAATAAATAAATTAAATAAAACATTAGAAAAAAAAACAAACGCATCAGGCATGACGGATATAATTGAGAATAACATCACAAATACAACTGTAACAACAAATGCCACTATTAAAACATATTACATACACATATAAATCAATCAAATACTATAAATCACGTCTCTTTATCTTTCGCCTATTGCCATATATATATCGGGCACTTAAATCGCAGGAATTTGTTAGGTTATAAGTGGAACACTGCTGCCCATTACTCATCGCTGTCTAACTAAACCTAAGGTCGCCTTGTACGACACCCGCGGGAGTAATTTGTAGTGGCGACGGCATAAAAATAATGCTATTAAAATAAAAAATGAGCAAAGATATTAGTCATGTCCTAACTAATAGGTTTGTCTTCGAGAATTCCCAAAGAAAAAATAAGAAGAATATTTATAACAATTCACTCGTCACTCGCCAAAGTGTCAAAGTTATTCGGAATCTCGTTCGATTTGCTTCGTGAAATACGATTACAACGGCTGGTCGTTTAGGGGCCCTCCAATCTGAGGCCCATTGTGTTCCTAATAGATCCCGTCTCCTGTAAGAGGGAAATCTCGCAAGAATGCCCCACTTTCTGAACAACAGGCAAATTGAATTATGCCCGCGATACAACACCATCAAAGATGATTGCAGACAAAAGAATTGAAACCAAATGAAACGGAAGCCTTTATCGGAATGTTGATTGCGCGAACGGTGTTCACGGGATTCGCGGAGGAATAGGGGTTGGGCAGTTTTTTTTTCACTGTCAATCGGGATTAGAGTAAGGGTCTTGGTACACTGACACGTGTAATATGTTTTTTTTTATGCGAGGCAGGGAAGCTTTTCACGTTCATCTCACCTGATGGTGAGTGACGATAAAGGCCGAAGGTGGAATCGGGCTTCACCTGGAATCCTCAACTACAGTAGAGGCTGTCTTATCATAAATGCCAGGCGGAGTTGAAAAAGTCCTCCAACCACCACCAAACCGAGTACAAATTTTTACTCCCCTCGTAGATAGAACCTCAGGACCTTGGGGTCTAATTCAGGCGGGGGAACCACTAGAACACGGAGGGGGAAATATTTTAATTTGGTGCTCTTAGCGTGTGACGTAGCAGCAAAAGGCAAAACTCGCACGTGTCGTGTTCGACTCGAAGGCAAATGTGAAGAAGCCTAAGGCTAGGTTCACATGTGAACTTTTTTTGTATAGTACAGGCGATGTGTAAACGGTTCTATAATCAATGAATTTATCCTGCAAAAAAACGTGCAGTACAATGTCGTGTGAACCTAGCCTAAAGATATCGGAAGACCTTTAGTTAGATTCCGGTCTCATGTTTGTTTCATTATGAAACTTTTGTATGCTGTCATGTTTTGTTTTGGGAAATATAGCAGTCGTTCGTTTTGAAATTATTGCTCACGTCAAGATCAATACATCAAATTAAAATGGCTCTTATTGAGAATGCATTAAGAATCATAAAAATAGACTGTTGCAATTCAGCACCCACGCAGGTCTGTTGAACAGGTATTTAAATAGAAATAGATTTTTCTCTCGTTATAACATGCTCAACATATTTATGATGAATAGTAGTATAAATAATGAAATGCATTTATTTCGTTTATGGTCCCTTGAGGACAGTTTTAATTTTTATTAATAATTAAGTATATGGCATGGCCACTTATACTTTGTATATTATAAGAGATCGATTAAATATTGTGTATCTAGCTAGTAAAATCGTAATAGTGGAGTAGTCTTAGCATATCTCTTAACCTATATCCATACGGAATTCCTGTGGGCAAATTAAAAGGATTATTTTTTACACATCTTAATTCTCAATTAATTAGTAATAATAAAAAAATATTTCTTTCACTCACACACACTTATCGAAAGTAATTAGCATAAGCACTTATGTTATGGAACATTAGATGATAGATGGGTTATGGATACTAGTTGAAGGACAAGTTTTAATATACAATCTATACTGATATTATAAAGCTGAAGAGTTTGGTTTGTTGAACGCGCTTATAATCCCAGGATGGTCCCAGGCGGATAATTATACAGACTTGCCGTCCTGATTCAAATTGAGAAATTATCCAATTGTTTAATTATCCGCCGCGCGCCACCGCGTCGCGTCCCTGTGTAAACTGGCCTTAAAGAGGTGGTTGTTCAAGACGGTCATCGTTCTGTAATAAAATAAATCAAGTAACGACCGGCTAAGGTCGCCCGGTGGTGCGATGCCCTCAGTACAACGCCCTTTGCTCTCTCGAAGAAAGAAACCTTTCACATCGCCGCCTGGCCAGACTTTAAATTTGACGATAATCTTTTTTTTATTTAAATGAGAAAAGCACTAGCTGTAATGAAAATGTCACGGATTCGCTGAAAATCAAAAGTAATTTGACGATATTCTTTATTCAAACGTTGTGTTGAAAGATTTAAACGAGTAAAATTGAAATAGGAGCTACTTTCAGAATGTTTGATAATTATACATACATAGATGATCTAAATTTCGTAAAGTATTATAAACTGATGAGTGAAATGAATGCTAACTGAATGCTGACTGAAAGTATTATAGACTGACTATAATACTAATTAATTTGAAGTTTCGCTCTTTAGGTCAATGGTAGATTAAGGAGAGTTTAAGTTATTTATGATCCAGACTTATCAAGAAAGTTTCCAGACAAGATATAGATATATAAATAAAGCCTTTGATACACTGGCTAATTTTATATTAGGTACTTAGCAGAAACTTCAAAGTTTTGATATCTTTGGGCCTATCAAGATTTCAATTACGGGGACCAAGAGAGTCGTTATATCACCGAATATGAAAGTTTCGCAACAACGTTCGCTATTACTATGCGCAACGGCGTATTAATTGACCTCCTAATTAGTTATGCGGTGGACATGCACGTAACCGCGCTTTAGGCTATCTTATAACTTATTTATAACAAAGTTACGTCCAATAGTTAAAAGTCGAGAAACCTCGGCCGGCGTAATCAGACGTACCTACATAAGTTTTTTTTGATTCATACTGCAAGCGCACAATGCAAAACAACATGCTATATAATATAGCGATACAATGAAGCGAAGAAATATAATGTCCCTAGCAGGTAGCAGCATACAAATACACAAATATGACACTACATGAAGCGGTTTGAGCGAACGGTGACGGTAAATTAGAATAGGAATTGCCAGCCATTTCCTTCGCGGGTGTCGTGTGCAAGGCGATTAGGGTTACATTTTAAGCAGGAATGGATCGTCTGCAATTAAAATAATTCGCTAGAGGAAGCAATACGCTCCTCTATTGCAGTGGAGCTAAGTTGACAAAATGTGAATTCTAATACACCTCAGTGTAACCCTTTAGGGTATAAACAGGCGTGATTTGTATATATGTATGCAGTCATGTGGTGACGGTAGACCAGAAAACATTAGTCACCACCCCCATTTCTCTTGTGAGTGTCGTACAAGGTGACTAGAGCAAAGACCGATGCGTTGAGTGATGGGCACCAATGTTATTCTTGTTGTAGGTAATTACTGCGATTTACGTGCCCGATACGTGGCACGTGAATAGGCTCGCCACCTATTGCATGGGCCCTATCCTAATTGCCGTGTGGTGACGGCAGAGTAGAATACAATTGTCATCACCCCAAATCTCTCCCGTGGGTGTCGTACAAGGCGACTAAGGATAAATCAGTGATGAGGAATGGGCAGCAGCGTTTCTCTATATCTCTTTACCACCTAGCAATGTACTGCGACTTTTGTGCCCGATAAATGGCAATAGGCTCGCCACCTATTTACATGGGACCTAACATAATTGGCGAAACGTGGGTGATAGTTTACCTCTGCCTAGGGTCTTCGGGGATATAGGCGTGAATTATGTATGTATGTATGCTATCCTAATTGGCGACACTTGGGTGTTGATTCACCTCTGCCTACCCCTTCCGGGATATAGGTGTGATTTGTGTTGTATATATGATGCAGTGGTTTGGCAGGCGCTCGTTGACTGTGTCCCAAATTTTACTAACGTAACTCACGAATAACAATTGAGCTATAAAATATGTATCCCGTTGCTTTATGGCGGCTCGTGTTGAATTGTAATACCGCCACATTGTGGACGAACACGAAACTGTAATGTGTTAATAAAAGAAATTGATATTCTTTGAATAATGTTTCTCAGCCTCGTGTGAAAATATTTTATCTAGTGTCAAGACTTTCTTTTCAAATCATATGTGTCTACCATGCTGGTCTGGGAGCGAAAAAAATGTGCCAGCCCCGACTCACCCCAGGGGTGTCGTAAAAGTCGAAAATGGGAGGATGCCCGATGTACACCAATAAGCACCTTGGGGCACCTTAACTGTGGAGGCAAGTCTACCAACAACAGCATACCCCAATATGGTTGGTTTGGTTTACTTAGCCAAAACCTCGAGTAGCGTAAATTGGAATGTTGTTATCCCAATCACTCTCTCCGTTCATGGTCTCTCGACATGGCTCGTATTCCAAATGTATTCCAAATCATATGTGTTATGCACCACATAATCCATCTATACCACTAGTCACTAGACCATCAGTTTTCTACAAACTGTCACGTTTGCTCCACACGTTGACGTCAACGTCTGCCCCAATGCTACTTGTCTACTTGTGCAAAGTGTGATTCCAGGAATTAGCATCGATCTCACGTTTGGCGCGACCATTGCGAATCGGTCACCACGTGTCGGTTTTCTGCGCCAAATTTTGCGATTTGTCCACGCGTTGGCATAGGCACCAACGGCAATGTTGTAACTTTGTTGCATTGCAATACAACAATGTTATCTTGTCTACCTGGCACATCGGTGGAGAACATATCTGCAACACGTTAAAAACATTAGTAGCTGATGATACGTGACATTTGTATTATTCTAGCAGTTTCATTTCATTTTTGGAGATTCTCGTTGGTCAGGAGGGGGTGGGACTCTCTTCTGGCCACTGCCGTAAAAGTTATCTTAGTTCAAATGGCCAATGGTCCACACGGAGTCGCTATCTCTGTCGAGGCAGCTCTTTAAGCGAGATTATACCAGCTTTAACCTTTTATAGTTCACTTTCATTTAAGTAATCACGTCTGAAACCGTCCCAGAGAGCAGAGTAAAATGCTAACACCCTTTGTCTCTCAGAGTGTGTCGTACTAGAGTCATAAATATGATCAGGAATGAGAAGTTTTCTTAGTATACTGCTTAGCAATGCTGCGATGGGCGTGCCCGGTGAATGACAATGGGCTCTCCCCTTATCACATGGGTTCTAACGTACGAAATTTATATACTTATTAGTTTTGAGAGACATACATTTTTTTTATATTCATTGGAGCAAAAGTTTCTCAAATCATTAGTAGCTTAACTTCTACGTTATTCGGAGTCACGTTAACCTGGTTGTCGCAAAATTAGTCATTAAATCAAGCCGTACTACGCAGATCCGAGTCCAAAGTTTAAGTTTTATGTTTTCCACGCGGCTAACCAGGTGCGTACAACCTCTTAGGTGCGATTGGATCGATTAGTCCTTTATTTTTTAACTGAATATTTAAGATTCGTGACTAGCGTCGCTGATAGAAAAAAAATAAAATATAAAGGATGGATATGATGACCCTTAATCTCTCCCGCGGGTGTCGTTAAAGCGACATAGGGTTAAAACAGCTATGTTAATAAACAGTATATTAAGAGTAAAGGGCAGCAGCAGCGTTCCTGAGAAAGAGGACATACTGTGATAAGGATAATCTATATCAATCCAAATTGGATGTGATAAGGGCAGGGTGGTGATGATTCGTGTTCTAACGTTGTGTTTCAACGTTGAATAGCTTCAGCGGTGGCTACAAGTTCCGCTTGGAGGTACAGTTCCACACAGCGCCATGGTATTCCCTGGCGCCAGGCCAGGGAATGTCTCTGCAATAAGCAAATGAGCTAGTTCGATTTTTCCACGGTACCAACACAGAAACTGTTTCAATTAAATTTTACCCATGGTGTGGTGTGGTACTTAGTAGTTAATTGTCCTACAGCATACCTGCAGCGGGGGCGCGTGAGTGGAAATTAGGTGAAGGTGAAGGACGTAGTTTAACAGAATGGATCCAGTCCAAACAGATGTGTCGAGAGTATTCTGGTAGAATCGACTTAAGAAAGTTTTGTTACATACTTTACTTAGCGTTTACTGCTCTTTTTATCTGACTAACCCATATAACCGCAGCAGCTGCATATAAGATTATATTTTCTGTGTAAAACAGTTATCTAACAGTTTTACAGTTGGCTTAGTATAAGACAAATTGCGTCTAGGCGTTGGAATGATGGAAGGTTTTCATGAGCCCGTTTTATATGGACCCCGTTCTGCAAGCAAATACTAATATAGAAGAGAATAGGACGCATGTCTTGTGGAATTACATAATTAATACATAAATTACTAGGTGAAAATTGGTGACCAAAAATGTAACATTTTGAAATATTTGTGATTCAGAATGCAGGTGAAGGGCTGTCGTTAGCACTCACTCAGCTAGGATTATGCCTCTGTCCGACTATCCATATGTCTCCATAAAGAACGTTGACGTCCCCAGCTGTTGGAACATTATGAGCCTTCTTCAAAACGTATTCGCCTTCTCATTCCTTTATTATCAACGGCAGTATATTTTAGGTACCCGTCCCAACTTTCAATCCGACATCAAAAAATTCGCCAAGCCCGGTAATTGATCATTAACTTTGTATTAAAACCACGAGCCGCTCCCGGGGAAACTGCGGAATTTTAATATTGCCCGCTCTAAACTAGCCGCGTAGCAATCTTCGTAGGAAAATCATTGTTTGCTCTTTCGAGAGCGCTTTTATTAATATAAGTGCCTCCGTATGAAATAATGGCGTTTGCTGGGGTTTTTTTTTCCGCTGAAACGCCAATATTGAGGCTTTATTTCCAATTTCGTTTTGGGGTCAGCGGCGGGAGGCAGCTGTTTTCCTGTTTCTTTCTTACCTAGCTATCGGTGAATTAAAACCTCACTTCTTTGATGAATTACTTCCAACAATGTTCCATTGGCACGGTCAATCCAATTATCTCCCTTTTTACCGTTTCAACCTACCTACTTCCGAAGCTTTACTAGGTATGCTGTACTTAATGCTTTCTTCGTCAGTTGTTCCATCTTCTATAATGTTATATATCTATTCGATTTTAATGTTAACATTATATAAATGTTAGAAAAAATAGCACAAAGATTTTGGTGGTTAGAAAAAGAATTTCGAAAAATTATGATCTTGAGGCGGGAATCGAATCAGCGTCCGCTGCTATCCGGGCAGGTGCCTGACCGCTCGGCCACCCAAGACACTAATTAACTTACCGAAATTCTTCTTACGTTTACACTTCACGTAGCCAACGGTTACCCTCTTTTATACTGTCTTTTTCTAACCACCAAAATCTTTGTACAATTTTTTCTAACATTTACATAATGTTAAAATTAAAATCGAATAGTTTATAAAAGAAAACCCAAGCTTAACCGAACCCACGGTATTTGTAAAAATATCTGCTTTGGAATGTTTGAAATTTATTTCTACATTGCGAGAGTACCCGTTGGCTTACAAAGTGAAGTGTAAAGGTTAGAAGAATTTCGGCAAGTTAATTAGTGTCTTGGGTGACCGAGCGGTCAGGCCCCTGCCCGGATAGCAGCGGACGCGGGTTCGATTCCCGCCTCAAGATCATAATTTTTCGAAATTCTTTTTCTAACCACCAAAATCTTTATGTTATATATCCAAAAACAATTGGTATAGCGTCACATCGCTTTACCAATTATGTCACATAATCTCATCAGTTCCATCTTTCTTCTGTAATGTTATATCCAAAAACAATCAATACAGACCGTATAGCGTCGAATCTCTCTACCAATAATGTCGCATAAAAATGAGAATTCTCTTAATGTTTAAGGCCTGATTGGTGAAGCCTGGCGTCAATAAGTATGAACGTATGAACGTCGAAATATTTATTTTATCAACGACATCATCATCATCATCACCAGCCCTTTAATCTCCCCACTGCTGGGGCACGGGCCTTACCTATGGATAGAAGATAGGGAGATTGGGCCATAACCCACCACGCTGGCCCAGTGCGGGTTGGTGGGTATTAACGTTGGCAGATGCAGCCGGGACCACCGTCTTAACGTGCCTTCCGAAGCACGGAGGAACTTGCGAGAATAAATTTTTGGTCACCCATCCTAGGACCGGCCTTAGCGAACTTGCTTATTTACGCAATCGCAGGCCAAGCGCGCCTTATCAACCACAGTACATGAGAACAAATTTGAAATTTGCAATTATTTTTCTCCCGTATTTGGGGTGGGACCATTTCTGCAGCGGCATTTTTTATAATATATTTATACATTCGGTTGGCCGTAGTTAGTTCCGCTGAGGGTTCGCCCGCCTGCATTGCGGTCCCGTAACACTTAACACTTGCACCGCCGAATGCAAGCCACTCCATTGTCTCGTTTCGAACTAAGTTTCGTCCGCGTCGCCCCGACAAAAGCCCGTGTTGTGTTATTGGAGTCTGACCATTCGCTTAGTTGTTCACAGGGCCTAGCCAAGTGGCTTATCTATTCGAAATTCGAACGCATAGAAAACAAAAGTATGATACTGACGTATTGTTTCTTTGTAATACGTCAGTTTGATACATTTTGTATTCTATGCGTTCGGCAGAATGGCCACTTGGCTGGGGGGCTGTTGAGGTACGCGATTGGAACAGAGCGACACCTGCACGGAACAACATTGTAACTCAGTATTTGTCAGTTTTTAGTTAATTATATTACAAACGTGTCGAATAACATTTGTTTAGGCGTCCTGACGTAATAATATCTACACGGTTTTCCCTTTCCATGCGAAACCGTAAAACTGTATGTTTCTTTGTTGTCAAAAATGGGTACGCCAATGTAAATTGAACCTTATGGCGTATAGCAGCTACAATGCAGAGGGCTCAAACTGTAATAGCCGGCTACAAGGTTGGGTGTGTTTTTTATACGTATTTATATACTCACTTCTGTTACGATTTGAGAATGTAAATGTTCAATGGTTCTTTTTATTTGTTGTAAACAGCTTTCTTTACGTACTCATACGTAGGTTATCCTTTTGTACAGTCAACATTAAAATCTAAATTCAATTCATTCACTGGAATAATGGCATAATCTGCAGTGTTTTTTATGTGCAATAAGATTATTTAGTACGTATCAAAATTAATAACGTGACCGGCAGATTCCAGTAGCTTCACTCATGTAGATGTATTAACATCTACATGCAGCGTAAGCCATGTAAAATATATCATTTTATGAAACTGTCGTGTCCAATAAAAGTAATATTATTTTCCTTTAGTTAAGTCAAGTTTATTTTAAATCGTTTTGCTGCTGTCAGTACCAATAGCAGTTAGCGCGTGTTATCGACAGGGCAAATGTTGTCTGTATTCACAATTCACTCTCTTTTTAGGAGTAGTTATCTAGCACAAAATAAACATAACAATATACCTAGAAGGTTATTTTATAGACTCAACTATTTATTTGTTTTTTACTTGCAGCCGTGTGGCGACGGCAGAGTAGAATACAATTGTCACCACCCCAAATCTCTCCCGTGGGTGTCGTACAAGGCGACTAAGGATATATCAGTGATGAGGAATGCGCAGCAGCGTTCCTCTTATAATATCTAGCTATACATACATAATTCACGCCAATATCCCCGAAGGGGTAGGCAGAGGTGAACTAGCACCCACGCTTCGCCAATTAAACTAGGTCCCATGTAATAGGTGGCGAGCCTATTGCCATTTATCGGGCACAAAAGTCGCAGTACTTTGCTAGTTGGTAGGTATAAGAGGAATGCTGCTGCCCATTCCTCATCACTGATTTATCCTTAGTCGCCTTCTACGACACCCACGGGAGAGGTTTGGGGTGGTGACAATTGTATTCTACTTTGCCGTCACCACACGGCCTGTGAAATTACAACGACAAATAACTGGCGCCCCTTAACAAAATAGACAGTGCACTCCACGTGGCTTTCGCAGCTGAAACAATATTGGCTAAAAAGTAGGATGTGGGTTGCGCTGGGTTGTTACTTGTCACTTACAGCTTTTTAGTTTGCATACTTTGGCGCCGCGCGGTTGCTTACCCATTGCGGGTTTTTTTCTTCATATACAAGTATGTACCTTACATCGTATAGAATACGTCTGCCTCACAATGCAATAGGTACGATCAGTATCCTAGTGCTTATCTATTCGAGTGCATAGAATACAAAATTAAGAAACGGACGTATTATTTTCTCAGTAATACGTCAGAATCATATATTTGTATTCTATACGTTCGAATAGATTGGCTACCTGGATACGGGCTGTCCTACCGACAGGATTTATGCCGTTCTAAGCGTCATCACCATATTGTACCACTGTAACAAGGCACTAGTATTTATTGTGCTGACCGTGCGTGTCTTTTTTTGCTTTATTTTTACTAATGAGGATCCTGCTTCATAAAATTGTTGCTACCAAAAAATTGTATTACCATGTAATCGTACATGGCTCAGTGAAAATATATTTATGATATGTATCTAACTGCCGCACTCAGAGACCTCAAATACCGTTAATGAGTACTTAATGTCACAAAATGACAATTCAAAACTAGTCGCTATTGTTGCCGGGTCTATGGTCTAGTTTTAAATAAGATAAGATACGATAAGATTTTTTGACATTAAGTACTCATTTTATTAAGTACTCTAGTACTTGACAAAAGTTATTTGACGTCTCTGAGTGGGGCAATATCTGTACTTAAATTGTGTTCATCACACAACTTATTAGCAGAAACATGTTTCCTCGGACGTTTCTCACTTTCGGCGCTCATGCGTTCATACATATGTGTTCATACACCTCTGCCTATACTTTCGGGGATAAACAGGCGTGATTTATATATATTTTATTTTGTCTGTTACTGCTATTATCTCATCCTGCACTCTAATAACATAAATATCAAGTATCAATATATCACGGTTAATTTTGAAAAGATAACGATATCCTTAAATAAATGTTTGATTGGATACATACTTACCTAGATGTCTTCAAAATACTTCACTGCATCAATAATCTTAGCAAAAAAATTTACTTACGCGAATGAAGTGGAAATAAAAATGGTGCATAGGATGTGTCCCGGGGCGGCGTGAAAAATGAAATATGGCGGTTGGAAGACCCTTTGCTCCCTTGCGGGCGGGGTACACAAGCCAAATTATTATATATATATATATATATATATATATATGGAAGCGGATTGTGGGAGCAGTGTATGCCGCAATATTAATAAATAAATACCTTAACGCTTAAAAAATACAAAAAGCACGCCAGGCACCATCAAAATATACATACATGCACAAACCACCAGTATTTATCCCCGAAGGGAAGGATGACATAGGTGGATAACCTCGTTTCGCCAATCATTATTATCTTAGGTCTCATGCAATTGGTGACGAGCCTTTTGTTATCCATCGTCACGATTGTATTCTACTCTGCCATCACCACACGTCATTCTAAATGATTTCAAATATTCTCAATTGGCTTTGTTGTGATACATGTAGACATGCTGTTGACTGTGTACTCGATACAATCCTACGTAGCTGCTTGAACATTTTTGTCGGTAACATAATTTTTAGTTATTTTTTTTTATTGTTTCCAATAATTTTAAACCAAATACGTATTGACTATTAATACGTATCTATTGATTTATAAACAGAACATTAGTAAATAATTTTGGTTCAGATGCGAGACTGGTAATGTAGGTCAATTTCACAAAGCTCGCTATCGGCCCTGTGGCGCAACGGATAACGCGTCTGACTACGGATCAGAAGATTCCAGGTTCGAATCCTGGCAGGGTCGCAAGTGTATTTTTGTCTTTTTGATACTAGTATTTTTTTTTATTACCTTTATTTTGGTGTTTTGAAATGTTTTTTTTTATTTTACTTATTTATTCATACAAATATGAAGGGTGTGAACATTAAAAATGTTCTATTTACTTGTTTGCGCAACATCAAAAGAGTTTTAGCTTGTTAAAGCGATAATAAACCTTCGAGCGTCGTCAAGTTAAATTAGTTTGAGGGAACTTGAGAAACGTGCCCCAACATTTATTTAGTCTAAGCTCTGTAACCGTGCGCGGGGTGCGGTATGCTTAATCCGCACCTACCTATTGAACCGTGCTGATAACGCCGCTTGCGTAAACTCCGTGTTGTTCCATACACAATTACACATACACGTACATTATAAAGTGCATCTTTTATTTATCCCCGAAGGGGTAGGTAGAGGTGAATTAACACTCATGTTTCGCCAATTATGTTAGGTCTGGTGGCGAGCCTACAGCCATCTAACGGGTACGTAAACCGCAGTATATTTTCATGTGATGTGGTATGAGCACCGCTGCTGCCCGTTGCTCATCGCTATCTTTGCCCTAAGTCGCCTTGTACGACACCTGTGGGGGTGGCATTTGTAGTAATCTCTGGGCCTAGCACGGGACGTGCACAAAATCTCTCTCCCCACACATGACAGTGTTTTGTCTCAGGATTTAGTGGGCGAGATAGAGCGAGAGGACAACATTTTCTTGTCCCCGAGGAGATTTTGTTTACGTTCCGTGCTACGGGCAGAGGCTGCTCTGCGGTCACCACTCGATTCGCGAAAACTGTCATAAGCTCCACCAGGGTCAACTGGCGTTTAGAAAGTGCGCTACTTGTTCGATTCTGTTTTTAATTACGTAAGTGTACCGTGGCGCAGTTCGTTCATCGCCCAAACGTGTTGCGTAATTTTTATAACCAGATGAATTAGTTCTGTGTCGACGTACGTACACGCAACCTTCGGTGGGGTCTAAAAAGGCAACATCTGCAATTTCTTTTATTATCCCATTGCAAATCATAAAATGGTTCCTTCACGTCGTCTCTTTAATTAAATAGGTGAACAAATCCTCTTCTTCGTCCAATTCACCGGTTTTTTATTTATTTTTCTACGTACAAGAATTTGTAAAACTAGATCACATACATACATACATAAATCACGCCTATATCCCCGAAGGGGTAGGCAGAGGTGAACTAGCACCCACGTTTCGCCAGTTATGTTAGGTCCCATGTAATAGGTGGCGAGCCTATTGCCATTTATCGGGCACAAAAGTCGCAGTACATTGCTATTGCTAGGTGGTACAAGAGGAACGCTGCTGCCCATTCCTCATCACTGATTAATCCTTAGTCGCCTTGTACGACACCCACGGGAGAGATTTGGGGTGGTGACAATTGTATTCTACTCTGCCGTCACCACACGGCTATTGTTTAAAATTACCTTTTTACTGCCGCACTCAGAGACGTCAAATAACGTTAATGAGTACTTAACGTCAAAAAATGACAAGTCAAAACTAGTCTCTATTCTTGCCGGGTCTATGGTCTTGATTTGAATGAAAAATTTTGACATTAAATACTCATTAAAGTTAATTGACGTCTCTGAGTGCGGCAGATAGACACGCAGATGTTGTTTGATTATTGTTCGGGTATTGTGCGGCTCGGCTTGCTTCCGCTGTTGTAGCAGTTTCGTGTTTTTCCCCCTAATTACTTGTGGGTATGAGTATGACTAATGCTATTATAGGTACAATCTATAATAGGTCAGACGGGTTTTCTCAATTCGTGAAAACCCGACTGATCTGCTCTCAAAAATGTTCGATGGACTTTGCGCTCTACCTCAAACAAATTAAGGTTCACGTGTGTGCCCGTTATTCCCATAGACCGTGTCCCTATTAATAGGAGAGCGGTCATTCAATAAATTAATTAGAATTACTTCCTGCTGTCCCTATTCATTTAGTGTATTATAGTATTATCTAAGTGTAAGACTTAGATCTATCGTCCCAATGTAAGCAGCGCACTATGTATTTGTTAGCAATAGCAAGTTTAAAAAACCAGTCAAATGTCTACTGTAGAGTTGTAAAAATTTGAGATTGACAAGCAATTTAAGATTGAAATTCGATTGTAACATTTTTTTCGTAACAATCAAATGTCAATGTTTAATTGCTTCTCATAAAGAACGAATTGGATTGAGAAAATTTGAAGGATTGTAGTAACACGACATGCTGTTCTCATGTTAACTATACCTAGTAATAAATTTTTTATACTGTGTGTACCACACAAACTTTTGGCCGCACCTACCAGGATTCTAACCTGGGGCCCAATGCATCTGACTACTCTACGAAAAAAAAATACGTTTCGTTTCCCTAAACGTGAGTCATTTGTTTCCAGATAAACCTGCGGCTGATCTTGGTGTCCGGCAAGACAAAGGAGTTCGTGTTCAGCCCCGTCGACTCGGCCGGCGACATTGCAATACACGTCTACGACAACTGGCCTGAAGGTAGGTTTTCCCGTGTCCCTTTTTAAGAATTACCTACCTAATCTATATTAAAACTTTGACTAATAAATACCTGTAGCTCTCTGGTAAATTGCTTTTCGAATTTAAATGCAAACGTTATCGACTTATGGTTTAAGTTCCAATATTCCATCTGCAGATAAATGTAAGCTTAGGTAGTAAAGTGTTGTTGCATTATTGGCATAGAATTTTTCGTAAGTGCCAAATATTATAGTCATTATGAGAAAAATGAATTTTGAGTGAACGATCATAGTAAAACTGCTGTGATAACTGTTTTGCATAGAAAATAAAATAGTAGATAACGCCCCAGAAGTTATACGGATTTGCCAGAAGAGCAAAAAACCTAAGTATAGAAAAATCTAACTAAATTTTCTCAAATCTTGCACTTATTTGGTTCTGTTAGAATACCCTCGTTTTACTATAAACATCCGCTAGACCTGTGATTGCGTAAACAAGGCAATGTTCTCTCAGGTCGGTCATTGGTTTTTAAATTACAGCCATATTGAATTAAATCAATACTCTGTTCCATTACGATACACTGACTAGAACCCAAAACAGCATATTATTTACATTCGGGAATGTGCAAACTGTAAAACGATGGGCTGATGCTTATTTATGGGCCCCGAAATTGTCTATAAATATCCGTTATGACTCGCGAGGGTGGCCAATGGGGTGTAGCTGTGCCACGACAGCTATGGAAATCGAATTATTGCATGCCCTATAGTACGGGACGTGGACAAAATCTCCTCGGGGAAAAAAATATTTTCCTCTTGCTCTAACTCCCAATAAATCTTGGGACGAAGCACTATCAAGTAGTGTAGATGGAGAGAGATTTTGTCCACGTCCCGTGCTAGGCGTACAGCAGTTGTGATCACGGTGTATTTGGGTGTTTCTTTTTTTTTGCGTATCCGAGGGGTGGGGAATGCAATGACACGCCGATTTCCAAAGAGCGTTGAAATTAATGAGGTGCGGGTAATGATATCTTTCATCTCAGAGAAAAGAGAGACTGACAAGTTTTGTTTGGCGATGAAGAGGGTGCTTCTATCTAAAGTAATGCCTTAAAACACCACTGGTCCCTAGAAAATAAATAATCAGTTGAATAGAAGCGTAATACGATATTTGTACAATTTTTTCGTCAAGTTAACGCATTTATGTAGAAAAACTGTTAATCACTCAGAAATTGGTGGTTAGAAAAAGTTCGAAAAATTAAAGTTTTGATGCGGGAATCGAACCCGCGTCTTGTGCATTCCGGCCTATTCCCGCAACAAGTTTAATTTTTCGAACTTTTTCTAACCAGAAATTTCTTTGTGATAATTTTTCTAACATTTGTTTACTAACTGTTAATGTTATTCTATTATATAACATTAACATTTATTAAGTAATATTAATTAAAATATTATTAAATAATGTTTAAAATTAAAATCAAAATAATAACTAACCGTAATCACTCTTTACCTATGTAGAGATAACTTCTTACATGTTGGACGGGTTGTTTGAAAAACGTAGATATATAATGTACGAGTGTAGTCAAATACCACCCATACCCAATTTCTCTATCTTTTCCGTCACTGGTTGCAAATTATTTATTTGTCGTTGCAAACTCTGCAAACTTGCAAACTCCGTTCTTGCATTTTTATCTCTCTTAGCATGACTCGCAAGTGGATTTCCGGTGCGTATGTTGTGTAGGTACGCTAAAAATATTATGCTCTTCAAAAGTCGCGTCTGCCATAAGTGGCACTTGAAGCATTTATAGGCCGTTTCCACCAAGGGCGGAGGAGACTGTCTCAACGCTTGTAGGCGCCTACTGTCGTAAATTCGTGGCCTAACTTTGTAACCTTTTTGAGCGCTTACGAAACTCAATTTGGCTTCTCATACAACGTTGTATCGTTTTTACGTTACCTAAATTTTTTTGTACGAATGGAAATATCTACCTATTGTTTGTTTTTATTCCTTATTCGTAAAAAAACGATACAACGGTAATGGTTTCATCTGGATTTTGACTATTACTCAGTCAGCACCGAATACTTAATATAATTTCATTATATAAGGATTTAGTCTAAAATCGAATGCACGCATCCCGAATTCAGTTTAGACTGAAACACGGCATTGCTCATAAATCCGTTCTGTCAAAGGCTTAATGATTTGCCGTCTCACACGACAAACAAGGATTTATTTAGAAGCCCGCGAGGTATCGATTAATTCCCTATTGAGTCAGGTGAGTTTTTATAAATATTGAAACACCTACGACATTTTCCCAATCATCCAAAATCCAGAAAGAAGTGTGCCCCATTCATCGGCGTTTTTGGAAAACGCATAAAACGTAATAAATAACCAAAGTATTGGAGAGTTGGCAAATACAAATAAAACAGTTGTATTTCAATTACATTTAAATATTTATTAATTATTTTTATCCTATAAGCATCAACACTAAATATTTAGAATATAAGTAATACAATGTCACAAGAATCGACTTTATAACTTATTTATCCTTAACATCTATTAAGTTTCATACATACATATTAACGGAACCAATGTAGCTAGAACATTTTGAAATTACTACATTCAATTCTATACTATGATTTAATATCACGTTAAAGATATATTAAAGTGTACTGGTGTGGTGTTCGTACAAAATACACCTGTCTCCGTGCTGCTGCAATAATTCCGAGCGATCGTAAAGCCTGTTCAACGAAAGAAGACTGTTGGCTTCAACCTTAAGTCTTTGCAATAAGAGCGAAAATATTGTTACAGGAGGGACTTCTTTTGTGGAACGAACACTAGATATACGGAACGCCATAACCGTCCCAAGTGGCGCCCAACAGAAACCATCAAGAATCCTCCTCGCGAAATAATGGACGCGCGCGAAATAATAATATTCCCTGTCTTCACGGTTGTACAGTAACCAGCACGTTGCAAAATGTCAAATTATCTCGACTTTGTGCTTTACTACAAACAAGTTGAGGTTGACAATCGAATGATGTAATTTTACAGTTTTGGGTTCGATTCTGTGTTTAGGTGTTTCCTTGCACCTCGAGCGCGGCACGTGCCGGCCGGAGCCCATAGTTGTACTGTATCTGCTTTATTTGCACGGAAATTAGGTTATTATTCCTATTCTTAGTGTACCGGGAGCGAATTAAAGGGTTACATTAGTAGAGGGTTCGTCTGTACTTGGTATTTGACTGCCGTCGTTGTCGATTTGTTTGTGGAACGTGCGGTAATTATTAATGCATCTAAACTGTTTGGTTCGTGTATGTTTTTTATACTAAATGTAGCGACAGTACTTAAATAGATTTTTGAAAAAAAAATCTTTTTTTTACCCAGATGCGAGACGAAATTTTTTTTCTAATTTACAATAATTAAGCTTTAATAAACCGTTCTAGTAATAATTAAACATTTTTGTAAAGTGCATACCATCTGCATTACCCTCCAATCCGCACTGGGACAGTGTAGTGGATTATGTATGGCTCATTCTCCCTATATTCTTCCATTCATATAGAGAGGGCTGTAGGAAATAGAGCAAGTTAGCGAATTCCATTAACGAACAATATTGAAGAAATCGCCTTTTACAAAATAAAACGTAGGTAAAATCGAAATTGAAACAATAAAGGCGCGCGTTCAGCAAAAAATGCAAATCTTCTCAACTTCCTTTTATTTAGGCAAGGTCAGTTACGTCGTTACACTTTTCAACAGAGCATAACAATCCTTGAAAGTTAATGCATCCTATTTAATATACCTATTGAATATTTATCACAGATTTTATCGGAATTTGTAGTTGCGTTGGTTGTAGCTAGGTGTATGTATTACAAATAAGTCTTTTCGTATCATCCGAATATTGATATACAAAACAACATATAACAGAAAGAACACTACTCATGCTAACTTAGTCAATAAGTCATACAAAAACTATAGTGATATCAAAAATTCAAAATTGTAAAATGACTTTTCGAATTTTTCATACATTTTTGCATGCTTTACTGACCAAACAATTTGTTACAGCGCTATGCACTACGTCCTATCCGAATTTCAAATCCGTAAAAAATAATATTGGTCTAACCAGAAAACTCGGACAGAGATCGGATGTAGTGCGTAAGCAAAGACTATATAACCAAGTAAGTTACCATAAAAATAGTTCTACGGCTACAACGGACCGTGAAAATCACGGATTCTGATCGGACGTAGTGCATAAGCGCTCTTAGAGGGAAGAAAACGAAATTACCATTTTCTTTTTTTAATAACACCGTAGCGTAGTATAATATTTATATGACTATGTTAGCATGGATGGGTAGTATTCAAGGTGTGCGTAATATCTGTTAAATGTTGCTTATATGTAGAGCTTAAATTGCTCTTGATTTGTATTGTGTAGCTGAGGGCGTATAGTTTTCGTGCTCGAATTATTGTCGCCATACTTTTAGCCAAAGTTACGGCACAGCGCTGCTAGCTAGCGGACACAGGCTGATTTACCGGTATACTACAACAAGAGGACCTCTACAAACTTCTAATATGCCGCCCCCGCATCCCTAATGTCTAACGGATTAAAGTCCAATTTCGCCGCTCTGCGCAGTCAACGTCACTGAATGGAGCACGCGATACAGCCGTACATTTCAACCCGGCTCCACAGTCGATAATAGTAACTACAAGTAATATATGGCTGAAACGAATTAAATTAAGAACAAAATGAAAAAAAAATAAACGATTTTCTTTGCGATGTTACCGGTGACCTTTTTTGATTAGCATCGGCGTGTTAATATCGTATTTTATCAGCTCATCGCGCTAAGTGATGTACAAATAATAATGTAGGTCATGTTCGTCTTTACATGTCTTTTATATATAAATTAATAAAAAAAAACGAACGTATGTAATGTAATAATTACAGATTCTTTCCCAAAAAAAATCTTGAATCCGGTTCCTTAGAGAACAATGTTCAGACTTCAGCGCCATCTACATTGAAATATTTGAATTACTTGCTTTATTACTACTGCGTGCTGTTCGTGAAAAATGTTACTTATGTTGAGTAGCATCGTCGATACTAATATACATTTACGCCGAGCTATTCGTAAGCCTCCATAGCTCAGGGGTTAGAGCACTGGTCTTGTAAACCAGGGGTCGAGAGTTCAAATCTCTCTGGGGGCATTATTCGTTATTACTTTTTGTGAACTTAGTTTTATTTTCCTAGTGTTTTTGAAGACTTTTTGAAGTGTAATAATGGTTCAATTTTGAATTTTAAAACTATTCTTTTAAGTTTTAATTATTTCATTGTGAAATTAATTTTAATTTCTCACTATGTACTGTACTGAGTGAAGTATATTATCTTTGTTGATCCTAATTACAAATGCAAGCTTCAGAGCGAACCTAATTAGTTCTGGAGCGAATAGTTTGAGTCAAACACTAAAACAACACACGTTTGTTAATTAAACTCCCGTCGGTCGCGAAGCTCCGAGACAAAATAATTAATTATTGGAATTTATTTGTAAGTATGCGTGCACACTTCAATCTGAGTACGAAAGCACACAATTCAAATTAAATTATGTATTTTTGAAATAGACAAGTTACACTGAACATTAAAGGTATAGCGCAATGGCTTAGCGTGCTCGGTCTGCGGTTGCGTAAACTAAGGAATGTTCGCCAAGGCCTGTCTTTGGTGGGTGACCAAACATTCTTGATACTGTCATCTTCAAACGACAAGAAGGTCACAGAAACCGTTCATAAACCAACCAAATATTTTTATTATTAGCAAGAAATATTTATTGATTTTTAATCTACTATAATTTATGTTCATTTTCTTAAATGAAAATTGATTAAGTAAGTGCTAATTAAAGTCAGTGTAATTATCTAAGAAATGTTAATAAAATCTCTATTATGATTTTAAACTTTTTCTAATCTTCTTTCTTTTTATCGCGTCGGCAACAAACCTAAACGACGTCCGCCCAAAACTCAGCAACGCCGACCGCAGCGTCACAGTAGCGCGCATCCTCCCGTGATAATATGGGACGAGGAATTGATTTTTTTATCAAATTGAAGTTAAAATTAACTGTCTTTGTTTTTTTAAATGTTTATTTCAAGTAATAATTTAGCTAATAAATATTTTGGAGACCATTTTTTTTCTGAGTAAATTTGACAACCGACAAATAATGTCACTTGTTTATTTGACACGTGTCTCGTCCACAGCGGACTGGGCGTCGGAGTGCGTGTCCCGCGCGGAGATCCTGCGGCTGATCTACCAGGGGCGTTTCCTGCACAGCTCGGTGACGCTGGGCGCGCTCGGGCTGCCGCTCGGGCGCACCACGGTCATGCATCTGGTGCCGCGCGAGCACCTTCCCGAGCCCAACTCGCACGGTAAGGCCTCTTGTACACACACACACGGTTTTTTCGCCGTCAAAATCTATCGTTTTGGGGATAATTAGGCGTGATTTATGTAGTATGTATTTATGTTAAATCTACGGTATTCGCCGTGTGTAGGCACGGTCGTCAGTGTTGTATGATGACAGTCCATGGCGTCTTGTACAGACACGGTTGTTCAACAACCGTGACGTGGTGACATCTTCGCTTATACGACGAACCCTTCGTTTACTTTAAACGAAATGAAAAAGCATGTTTGGGATAATGCAAATTAAAATTTCCGCCAAAACAGCAATGGCGTCTGTGTGACGTCACGATAGCGTAAAACATTGTAGTCAGTTTCTACAGTGTAGAGTGATTTTGATTGGCAGATAAAATGTCAAAAATATTGTAACGGCACGCGGCGTTTGACCAAATATGGCGGATTGCTAAATTTTGTATTTTTATAAAATTAATATCAATCACAAGTATAATCGTATAATCTGGGAACAAGTGACTTTATTTTTTTCATAAATATAGTGTCATCATCCTTATTGTAGAAGACGTGATGACTTGTTTAAATATTACCCTTTCGCTTGCCTATTTACAGAAGTTCGATGGATGTAGAATATAGAACCCTTATCCTAATCCACCTCCTTAAGAATTGTAAGTCACCCACCACTGGCCTCCTTTACGTTACTTTGCCTCCGATTTATCTTGTCATGCGGAGAAAATTAGAACTAGAACTTACCCATCGATTTTGACATTTCTCTGACACTCTTTGTTGACCACTAGCGACACCACCAACTGCCAAGATGAATTGGTTGCACTGTAGTATTTATACTTATACTTGGTAGCTAGAACAGTAGCTTGATTCTGATCCTTAACTTAGGTAGGTAACAAAATATATGAGTTGCATTGATACAAAGATGGATAATCTTTGTAGTTTTATTTAATGATTATAATGTGTATGTTAATTTGACCTTACTCCCTTGCAATGTTAGTTTATATAATATGGGATGGACCAAATATTGTCACGTACTTAGTTATTTAACGAAATGAGTATGTAGAAATACACAGAAGTACTATTACAATAATTAAGGGCAAGTTACATCAGACAACTGAATTTACGTCACCGATCTTGGCTCTCCCGAAGATAGATTTCCACAAATAAAGTGTTACCAATTTATTTATCTTGGCATTTGGTGGTGTTGCTAGTGGTGAATAACATATCTGCTCCGGCGGGGAATAATTAGAATTACAATATCCCTAATAGATGTTGACATTTCTGTCACATTTCAATACTAGCAACACAACCAAATGACCAGCCCCCTAGCCAAGTGGCGAATCTATTCGAACGAATAGAATAAAAATGTATTAATTAAACTGACGTATAAAAAAATATTACTAAGACACTATGGTCGTCGTGTCAAATGTAAGGGAGTGGTTGTCAAAAATTTACATTTATTCCACTGAAACGCTGTATAGTTTGCCACTTGGCCAGACACCCTAAATAGATATTTATCATAGTTAGTACAATGACTGCAATAATTTAAATAAAAGTCAATAATTTGTATCCATTGTCCCGTTTCCAGATCAGCGGCAAAAGAGTAAAGGCGGCTCCAGCAGTTGTTGTTCGGCGTCCTGCTGCATATTGTAATGGCGGCGGGGCCAGGACTCATGTGTTCAGTCAGTGCACGGCCTCGGCGCCATCTCCCCCCCGCCCCGCGACGACACGTACGTGTTGTCCACCACAAAAACACCACGTACGTGTTGTGTCCACCACAAAACCATGCACAAAACTCAGCGAGCGCACACCCGACCCTGTAGTGCGGGCACATCGCAACGGCAGCCTCCAATACAACACTACACTCGTGTTTCGTAACTCTAATAGTTTTGAGGTTATAGATCGTTAGAGGTATTCGGCATCCGACTCGCACCCCACCGCCTCGCTCGGTTAGTATTCTTCATATGGATTTGTATTGATGTGCGCTCACTTCATCAACTCCGCAATGCCTACGGATTGTATCGCATCGGTAGTATGGCGTTCGCGCGTGGTCCTCGCGAGTACAGAAGGCGAAGCGTCATTTCCAGAAAAAGAAAGACTTAACGAATAAGATCGAAAATATGAGTATGATCTTAGTGACTCCGGGTAAAGTGACGTTAGGTCCACTGATAGACCACGCGACGTCTACGCCTGCGGTGCTTGCTGTACGGGTGCCGGGTGGGTCTAATGAGCGTTAACCTTTACAAGCGAAATTGTATATTGTCTCACCGCGTATATTATGTACCTACTACTATTGATAAAAAAACTCGTATAGGAATCATGCTGCCGAAATATTATTATTACGATTAAATTAGTAGTTATTCGGAGGATGGCCGACGGATGGTGTAGTTAGGCGCGACTGTTAGTTGGATCATTGGATCAGCACTCAGGCTAACCGATGCGAACTCCTAGAATTATTGTTTAGGCCATCAACATGAATTTATGTAACGTTACGTCTATTTATAAAAAAAATAATGATGTGAACAAGTTGTGTAGCGGAGGGCGCAGTGTAAAAATTAACCCTCATTTGCTGTAAATAATTATAATTATATTATTGGATAAATAATTCGTTAAGAGGTGTCGCCAGTGGGAACTATTGATTTTTGTGATAGGTCGGTCTCTCGCAATAAATATCGAGATCCGTGGATTTTTTTTTATTTTATTTAAAAAAAAAGATCGCTATTATTTACCGCGCTAGTTTTAGCTTATCTTTTTATTTGTGAAATGCCGTGCGTCGCGCGCTGTTTGTACTGATGATACTCTGAGGCACTATACTTACAAACACGGCGACTGTCTACTATGGGGATTCGAGTAAAAGGAAATTTTAGTTGTGTAACACCCTATCGTATCGCGCGAAATGAACATTGGCCAAATAGCTATTGCAACCTCATTTTTGTTCTGGTCAACTTCTGGAACAAATCGTATTTATTCCAGAAAATGGCCAGACCTCGGCAAACATGTGGTTGGTAAATCCAAAATTGGGGCCCAAAATGACCCCGTACTCTAAAAACGGGTTAGTTAGTGTCAGTGTGTTACAAAAGCTAGCCATTTTGTATTTTACAAACGATCCACTTTGATGAATTAAAACAGTGCTTTCCAAATCGAGTATGTTTAAAAATTATAGTAATTTTTAATGTTATGATGACAAAGATCATATTTACAGGCTATAGGGGAAGGTGGCTCAAAACGGACATACAGGCTAAAGCGGTCACTCGCCTGTCTAAAATAATTTCTTCATACCTAAGGGCCTATGCGGGTTCTACAATTTGAACCAGGCCCCCAGCGCCCACAATGAGGCTTACTTGACTTAAGTGTACAAATCGTTTTATATTCGAGAGTGCCCGTTTTAGGTACTATGCCTACTTTGGGGCACCTTGGTGGACCCAGATCGGTTATTTTTTGTTGATCAACATTATTACTGTCCACTCGGCATTGGAAACAACGAATGACAAATAAAATTATGACAATCTGTGAATGTTAATGTAAGTTATAAAACTGCGACAGTGTGGACGAATGTTGTTCTACAAAAAATGGCGCCGGTGCGAATGCTCCCTTGGTTTGGACTATGTTCTTTACAAGTTCCGCGCGCGTTGGTTTGCATTAGGTTTGCGTTATACATTGGTGTCTTTAAAGGGCTCTAGCAAAATTGTGCAGCGTCCCACCAGTAAAGTAGGCGAAAATCGGTAAATAATTCGCGCGTCAGTCGCTCCACTTCTCTCTTGCGCCGCAGTGACACAGTCAATGTTTATTAGCAGTACTTCAACTGTCAAGCAAGCAAGCGTCCGATTTATGATGTATTTATTACCTATTACTGTTTATAGCTTTTTCTCTACAATTTTGCTTTGGACGCCGTAATTTTGTCTCAAAGTACTATTTCTGTACAGCACATCAGAATAAACAAACGAAAATACATTACATGACGTTCGCATAAAAATACCTTTGTTGTTGCGAATAATTACGCATGTCTCAAAACTGTATGTTTTTTTTTATTATTGTGTCAGGTGGGCGTAAAGCCGTCTTATTTGATGCTAGTATCTCATGTAGAAGGTATACATGCAACGACAAGGCACAAGCCTAGAGTTTGTATCATTATGCGTTTTGTTTGGTAAACCATATTGGCACATGTTTATTTGAGAACAAACTTCTAGAAATGTACCGTTAAATGTTGATGTATTAGTCTTACTGTCTGTTATATCATGTGACTATATTGTTTACCAAAAACAAAAAAATCCCGAAAAAACACTCCATATTATTGACAAAACTTAGCTTACTTAGTTGAAGTACTGCTTTTACATATTTACTGTGGCACAGTCCTGGTACATTATTGTTTTGTTATTATTACCTTCAGTTGTTTCATAATATTGTTTATGTCTTTCCATTGTTACCAGAGTCCGTTTACAATGTAAATATTGGAATCGAGCTTTTTATATTCATTATTTACACCGCTCGTAGCAAACGATATACTAGTTATATCCATTTTTATTTTGGCATTTTTATGTTAGCTATAAAATTTTTCATCGTCTTGTTTGTTTTAAAATTGGTATCGATTATTTTATTGTCTAAAGATATCGGCTTAGCCTTAATTTTTCTTTTTTGTTGTTGTAAGTTTTATTTACAAAGTATATGAAATAGGTACCCTCCTAGGTACAACACGATAATCACAATTTTAGATGTCTTAAAATCATGTGTACACGCTTACGTGTAAGATGCAAATATTGTTTGCGATAGTACAAATGAACTGTGTTTACTCGTTAAACATTTTAATAGAATCGGAGGATCTCGCGGAGCCCTCTCTCGAACAGTATTAAGAGGAACTGATATAGCTAACTCGAGCCGAGCCGACATACATGTTGCTCGCATTTATCTACACAGCTGACTGAGATGAATCTTGCCATTCAGTAGACAGGCCAAGACAAGGACTATTGGACTTTTCTACACTATTAATAAGTGTTAGGGGGATTTCCCACCAGAGTTGTGCGAGGAATGTGTTTGAGGAGATCCAATAGAATAACTCCATTTTCAAATTGAGTGACTCTATTGGTTATTAGATTTATTAATAGAGTGATTCTATTGGTGTAGGGATGTGTTTGAGGAGAACCAATAGAATCGCTCCATTTTCAAATAGAATGATTCTATTGGTTTCCCTCAAAACACATTCCCTACACCAATAGAATCACTCTATTTTAAAATACAGTGATTCTATTGGTTCTCCTCAAACACAATCCTCTCAACGCATCATCGTCGCACAGTTCTTGTGGGAATGCACCCTTAAATTCGTCGTTGACGTTGCGCTCGGTGACTAGAGCTGCTCGCGAACAAAGCCGCGTGCAAAGTTTAGTGTGACTAATGGATGAATGCAATCAACATGTTTCTGTGTCTCGCGGTAACGAACGTTTTGTTTCCGGATGATGGATGGTTTACATTTTGGTTGCTCTGTTCAGTTGCTGTATGTATGTATTTTGTTAAGTTGTGTAAAATACCTAGTTTATAAATAAAATAATTACAAATTTATTTTGCATGTTTCATTTTTTTCGCTTGATTATTCGCACTTCCTACGATTTTTTTACGTGCCACGTGTTTCCGTATGCCAGTATGTTAAGTAAGTAACAAACGTAGCTTCTGTATAAATTTCTGGGTTATGAGAGCAGTATTAAGTCACTTTAAATTATTTTCCCAAATATAACAATAACCTAAAAAAAATTACCCAGAAAGTGTATGGCTTATGGTAAAGCATCTATGGTTTGTGAAAGAATGACTGCCATCATACAAGGCACTGAAGTATTGTACTTCTTGGTTTTATGTATGGGACGAGCGAGGTTTACTAAAATATCTGATTGTTTCATAAAAATGACATCGATATTCGGTTGCAGAGATAGGTCGTAAGAAAAATGGCTGAAAAAAGTATTTCGTTTAACATAATTCATCCGTCATTCGTGCTCGTGTCACTGGTTTGGTCCCCAGAGATATTGGCGAAACGCTGCCTTTCGCGTGTAAATAAATATAGCTTCAAGACGTTCCGATCGTAATCAAGTTTAATCGAAATAAAATAGTCGCTTTGTAAACTTCTCAAGTATGTATAGTCTGAATAACGGTAGGTGTCGGTTTGCTGATGTTAAGGTAACGTAGTCAGATAGATCGATGTCTCGCTGTATTTTAATATTTCAATAGAATAGCTCTTTGAATTAATCTAACAAAATTATTGAGTGTATATTGCAAGCTCGGTCTTTGGTGGGCAACACCATATTTAGGAAACGTAAGCGACACTTTGATATGTACCTACCTTATTCCACAATAAGAGTAGTTTTAGAAGCCGTATCACAGTAATGTATGTATGTATATTTTTTTGTAATTGAAATTATTAGTATGATTTTCTCCTATTTGGAAATATTTCTCAAGCCTATGTCTTACCGAATATGGAATACTAATTAATTAATGTAAAGTAATCGGTGTTGCCTACTGAAGTGTGAAAAGCTGTGAACACTAACGAATTGTAAATATTCGACTTTTTAATTTAGACGAAATAGTCATAATAATATTAGCTTCAAGTGGTCTGGCTGTTGCTTGTCAAATTAATGTTACATTGTTGTTAATATTCTGATTTCTCTTCCACTTAACTCGTACGTTGGAGTTTTATAGAATTAAAAACGTTTTTTGCGAGTGTTAAATAGATATTGCGTTGTATATAATATTATAATAATCACTATAATATGTGCGTAAACAAAATATATTTATTATTAAAAGTAAATATACTATACATAAATACCAGATGTGTATTAAAAAAATACAAATCTAGCATTTCCCGACATTTCGTCGGTAATATTTCCGGCATTAGTGAAAAAAAAGTTTTTCGTTTCAACAGCTAAAATATATTATTATGTATATCTTGAACAATAAGAAATGAAATATATTAGGACTCGTCTAATCTTACACAAAGATCTAAAATACTCTCCTAAATTGATATTAGTCTAAATAAAAACAGCAACGATTATTATTATGGAACTGTGGTAAGTAGACTATACGATAGGTTGTTTGGGAGATACTATTCGATAATAATTATTTTAAAGGTTTTTGGTAATTTCTTTAAGAATTCCATTGGACAGGAAACGTTACTTTCTTTTATATCACACCTGACCATAAAGTGGACTTTTTCGCCCGCTATGCATACGAAAAATCTCACTTCCTGGTGATGGGGTATATAATCTACTATTATTTTTCTGTTTGATGCATAGATAGCTGAACCATGTTTTTTCATTTGTAAAATATACTCGCAATCGTCTGTCATAGTTATTTACGTAGGTAAATAATTTGACAAGCAATGGCCATAAATGTGTAATAAATAAAATAATATAAAATTATTAGGTGTCACTGTATAACAGGTGTTTACTACGTACATACATAAACTATATACTTGTTAATATTAATTGATGATTATAAAAATGTTGGTAACTTCACATTTGGTTGGTTAAGATAGCGGTTTTTACTCCAGTCATCACGTTTGGTTGTATAGAACTTGTTTTTATTAAAAATATTTAATTTTAATAGTTTAATTTTCAAATAAAGCCGCCCTTGTAGTATAGAGAGTGACGTTCAGTTTGCTGCTTGAGTTCAAAGTTTAAGTTAGTTTTGGGTGTGATATTGTAGCCACAATTGTAGTTGCAATAATGTATTTAATGTTGTTTGAATAACTGGAAGGTGAAGAAGAGTATTTGCTGGAGACAAAAGTATATCAAATTATTATTATAATAAATCCCAATCTGAGTTTGATTATGAACCTCGAGATTAAAGATGTTATCATGCCATGTAGTGATATGCAACAAATATTTTTCGGAAATTTGGCACTGTAAAAATCAACATGTATAGGTGACGCTATGCATCTGTGGCTCAATGCACACAATACCTAAAAAAATACATTTCAATTAAAATAATAATTATAAATAAAGATATTTATGTAAATTTAAATAATGATTAGCGAGTGTTCGAATTTCGTGATTTTTGTTACCGCGTTGTGTTTTGTTTCAATTGTACAGTGAGCAGCAGATCGTGTTATCAAGAACCGCCGATTTTCTCAATTGGAATATTCAACCTTACTGGACCAGTTCTCTTAGTGCAAATTCGGTTGACAAGGTTTGGACAGTTGGCGGTAACTTGACCTGTCGTCCATTGTACTTTCGGTATTTCCGTGTGTCATGGCTGCTGGTGTAGATAGTCGGATATATTTTATGATTATATTACAATATCGATTGACACTAATAGGTTGTACATTGTTTGAACGACTATTGAGTTTCAATGGGGTCAAATAAAATTTTAAGAACAATAACACTGTGCTTTCATTTATCTAAATTTCGTATCTTCAGTCTGATTTACACCTATCGCGGTGACTGCATACAAACTGTCAAATACTTACAATCCATTTCGCACTTTATGTTTAAAACGTTAAGGTCGAACACCGATTGCAGAATGTTGACAATTTTGTATGGTACTATGTGTCGTACCTTGTACTAGCGTTTGCACTTTATGTCGCAGGTAGTCTTCCGCAAATGTGCTTAACAATGCTACTTACTGCCGCACTCAGAGACGTCAATTAACTTTAATGAGTATTTAATGTCAAACATTTTCATTCAAATCTAGACCATAGACCCGGCACTCGGAGTAAATAGAACTGGAGTAGCCTTTGCCTAACATTCCCCTCTGCCAAACGCACAAGCATCGGATGCCTGTGCGTTATATAAAACTAGTTGAGCCGCCATTTTAAAACCACAATAATCAGAACGTCTTGCCGTGCAGAGCTCCCACTAAAATGCCTGCCTGTGCTGTTTTTTAGCGTTAAAAAAATTCGAAAACATCTAGTAATCAAAAAGATGGCGTCACATTTCATTTTTAAGTATTATTTTTAAGATTTGATATTTATTTACTTCATAATTTCATGTTTTAGCATACTACAATTTCAAATTTCGAGCCATAGTCTCGTGGGGAGTCGGCCGTGACGTCATCAAACGATCTTCCAGCGCACTCCCCACGAGACTACCTAGGGTTGAACATTATCGCATTTCAATTAATTAGACAATAATTTAAAAAAGTTTGTTGTTAATAAATAATTGTAATTTTGTCATTTCGTATTAATTAATTACCAATTATAATTTCGTTTTAACAATATACGTTGCGTGTTTATATTTAGTTTAGTGTTAAGTACATACCTACCTACACTTTTGCGACCGCTTGAAGCTTATTTTTTGCCACACTACATGGAAATATAAAATCATTAGTGAATTAATAAAATAAAATAAGAATAAGACTATTTTGCCCTTTATTCATGCTGGGCGGCGCTCATAAACATTAAGAGTACCTATGCTGTAGCATATACAGCGTCCCTGACTTTATAAAATAAGCAAGGGTAAAAAGGTACCAGCACAGCCGATTATTTCTGAGAAACCTAAATTTTTTTTCGAGCCACAGCACAAATTGTTTTTTTTGTTGTAATCAGCAACCCTAATTGAATTGCACTTCATTAATAGTGATGCCACGTCATCGATATTGCGATTTTACGAGGGAGTAATGAATGAATGAATGAATGAAAGTAACATTAAATTTAAAATATGTATTATGATTTAAATCTATACATTGTGTTCCTGAGGTTATACATTAACTTCGGCATTTTATTCAGACTATTAAATTGATCATTTTTTAATATGGATTAAATTTATGATACTTTTATGAATTGAAGTTCCTTTAATTTTGAAATTCTAGAATAAAACTATAGAGATATAGAATAAAACAGGTCAAGTCGACCTTAAGCCAAATGGCATATATGATGTTAGTAATTGCCGTGTGGTCACGGCAGAGCAGAATATAATTGTCACCACCTCAAATCTCTCCCGTGGGTGTCGTACAAGGCGACTACGGATAAATCAGTGATGAGGAATAGGAAGCAGCGTTCCTCTTATACCACCTAGCAATGTACTGCGACTTTTGTGCCCGATAAATGGCAATAGGCTCGCCACATTTTACATGGGACCTAACATAATTGGCAAAACGTGAGTGTTAGTTCACCTCTGCCTACCCCTTCGGGGATATAGGCGTGATTTATTTATGTATGTATGAGAGAAGACGAAGTGAAATCTCAATTTTTTTAACATTTTGTCTGTCTGTATGTATGTTTGTGCACGCATCATTCATAAACTACGAGACTGATTTTGATGACATTTGGTATGATGATAGCTAAATGTCATTGTCAACATTTAAGTTAAATTTATTTTTTATTAATATTTAAAAGCTCCTTTAAAAAACCCGGTGGTCCAAGAGCAATACTTTTATTTACTAGGAGTTAGGTATGTGGCCGTGTTCCGTACATAAATGAAGCTTTTGGAAAATATTATTGTAGTATTAAAATCAGAAATGATCGGTATGTGTAGTTTAAGGAAAAATACCTCTGCCCCTAGCCGGTATCCTAATTGCTGATATTTATACTGTAAGCTTTCACATTCCCGAAACATCTAATTTCTAGTTTTCCTAAAGAATACAGCATACGAAAAAAATGGGTTGATGCTTGTAATAGGCACGTCTCTTGGGCATTTACAAGAACAAATACTATATGTTCTGTAAATTTTGAGCCGTCTCAGTTTCAGAAATTATCTAACAATAGAAGAAGATTTTATAGAATACAAGTTTGTTTATCCTCGCAATCGTGTTGAAAAACGTCGTATGCAACTGGTAATTACACGCTCAGCTTACCTATTAAGTTTATTACCTATTAAGTTCCACATATTTTGATTTTTGATTCCCTTTAAAATTTACCGATTCCCAGTATTTAACAATTCCCAGTCTTTAAGAATACTAACGCAAAATTAATGCATTCATTCATTGAACGAAACTGATTTATCGATATCGATATTCTCGTGCTATGTCATGTCACTACTTACACAATGACATTCGTGTGTTTGAATAGAACGTTAACACACTATTTTAAGTATGTGTGCGTGAATTTTAAAAATGTGTGTCGTGTTATGCATGTGTGCGTTTGTAAATACGCAAAAAGTTTTTGTTTCTGTGTGCCGGCATTCAGTGTAGTAGTAACCTCACCCCCCGCAAAAAATGGCAGAAAAATATGTACGAGAAATTGACTAATGGCTACTCCAGTTCTATTTACTCCGAGACCCGGCAAGAATAGCGTATAGTTTTGAATTGACATTTTTTGGCGTTAAGTACTCATTAACGTTATTTGACGTCTCTGAGTGCGGCAGTTAGTTACAAGTAGATAATAGGTGTGAGTGTAAGAAATAATGATGATCAATTATCAATTGAATTGAGGGTAGATTAAAAATATGTTAAATAATATGAAATATGTATACAACATGGTATTTAATCAATAGCTTTGTCTTAATTAATATAATATAATACAATATAATATCACATGATAAGCATTCGTCACACAGGGTATGAAAAATACCAATTTAAAATGAAGAGAGTCCTGTCCAGTTCTAGCTCAGCCGTGTTCAGCTGTTTGAGGCGTTTCTCTACGCCCTGAAGAACTGCGAGCTCTGGTGGAGTTAGGGTCTCTTCTACCTGGTGTTGAGAAGAAAATTCGTGTCATAAAAATATCTCCAATCGCTTAAATCCTTGTAAGAGAAGCGTTTTGTTGACATTGCAATGTTCTTTTTAGTTATAGTCTTAGCTTAGAGCGACCGAACGAACAAATAAGTTGCATATTCTGCGGGCTTACATAGTAAGCTCGTTCTAATAAGCTATCGGCCGATAGTTGGCCAACTTTTTAGTTGTACAATTAAGTTGGAAAGATGGGCTATCGTATGATACTATGACTATTGGTTCAATCAATAAATTAATCATAATTTTTGCATCTATAACTAATGTTTATAATAATATATTAGTAGCTGCAGAATTTGTTGAACGCGCTAATCTCAGGAACTACTGATTTAAATTGAAAAATAACTGGCAATAACACAGGCAAAGCCGCGGGCTACTTCTAGTTTTAAATAAAATATTCTGGAATTTCAGAAAAACGACCTGATAATGATCAAGTTGTTAGGGGGTTACTGTTATGGGCATCCGAGACGGTCAAGTGGCTTCGCGTCAAACACCCAGATTTTCTGCTGTGTTTGCTAAACAGTGTGATTGAAACGCCTGTCGGCTTGACCATAGACAATGAGCTGGATACGCGCCAAGCAAGCAATACAAGCCTCTTGACAGGCGTTTCAATCACACTGTTTAGCAAGCACAACAGAAAATCTACGCAATTGACGCGAAGTCTCGTCTCGGAGGCGCTTTATAACCTTATAACACTGCAGTATAGGTTTATCGGCCGCCTTGGTCGAATGCTCAGATCGTTGGGCATTGGCCAAGCGGTCCCGGGTTCGAATCCTGGTCGGGGCAAACGTTGTGATGACCACAAATGTTTGTTTCCGAGTCATGGTTGTGTATATGTTTATGTAGTATATTTTCAACATTTATATACATAATTATATTAAAAATATGTCCGTATTCTAGTATCCATAACAGAAGTGCTTAGGCTACTTACTTTGGGCTAGATGATAGGTGTGAGTGTAAAAATATTTATTTATTATTATAATTTATTATCAACTCACGTCGTCAATGTTCCGCTGCGGCTCGCCGCGCAGCCGCATGCCGTGCACTATGCTGCGCACGCGGCGTTGTTTGTCGCGTAAACGCGCGTGGCGGCGACGCTCGTGCGCGCCTCGCCGGGACGCGTTGTGCAGCGCCCGGTAGCACAGCTCGCGGGCTGAGCACGCCACCTTGAAAAATTATACAGAATGGTGGGTGCATTTTGTGACAAACGGACACCTATTTGTAGTAGGTAGGTATTATACGTCATTATACGCGCTGTGCAGCGTCCGGTAGCACAGCTCGCGGGCTGAGCACAGCAGACCTTGACAAATTATGCAGGGTTGTGTGTGCATTTTGTGACAAGGACCACCTATAGTCAAGGCAAATAACCCTATTATAAGGTAACCTAATCAATAGCGATCGGAGGCCTTCTTTTTTATCGCCCGAGGTAAGATCATAGTTTTATGTCACCCCCTGACCAGGAAATCAGATTTTCCGTACGCATATTAGCGGGCGGATAAGTCCCTTTTATGCTCAGGTGTGACATAAATTAATTAACAATCGGACACCTACTTAATAGTTCGCGACAGGTCGATGTCATCGATAGTGTGCGACATACAAATATACATACATACGACATACCTTTAACATACAAATATTACGCCTATTTATGCAATAATCTCGCCAACTATTACATGGGACCTAATATAATAGGCATGATGGCTAATTTTGAAAAACTACACCACTGATTTTACGTGTCTACTTTACACAAAAAATTTTGATAGCAAATTAAAGTTTGCCAAAACGTCAAAATTAGCAACGACGTCAGTGTGACGTCATAATAAAATAAAATGGTAAACAAAAACTGTTGCCGTAAAACAGTGATGAGGAATGGGCAGCAGCGTTACTTTTATGCCACCTAGCAATGTACTACGATTTCCGTGCCCGATAAATGGCAATAGGCTCGCCACCTTTTACATGGGACCAAACTTATTTGGCAAAAGTGGGTGTTAATTGACCTCTGCTTACCCCTTCGGGAATATAGGCGTGATTTAAATAGGTAAGAATGTATATAATACATAATACAAAAAAAAAAATCTAAACCAGTCGCTGTTCTTGCCTGGTCTATAGTTGAGTTTTGATTGACATCTTTTTGTGTATTTAAGTACTCTTTAATGTTGATTGACGTCTCTGAGTGCACCAGTTATAGGCACTACATAAACATACGAACAACGGCTAAAATGATGATGATGACGACACAAATGCTGTCACGGTAAGTGATTTGATGAGTTAACACTTCCTCGGTCCTAGAGTAACGCTATTGAATTACTTACATTATGCAAATTCACGTTGTACAGATAAACGGCTTTGGCCATCCCCCCAGCGGAGGCCGCCTTCCTCATGGGCTGGAAAAAAAAACATTTATGACATCAAAAATAATTTTTCACACCACAGTGCCTGCTTCAGGTAGCATAGGTACCCGTTTAGGGCCACCTTCCCTTACTCCTGTGCATGTAAGCTATCTCTGAACTGATGAACGAAAGAAGAATTGAACAGGCTGGTGGGTTTACGGCGATAAATAATTCACATAACACTTTTTTGCGATGTTACCAGTTCATCTAGGGTCGGTCAGTATGTACGCAATCGTCTTTGTAGAACACATCTAGCCTAAAGGCCGGCGCAGATAGGCACGGCATGGCAGGGTATTTTTCACGACAAATAAAAATATAACCAAAGAGTATGAAAATAAAGTTGAAAGTTCAATGTTGAACGCCGTAGGTACAAAAACAATGCCGTGGGATGCCTAGGCATGCCGTGTTGGCAGCCTTCGGAACGCCTCGGTATCCCTCGGAACGCTTTGGCAGTCTTCGGGATACCGAGAGACATCGCGACAAGACAAGACCTAAAGACGCCTCAGCACGCTTAAGGATTGTTACCGTGAGTGTGCGCTTACATGCAGGGATGCCGAAGGATTCCTTGCCGTGCCGTGCCGCCAATGTGCGCCAGGCCGTATGCTGTCATAATTATTATGGCGATGTTGAAGAAATTACCTGCAAACTGATAAAATGTTCCTCCAGCAATTTGTAGGTGAGCTCCTTGCACTCCTTGTTGTGAAGCATAGCGTGTTTCTGTATGTCGTCCTCCTCTATATATTTCTTTGAGCGGATCAGTCTGTTGGTAAAAGCATAGTTTTAATTTTTCCAAACATTACAATATTGGTCAAAAATATTCGGTTCGGTCGAATGGTCAGAACGCTGGCTATTGGCCAAGAGGTCCCGGGTTTGAATCCTGGTAGGGGCAAATGTTTCTGTGGTGAACACATATTTAATTTTGTTCTTGAGTCATGCTCGACATGGTTGTTTATGTAATTAAGTTTGTCCGTCATATAGGAGGTATCCATAATACAAGGCCTTACTTTGGGCTAGCTACATGGTGAGGTGTGAGTGGAAGAAATATTTTTTAATATTACATAAATTATCTATACATACATAAATTATCGCATTTTTTTCATATCGGTAGATTCGGTAGGCTAATGTCCCGTGCACATTAGTCTACCGATATGAAACGGGAATAAAATGCGATTTAATATACCAAATAAAAAATAAGCCAAGTTATCAGTGAATTGCCGTGTGGTGACGGCAGAGTAGAATACAATTGTCACCTCTCCCGTAAGTGATTAGGAATGGGCAGAAGAGTTAATCTTATACCACCTAGGCTAGCAATGTACTGCGATTTCCGTGCCCGATAAATGGCAATAGGCTCACGACTTATTACATGGGACCTAACCTTATTGGCCAAACGTGAGTGTTAATTCACCTCTGCCTATCCCTTTGGGGATATAGGCGTGATTTATGTATGTATGTAATACTAAAGACATGGCTGTATGAGCTAGATCCCTTTGCCTTCCCTAAAAAGGAAGAATATAATATTCTTTAAATTCCAATACCGCATGGTCATAAACTCTGTTAGCATTTGACTCGCGCCAAGCACTCCCTAGATGCGTTAAAATATGTGACACCCATATTTTAACGTAAATTCATTTCATTCATACATTTCACTCACTCATTATTTCATACGACTACAGATAAAATATACACTAAAGACTTGGCTGTATGGGCTAGACCCTTTGCCTTCCCTAAAATATAGGGAGAATTGAACCCCCCCCAATACCGCATGTTCGTTTATGATAGTTTAGTAGGGTACAATAACCGAAGAACAGCCCCACATGAATATCCTGGCCGCTTTGGAGCCCAGCCTCTCGGTGACGGGGTGCTCCAGCACCATCCACACCAGCTGTTCGGCGGCGTGCCTCACCCGCACCACGTGACATCATTATTTAGTTATCTTCATTTTGACATTTTATTTGCCAATCAAATTCACTACTTTGATATGGCCTTTTTACGGAATAGTGACGTCACACAGACGCCATTGCTATTTTGGCATTTTGGCGGAAATTTTAAATAGCATTATTCAAAACATGTTTTTTTCTATCAAAATCGATAGTTTTAACAAAAATATAATTTATTTTCGGTAAAGTAGACACGTAAGAAAAACATGGTGTAGTTTTTCAAAATTAGCCATCACCACACGGCTTAAAATGTGAGACATCCATGATTTAATGTAAAATTCCAGAAAGGTAAAACTAAAGATGTATGCGCTAAATCCCTTTGCCTTCCCTAAAAGGGCAGAATATAAAATATTCTTTAAATAGAAAATATATTTAATTCCGAAGCCGCTTTTCGTTTATGACAGTGTTGTAGGGTACAATAACCGAAGAACTGCCCCACCTGAATATCCTGGCCGCTTTGGAGCCCAGCCTCTCGGTGACCGTGTGCTCCAGCACCGCCCACACCAGCTGTTCGGCGGCGTGCTTCACCCGCACCACGTACTGGCCTCCACTGGCATCGCCCGTCCGCCTCACGAAGCCGGCCCCGTTCTCCTCTGCACCAAAATTGACGACATTCAAAAATATTTCAATCCTCTAAAATCGAAATAGAAAACACCATGTCTAGATTTAAGTTTCTTGACTTAAAAAAAAATTCTTATAAGTACCTTCTGACTTCGAAAAATATTTTTTATTTCATAGATTCAAAATTAAATCTGTTTTTATTTAATAAATTTGTTATCTGGAGTTCCTCCGTGTTTCAAAAGGCATGGTAAGCCGTTGGTCCCGGCTGTAGCTGCAATATAAATATAATAATAATAGTATAAATCTTATGTGCCGTGTGGTGACGGCAGAGTAGAATACAATTGTCACCACCCCAAATCTCTCCCCTGGGTGTCGTACAAGGCGACTAAGGATAAATCAATGATGAGGAATGGGTAGCAGCGGTCCTCTAATACCACCTAGCAATAGCAATGTACTGCGACTTTTGTGCCCGATAAATGGCAATAGGTCTGCCACCTATTACATGGGACCTAACATAATTGGCGTAACGTGGGTGCTAGTTACAAGTACCTCTGCCTACCCCTTCGGGGATATAGGCGTGATTTATGTATGTATAATAATAGTATAAATGTTATATAATGTTCGGCCTGGATCTGCCCGGATCGCAGAGGACGCGGGTTCGATATCCGCATCAAGAGTTTATAATTTCTCGAACTTTTTCTAATCCCTTCTTTGTTTAGCAATCTATTATGGTTATGCGTTCGTGGGCTACTAACGAACCTAATACTTTGAGGTAGTGTTCGAAATGCTGATGCAGCAGGGGTCTTTCGCTGGCTGCGCGGGCGCAGCATTCTCGCAGCTCTATGACGGGCGTTGGATTCGCCTCCGGCGCCCACGCCGACGAGGTCAGGTACATTTGTTGCAGTAAGTGGCGCAGAAGTTCACCAGCTAAACAATAAAAGAAAGTTAAGTAACTACTTATTTATTTAATTAAAATTTATTGCACATATAATGTACAAAAGTCTGACTTACTGCCGCACTCAGAGACGTCAATTAACTTTAATGAGTATTTAATGTCAAAAATTTTCATTCAAATCTAGACCATAGACCCGGCAAGAATAGCGACTAGTTTCGAATTGTAATTTTTTTACGTTAAGTACTCATTAACGTTATTTGACGTCTCTGAGTGCGGCAGATAATGCCATAAGGTATTCACAATTAGTCAACCGAATAGCTGAGTAAGAATTAGTAGTTTGCAATTTTCAAAGTGCATACCCAAAGGTCAAAATAAACGAATCAACTGTAAAGTTGATAAATTGGTAAGTATTTTGTAACAAAGGGGAAATAATTTGGCTATGGGGCTTTGTCTGAGATATCAGTCCACCAAAAACAGCCTATTGCCTTTGCTATAAGAAATAATTTTGTTTAAATCTGTACTTTGTACCTACCATTATCGTCAATTCGCCTAGTGATTGCCTTTATCATCACTTCGTCTCTGAAGTCTTGGTGGAATCTGTCATAGTTTACTTTCCAATAAATATCTGAAACAAAAAACAACAACAAAATATAACAATTTGCTGTCTGAATAAAGGTTTTTATTACATTGCCTTTAATAAAAACCAGTAATTCAGATAGTAAAACAAATTCAATTATTTATACAACAGTACACTACAGTAATGATTCCCTGTCTGTATGTCACTGGGGACAAGGGCCGTCGCCATTTCTCTCTATTATTTGCTACTTTGGTTCCTGTCCTGTACCACCTACTATTGCTTTGATATTGTGAACTATACCACTAGTTACTATTAATTAATAAATGTCCTTTCCAGAATATTATATTGTAAAGTGATCACATTCAACATAGTCCACAGTAAATGATAATCACTTTACAATGAAACTAAATTATGTTTGTACTTTGTACTTGATATTATGAGAAGACTACTCACTATCGTTAGCTTCGGCAAAGTTCCCAGAATTCATTACTTGTATAAGAGTTCTAGTTTCAATGTCTGGGACTATTGTTGCAACAGGCACTAGTGTTGGGACCTCACAGCCTTCTTTCAATTCTGCCACAGGAGCCTGCTGGATGTATCCAGCGGTTGCCAAGCTAATGAATGTGTCTTTAAGTTGCACTATGTTTATGTTTTTTTCCTGAAAATGTTAGTATCACCAATTATTTTAATGCTTTTTAAGTGTGAAGGTGTCATTGGTTTATTATTTTTAAGTTTAGAGATAAGACTGTTGATTTACCTGGGAATAGAAAATAAAACTAAAATTCTATGCCAGACTTTGTTGACCTAATATGGTTATTATGAACCTATGACTGAAAAGAAAGTTAATATTTCTACATCTGATAATTATATTAAGGGCCTGTTTCACAATCGAAAAGTAAGTTCTAAGTATTTACTTCGCAGATCATTTGACAGTTGTAATATGAAATATATGTCAATTGAACTGCAAAGTAAGCTACTTCGAACTTACTAGTCGATTGTGAAACAGGCCCTAAATAAGTGACATGATGCAATATTATATTGATTAAGGGCCTGTTTCGTAAGTTCTGAATAGCTTTCTTGGCAGTTCAATTGACATATACTTCATATTAAAACTGGCAGATGATCTGCCAAGTAAGCTATTCAGAACTTAACCGTCGATTACTAAACTGGCCATTAAAGTAACACATCTACAGTAGGTACAGTTTAAAATCTTTTTTATTACAGCAGTAGGTTAGTAGTGCTTAAAGATAAAATGTGTCATAGAGACATTGCATAGTATGAAATATGTTAAGTATAGATGTTGATGGACCTAGAATGACTGAAAAAGTGATGGATGGATTGTGTGAAAGATGATATGTTGTGACGACACCACTGAGAGTGGGAATAGGGCAGGGAGAAGAAGTGTGATGTATTATTTTAAATACCTTGTCATCTTTATATTTGTTAGATATAGTAACTAATAACACTGTGGCGGTACTGTTTGCTTGTTGCAGGAGTTCTTCAACTAACAACTCTGCTTCGCTCCCATATTTGCTTTTCATCTGCAATAGGTATCTGAAAAAAAACTTCATTGAAGGTGTGTATCATACAGTGTCATACATTTTTATCTCTGTTTAGTACTATAAAAAAATTGTACCTAGGATATCTTATTAGTAACAGGACATTGTCCGGTATAAGCTTATAGTCAGCGGTAACTTCGTTCGTTGATGGTTCAAATGCCGCTAAATCAAATTTTAGTAATGTTCTAAGGCTCTCTATAACCTGAAAGAATTTTTTTATTAGTTGGCTTTTACAATGAAGGCATTTTTCATGATGACTTTTAAAAATGAAAGCATACAACCTGTGACCTCTGCAAGCCTGTGGTTTTCACTATCATATTAATAGGTTTGGAACCGTACGTAAATAAATCTTTTCCCACTTGTTCCACTATTTCGCCATAATATCGATTGAGAATCTCTGATATCAAGCGACCTAGTTGATGTGACATTTTTATTATTCAGAAGATTAAATTTGTTTGTTGTTTTCAAATTGTAAAATATTTTATTTTTGTTACATGTGGGGTTAGTATTGAGCAGCAATTTTATTATTTGTTTACATTTTGTTTGACGTTTCCTTTTTTAAATTTCTATAATTGGACAGCAATGAGATCTAGCCCTTACAGCCATGTCTTCAGTATCGAAATATGACCCAGGCACATTTTTGAAACACGACGCGACTCCACGTGTAGACACCGAACAAATCGAATAATCCGGCGTCGCGTCCGTCGGATGTTGATTTCATAGTGTGTCATAGAAATTAGAAAACCGATACATTTGATTCGACACACACATCGGTAGGCCTATTCCCTAACTTTTTTTGACAGTTGAAAGTGATGATCACCGAACTATTTACTAATACATTGCTGTTATCACAGGACAAGTGTCACAATAGCATTATAGCTCGGAGTAAATAGAACTGGAGTAGCCATTAGTCAATTTCTCGTACATATTTTTCTGCCATTTTTTGCGGGGGGTGAGGTTACTACTACACTGAAAGGCTGCACACAGATACAAAAACTTTTTGCGTATTTACAAACACACACATGCATAAAACGACACACATATTTAAAATTCACGCACACATACTTAAAATAGTGTGTTAACGTTCTATTCAAACACACGAATGTCATTGTGTGAGTAGTGACATGACATAGCACGAGAATATCAATATCGATAAATCAGTTTCGTTCAATGAATGAATGCATTAATTTTGCGTTAGTATTCTTACATTATTAAAAATTAAATGATGATTTACACGCTTACTTTACAATCAGCCTTCTTTCGATTTTGCAAAGACACTCATATATGAAATCTATCTAAAACTTTGACAGATTTCGAAAGCTATATCAATCAAATACAAATTTATACTTAATAGCTTATTGCATTTAAAAAGTATTTAATAGGTGTTATTATATATTTTCACTTTCAGAAATCACTGTGTGGACCCTTTCGCGTATAATCATAATGGAAAGGAGAAACCCTTAAACATTATTTTTAACAAAGCGATAGTGAATATAGTTAGATTTCTCGTATGATACTGGGAATTGTTAAATTTTAAGGGGAATCAAAAATCAAAATGTGTGGATCTTAAAAGTTAAAATAGTACATTATGTTACGAGTATGTGTTGTAATATATACTCTTTTATAATCTAATTTAGTGTCAATTTTTGAAATACTTAAGTTACAATTCTTTTTGGCTATCAAACTTACTTCAAAATAAATACCGACAGTAAACAGACGTTTTCTTTAATTTTACGCTTTTCAACAATTATTTTACAACAATCGTTATCAGCACGAAGCTCTAAAGTGGATTAAAGTAAACATTAATATCTGGAAATTGTGTGGTGATATTTCTTGAAGTCGGTGGTAATTTTTTCGTTGTACCAAATGTCACGAGGCGACTATATGGTAAGAGAAAATCATTCCACAAATTTGCCTTCTATAATTTTACGCAATAGAGATGACTACAGTAGATGGAAGTTTAGAATGCGTAATTATTTATTACATGAGGACTTATGGGAAGCAGTCGACGGTTATCCTACTGGAGATACCACACCCGATCCTCTTAAAACAAGAAAAGATAGGAAGGCACTTACTTCAATTTGCATGACGGTAGATGATTCTGCTATCATACATGTAACCAATGCCAAGACAGCATCAGAAGCTTGGTTGGCTTTACAAAAGGCTTATGAAGATAGAGGAATGGGACGCAAGTTAGCTTTAGAGCGCAGACTATATAGACTATGTCTTGATGATTATGATGATATTGAGAAATATATTCATTCGGTTATGAGTACTGCTCAAAGTTTAGCTGACATAGGGAAAATAATTGAAGATTCATCGTTAGCTGCAATCTTATTAGGAGGCTTAACCTCAAAATTTGATCCTCTTGTTATGGCCTTGGAAAATAGTAATGTGGAAATTACTACAGATTTGGTGAAGGAAAAACTTCTAAATGAAATGTCAAAAGGTCAGCTTTCAAAAACTGATGGAACCGCTTTACGGTCTGATGTAAGCCGTCGGAATAAACCGAGAAAGAAAAAACCAATAGTATGTTATGATTGTAAAGAGCCAGGACATAAAAGGCCAGATTGTCCGTTGAGAAATTTGAAAAAACCAAAGGAGTCAACGTCACAGCAAGCACTTGGCGTAGATGATGGCAATTCCGTGGACCACTGGATTATTGACTCTGGCGCTTCACAACATATGACTTTTAGGAAGGACTGGTTTACGACCTATAAATCGAAAGACTCTGTAAGTGTTACTGTTGCTAACGGAGAAAGAGTTAGTTGTGTTGGTTTCGGTGACATTTCTATAGCTACTTCATCAAATGTAAATCGTATTAATAATGTTATATATATTCCTAAGTTAAAAACTAATCTTTTATCTGTACATAAATGTACAGATAAAAGATTAGTTTAATTAAAGAAAGGATTCTCTATTTTGTTTGATAAGAATGGTTGTAATCTTTTTAGAAGTGATACCTTTTCCTTTACAGGAGAATCTGTTTTGAGTGGTTCAGTTAGCAGAGGGCTGTACAAATTAAACTGTACTGTAAATTCCCCTTGCAACACTGTGTTCGATTCGTGTGCGGTTGAAACTATATCCGAATATGAATTGTGGCACAGGCGCTTAGGACACCTATGCAGAATTGGTATGGATATATTAAAAAATAGTAATGTAGGTATTGATTATAAGACTGTAGATAGAAATAATTGTATAGCTTGTGTGGAAGGTAAACAATCTCGAAAACCTTTCAAGAAGATTGTGTATGATAAGGCATCTTCTTTACTAGAGCTAATACACTGCGATTTATTTGGACCGACGAATACAACGTCGTTCCAAGGCAGTAAATATTGCTTAGTTTTAATTGATGATTTTTCGCGTAAAATATTTGTTTATTTCTTGTCATCGAAAGGAGATGTGAAAGAAAAGTTTAAACTCTTTCATTTATTAGTCGAACGTCAGACTGGGGCAAAATTAAAAAATGTGAGGACTGACAATGGAACAGAGTTTGTTAATCAGGAACTAACAAATTATTTCTCTTCCCATGGTATAGTACATCAAACGACCGTACCTTATTCTCCGCAGTCAAATGGAGTAGCCGAACGTACTATACGCTCTATTGTGGAAAAATCGCGTTCCATGTTAGCAAGCAGTGCACTGCCTTTTTCTTATTGGCAAGATGCTGTTGAGACTGCTGTATATTTAAAAAACAAAGTCACCTCACCGTGCTTTAGGTCGTTCGCTAACACCTTTCGAAAAATGGTATGGCACTAGGCCTAATCTAACACATTTAAAAGTATTCGGATGTCGAGCTTTAGTGCATACACCTTCGTGTCATAGGACAAAGTTTGACGTGAAAGCACAAGAATGTATATTTGTAGGTTATTGTCAAGATGTAAATAGTTATTATTTTAGAGATGCTAGGTACCCCAAGAAATTAGTTAAGGCTAGAGATGTCACTTTCTTTGAGGATTGCTTCACTCCTTTGAAGTCTAGTGAAGGACATGAAAATAATATTCACCTCGGACCTACTTTGCAATTGTCAAGGGATGAACAACTTCCGATTGTTTCTGAAGACCCTGACATTGTTAATAGGGAAGTGAGTAGTCCTTTGCCTGGGACTTCAACCGATCTTGAAGCTCCAGACAACAGTGATCCATTTACGGTATGTCCACTAAGGGGGGAAGATGTTGTAAATACTCCACTTAATTTGCCATTATCAGAAGAAGGGCAAAGGTATCCTTCAAGAGTTCGAAAACCACCCGATTACTTTTCTTACAATATCTTAGACACAGAATACTCGGAACCTACAAGCTATTTTGAGGCGATGAACTCTGATGATTCTTCTAAATGGCAGGTTGCGATGCAAAGTGAGTATCAGTCTCTGATGAAATTGAAAACATGGAGGTTAGTAGACAAACCTGATAAGAAGGTAATACATAGTAAATGGGTGTATAAGGTGAAGATGGATGCACATGGGAATGTAGTCAAATACAAAGCACGACTTGTAATAAAAGGCTATAGTCAGGTCGAAGGAATCGACTACAAAGACACGTTTGCACCTGTTGTTCGACATTCATCTTTACGAACACTTATGGCACTTGCGACAAATCTTGGTCTCAAGATGAGACACTTGGATGTGGAGACTGCATTCCTCAATGGAGATCTATCCGAGGAAGTATACATGCATCAGCCACAAGGATTTGCAGTAAAAGGGCAAGAAAACAAAGTTTGTTTGTTGCAAAAGTCTCTCTATGGACTTAAGCAGGCACCTAGGTGTTGGTATAATAAGCTAAGTGAAACGTTAATTAAAATAGGTTTCACTAAAATACCATCGGAGCCTTGTGTGTTCATAAAACTTTTTGGTTCAGACCTTGTCATCTTGGCTTTCTACGTAGATGACATAATAGCATTTTATAGAAAAGATATTCATTTTGACACTGTCAAAAATTACTTACAAAAATATTTCACAATAAAAGATTTAGGAAATTTAAGTTATTATTTGGGCATTAATGTTTTTCAAAATGAAGATGAAATAAGAATAAACCAAAAAACGTACATTTTGAATCTACTGAAAAAGTTCAATATGGAACAATGTAAAGGATTTAATACACCTTTGTCAAATAATAAATTAGAAGATGAAGACAAAGACGGTAAGCATTCCAATGAAATATATCCTTACCAGAGTTTGATTGGTTGTTTATTGTTCTTGGCTGTAAATACTAGGCCAGACATTGCCTTCGCGACTAGCTACCTGAGTCAATTTAATACCTGTTACACTAAGACTCATTGGATCGCCGCAAAGCGAGTTCTTCAATATCTGAAGGAAACTATAGATTTTTCTATTACTTATAGGAAGTCTGATAAGCCACTTGTCGGATATACAGATGCAGATTGGGGAAACTGTAAAATGGACCGACGTTCATATACGGGATATCACTTCCAATTAGGAAATGGACCAGTATCTTGGGCTTCTAAAAAACAGCCGACTGTTGCACTGTCGTCAGCAGAAGCAGAATACATGGCTCTCACTGACGCTGCTAAGGAAGCTGTATATTTAAGGCGGTTTATATCTGAGGTATGTGGTCATAAACCTAACTGTATAACTATATATACTGATAGTCAAAGTGCTCAAAGTATAGCGAGCAATCCTGTTTATCATAACAGAACAAAACATATTGATACTAAGTACCATTTTATAAGAGAGAAAGTATCAGAAAATATTATAGGTTTAAAGTTTATTAAGAGTACAGAAATGCCTGCGGATGTAATGACAAAACCATTAGGGCGTATAGCTCATAATAAATGTGTAACTTGCATGGGTATAACTTGATATTTGTAGTTACTTGACCTATATATTTTATAGATATTTATAATGTTGGCTACTTATTGTTTATGTTTTTATGGGATAGTTATGTGACTAATGTGTTTGTTTTTGTGACTTAAGTTTGTACCTAAATTTAGATTAAGGGGGGATGTTGTAATATATACTCTTTTATAATCTAATTTAGTGTCAATTTTTGAAATACTTAAGTTACAATTCTTTTTGGCTAACAAACTTACTTCAAAATAAATACCGACAGTAAACAGACGTTTTCTTTAATTTTACGCTTTTCAACAATTATTTTACAACAGTATGCTATGTTGGTCATTATATACGAGGCATTATTGCAAGCGCGAGCCGCAAGCGAACACGGTAAGGAAACTGAGTGTCAACACAATTGCGAGGAAAAAACAAACTTGTATTCTATAAAATCTTCTTCTATTGTTAGATAATTTCTGAAACTGAGACGGCTCAAAATTTACGGAACAAATAGTACTTGTTCTTGTAGATGCCCAAGAGACGTGCCTATTACAAGCATCAACCCATTTTTTTCGTGTTCTTTAGGAAAACTGAAAATTATAATTAAAAATTAGCTGTTTCGGGAATGTGAAAGCTTACAGTATAAATACTAGCAATTAGGATACCGGCTAGGGGCAGAGGTATTTTTGCTTGAACTACACATACCGATCATTTCTGATTTTAATACTACAATAATATTTTCCAAAAGCTTCATTTATGTACGGAAGACTTTGGTGCCACATACCTAACTCCTAGTAAATCGAAGTATTGCACTTGGACCACCGGGTTTTTTAAAGGAGCTTTTAAATATTAATAAAAAATAAATTTAACTTAAGTGTTGACAATGACATTTAGCTATCATCATACCAAATGGGATCAAAATCCGTCTCGTAGTTTATGCATGATGCGTGCACAAACATACATACAGACAAAATGTTAAAAAATTGGAGATTTTACTTCCTCTTCTCTCATACATACATACATAAATAAATCACGCCTATATCCCCGAAGGAGTAGGTAGAGGTGAACTAACACTCACGTTTTGCCAATTATGTTAGGTCCCATGTAAAATGTGGAGAGCCTATTGCCATTTATCGGGCACAAAAGTCGCAGTACATTGCTAGGTGGTATAAGAGGAACGCTGCTTTCTATTCCTCATCACTGATGTATCCGTAGTCGCCTTGTACGACACCTACGGGAGAGATTTGAGGTGGTGACAATTATATTCTGCTCTGCCATGACCACACGGCAATTACTAACATCATATATGCCATTTGGCTTAAGGTGGACTTGACCTGTTTTATTCTATATCTCTATAGTTTTATTCTAGGATTTCAAACTTCAATTCATAAAAGTATCATAAATTTAATCCATATTAAAAAATGATCAATTTAATAGTCTGAATAAAATGCCGAAGTTAATGTATAACCTCAGGAACACAATGTATAGATTTAAATCATAATACATATTTTAAATTTAATGTTACTTTCATTCATTCATTCATTCATTACTCCCTCGTAAAATCGCAATATCGATGACGTGACATCACTATTAATGAAGTGCAATTCAATTAGGGTTGCTGATTACAACAAAAAAAAACAATTTGTGCTGTGGCTCGAAAAAAAATTTAGGTTTCTCAGAAATAATCGGCTGTGCTGGTACCTTTTTACCCTTGCTTATTTTATAAAGTCAGGGACGCTGTATATGCTACAGCATAGGTACTATTAATGTTTATGAGCGCCGCCCAGCATGAATAAAGGGCAAAATAGTCTTATTCTTATTTTATTTTATTAATTCACTAATGATTTTATATTTCCATGTAGTGTGGCAAAAAATAAGCTTCAAGCGGTCGCAAAAGTGTAGGTAGGTATGTACTTAATACTAAACTAAATATAAACACGCAACGTATATTGTTAAAACGAAATTATAATTGGTAATTAATTAATACGAAATGACAAAATTACAATTATTTATTAACAACAAACTTTTTTAAATTATTGTCTAATTAATTGAAATGCGATAATGTTCAACCCTAGGTAGTCTCGTGGGGAGTGCGCTGGAAGATCGTTTGATGACGTCACGGCCGACTCCCCACGAGACTATGGCTCGAAATTTGAAATTGTAGTATGCTAAAACATGAAATTATGAAGTAAATAAATATCAAATCTTAAAAATAATACTTAAAAATGAAATGTGACGCCATCTTTTTGAATACTAGATGTTTTCGAATTTTTTTAACGCTAAAAAACAGCACAGGCAGGCATTTTAGTGGGAGCTCTGCACGGCAAGTCGTTCTGATTATTGTGGTTTTAAAATGGCGGCTCAACTAGTTTTATATAACGCACAGGCATCCGATGCTTGTGCGTTTGGCAGAGGGGAATGTTAGGCAAAGGCTACTCCAGTTCTATTTACTCCGAGCATTATAGTAAAGTAATAATGGATAAGTAAATAGTTCGGTGATCATCACTTTCAACTGTCAAAAAATGTTAGGGAATAGGCCTACGGGTCGCCTCGTGGTTTAAAAATGGGTTTCTAGCATTAATAAATTACTCTGGCTTTCTTGGTATCAATTTTTTTTGTTGTTTTATGCTGTGGAAGTGGTGATGTGTTTGACGTTGAGAATTTATAGTGGTTTTCACAATCTCATCAATGCCCACTTGATTCGCGTCAAGAACTCCTTAGATGCGTTGAAATGTGTGGCGCTTTGCCACACATATTTTAACCCATTTTTAACCCATTTTAATGTAAAATTCATTTTATACTTCATTCTTTCTAATGGCATGGCTGTATGGGCTTCATTAGAGAGGGATATTAAAAAAAATAAAAAAAGTAGCTGTCACTGTCATTTCATTTGTCAATGTCAAGACAAAGTTGGACAAACTTTGCTTGCAAAGATCTCTAAAATTAATAAAAATAGTAAAAACTTTCTTTATGTAATCATTAAAAATCTCAAAATGAACATTGAAAGTGCTGCAGTTAATATTTTAAAGCGTGGTGTCGAATTAGACACGAATAAAAGGTACACAGAGGCACTTGTGTGTTATCAAGAGGGTTTACAAATTTTGGTAGATAAAATGAAAGGTTTGTTTAAAGCTGATTTTCTGAAAAAAATTGCCCCAGTAAATTGAAATTCAAAAGACATTTGTCTACAGGTGAACCTGACGAAAATAACAGAAGTTATCTCCGAAGAAAAGTCGAGGAGTACATGAACAGAGCGGAAATAATTAAGAAGTTGGTGTTGAAGCAAAAAGACGAGGGACAATTTCATGAGCAAGTTCACATTGAAAACAATTCTACAGGCCACAGTTACAAGACGTTGTTCGGGAGGTTTCTAGATGAAGATGTCCAATTTGTTGTTGTAGAAGATCCCTATATTAGGAGTTTTCACCAGGTTGACTGCTGAGCATTTTTTCACACACAATAACTATTTCATAAACATAGCACCCTATGTGTATGTATTAGTAGCTACCTGATTGCAGAAAACGCAAATATGAGTCCATATTAGACCATAATTTTCCTGATTTATTATTAGAAAAAATTTTTGTAACACTTACTTTAATGTTCAAACAAACACTAATTTGCTTTTACTTGGTAAATACTTGGTAAATTCACGAGGATATACATTTTCAAAATATAAGTGATCCCTTTATTAGGTCAAATCAACAAAAAATGTTTAAAGAAACAGGTTAATAAGCCATAACATTTTTTTATTTCAGTGTCAGAATTTTCTTCGTCTAAGTGAACTGTTAGTTCGTTCATGTCCTAACTTGAGACACTTGGAGTTGGTCACATCACGGGATAACAAGTCTGAAGGTGACCAACGGGAGTGGTTCAATTTTTTATACAATGATCTCTTGAGGTACAACGTGAGGCTGGTAGTCAAATATTCTGAGACATTACATGATAGACAGATTACGTAAGTCTTACTCTTTCTATATCACATATGGATAGGTGGAGAGAGGATGAAATGTTAAGAGCCTTCATCTCTGTATCCTTTATTATGATTCATAGAGATGTGAGATTATCTTAACTGTCAATTGTCATTTATCCAGTCAGTTAATTTTTGACTTTGTGTGTTGCATTTAAAATGAAACTTTATTAATTGCTGTACTCCTCCTAAATAAACGTGGTGTTCCCTTTAACTTGCTCATAGTGCTTTTAAAAAATATTGATATGAAGTATGCATATTTTGTGTAATTATTTCAAATGTTTGTTAATCCTTCTCGAGAGAGCCCAAGTAATAAAGGTTATAAACATTATGATGGTCAACTTTTCTTTTCTTTTTCAGATTAAGTTCAGGATGGATTATCAAAATTGGTAGAGGATTGGATTTTTTTAAGGCACCAGAGAATAAATTTTGCCTTGGTGTTTACGACATGGATCTCAGGCCCTGCCATGAAACTACAGTAGATATTGTACATTCCAAGAATGTCAAAAAGTCCTATGGATGATAGTTATTTTATTATTATTTCTTATTGGATATCAATGCTTTAAACATAAATTGTGTTAATTATTATTGTAAATATTACTAAGTAAGTTTTTAATACATATTTGTAAATTGTATAAAAATATTGAACAAAAACTTTGTTTATTGAATTATTTTTTCAATAATATAAAAATAAAGAAATTGAAATTATTCTGAAGTATAGCTGCCTAGGTTATATTTTAAATATTGTAGGCTTTGACAAACATGGTTTCATCATTGGGCACAAATGTGACTAATATTCTACTAAGTTTAGTGTAAAGTTAGGTATTGTTATTGTTAGTTTAATACAAATACACATGGGTATATTTTTGTTCTAGTTTCGATATTATTGTGGTTTGCACATGGCATTTACTAAATGGTTTCGTACAACTCTCCTTACCCATTGGGGATATTATACAAGTGATTTATTGTATGAGTGCATAACATATTCCATCAACTAAGACCAAACTTTCTAAAGAGGATATGAGGATATTGAAGGAAACAATGCTGATATTAATATGTATATATACTTTATTTTAAAAACATAACAATAAAATGTGGACACTAGTGTGTCATATCTCATAGTATATTTTCTTAACTTCTAATATAAAGAGTAATATCGTTTAATGTGGTGTGTCAAGTTCAGAAATGGATTAACATCTTTATTAACGTGGTACATTGTAATATAATAAATGTTGCTATAAGAGAAAATGCTAATAACTGAGACATGTAAACTAAAAAAATTACAAAGCTTACTATGAATAAAACCTTGAGTGAAGTAAAATCTTACAGGACTAGTAAAATAGTATGGCCTCTTGTTCTTAAAGCTAAAATATGGACAAATAATACAGAAACAAGTGCATACATTAAAAAGTAATCCTAATGTTATATACAAAGCGCATATAATAATGTTTGGAATAAATTACTTAACAAAAGTTGTAATATACACAATTGGAATGTCTGGGTGGGTTGGTTAAACGGTACCTACTAATAAAAGTAATTGATAATAAAGTCATCACTGGATTAACTGAATTTGTTGCTAGGTACCTACCTACTAGTCAGTTGAGAAACATCGTCATCTTTCGTCGTCGTTCGAGCCGGCCAGTTATATTTATCTTAATTACTTACACAAGTTAACATAATTTAATTAAGTTCATTTTCTGACACACACACAAATATATTGGCCGAACTTGTAAGATTATCTTAGTTTAAACCGAATCTGGTAAAAAATATAAAATTTATTAAAAAAAATATGTTGGTACGTCTACTATTTCATGAATATAATTGATCGATTGTAAAAGGGGCAAAAAATATTTGCCTACGTATAAAATTTATACGAAGTAAACAGGGGAAGTCCGACTGAAGTGGGTAAGGTTTAAAACGGGCATTTTCGTGTATGTATACAATAATTTTGGACTTTTTATATTCCCTTAAGCCTCATTGTCTGCTTAGGTGAAGGACATGCCGCAAATTCCACGTGTCCTTAAGAAAGTAATTATTACGAGCTCCCTTCCCCTACGTCTTAGTACCAATTTAAACATAGCTCTCCTGCTTGGCCGAAAATAACATAAGAGATTCCATCAAGTGAGGGCGGATCATGTCTTGGACGTCCTTCTCATGATCCAAGAAAGCTTCGGGGTTGTGTCTGTAGATGTTTCGCACGGCTTTCAAGCAGTGAATGAGTGTCTGGTCGGGATTCACGTCGTGCTGGGGCCGGGTTCTCTGCGACCTTACCATCCGGGTAAGGTGCGGGACACCTTCCAGTTGGACTATTTCTTGGGCAATCGCGGGCACCACCGCTAGCCTGAACAAAAAAGCACACATGAACTTACAAAAATAAATAAACTTAAAGTGGATTAATAAATCTCTAGTTATCATGATTGGAGTACATATGTAATGTATGTATTACAAGACTTTAATGGCTATTTAAAATTCTTTCTTCTTTATTTCACAATCGATAAGTGAGTTCTAAGTAGCTTACTTCGCAGTTCAATTGATATATAATAGGGGTTAAAGTATGAAATTGCCGATGTTCCCTCATTATTTAGTAGTAGTGTATAATTCCTTTCAAACAATAGTTATGTCCATTATTCTTTTTTTTATTTTAAACTTCATTTCAAGGACTTATATTTATGTATAAAATTTTATCTTATTTTTATTTCTTTCACTACCAATAAATCTTCAAAATCAGCTCGTCCTAAGTACCCACGGACACGGACACCATTCCGTCTCCGTTATAAAAAAAATTCTCTAGGTATCCTAGGCATCCTATAGCTTAATGTTGTCTAAATATACCCACAAAATTATATAAATTTTATAATTGTGGTTCCTTAAAAAATCGCAAAAATATGTTTGTTTTTATACAAAACGGCAATTTTATACTTAAACTACTTAAACCCATAATATTTCTTATTACAACTGTCAAATGATCTCCCAAGTAAGCTACTCGGAACTTACTTGTCGATTAAGAAACAGGAAATACGTCCTAAATTTCGTCAGCGCCTACTTTTGGCGACCAGCACTAACCTTGATATAGCTTCAGCAGCATGACAGTGTAGCCTGGCTTGGGCTCGTTGTTCAGCCGCACGCGGTGCGTGTGCCGGCGCTATGCGAGTGAAGCACACCAAAGCAACAGACACCGACGATAGGTTCGATAGCAGAAGCACGCATCGGGATATCCTGGACAACGAAGCCAGGAGCGATGCTGTTTGCTCCTGGAACAAAAAAAAAAATTAGAACTCTGTTACTTGCCGGTAGATGGCGTGCTTATTTTTCATGTAGGTAGCTAAACTAGGTAGGTAGGTACCTACCTAATATTAACGAATAAATCTATAATTATGTACCAAATTTAAAAGAAAATAAATGTACACTATGTACATTCAACAGAACATCAGACCATACAAAAGTGTCAAATATCTCCAACCGATTGTCTCAGTTTATTCGAAGGGTTAAAAGCACAAAGTTGATCTAAAAAATAGACATATTTTGCTCGGAGAGGTTGTACTATTCAGGAAAAGCAGTGATATTGTGGTATTTACGTGCAATTTGTAATTAACTTACTTGCAAAAAGACCGATATACCCGGTCCACGTCTCTTAACGGCTTCCAGGAGCCGCTCCACAGTCTTGTGCTTGGTAAATAGTTCTACTATGTCGGATCTGGTGGCGTTGTTATCTTCATCTCGTTTCTCAAGCTCGATTTCTCTAATTAGATTAACCAGGCAGGCTGTGCACAACAGCAGGAGCTGGCAACATTCCGTGCGAGACAACAACCCTGCGAATGGGAATGCATTATTTTTACAAATGTAAAAATTGAGATACAGGTTTTTAAATACAAGAGAGATACTTGAACTCAAAATTGCATTCAAGCATCAGTATAAGGTACTGTGATGAATTTAGAACACAATACGTATCTGAGTATTTTTTGAGTTACACCTCTCTTTTATTAAATGAGCGGTTTTATTCACTGACATCGAAAGGTAAGATTTTCATGATTATAATAATAGAAGCCAGACCGAATAACCCGATGTTATGCTATGCTAAATAAAGTACACGAAAATCAGAAGCTAAAACTTCAGTTACTTCAGTTCCAACTTCCAAAGGCACGACATGGCACTGTAGCTACTCGGCCCTAGATGGCGCTAGAAGTCCTGCTTTATGTAAAAACTCACCAGTGATATTTTCAACGATGGAGCTCAAGTAAACATGAAGTTGGTTGAGATCATAATGTCCCCGTAGCCAGGGCGCAGTTATCTGAGTCAGTACCGTGATGGCTTCGCGCATCTGAGGTTCCGGGTTCGAACGATCGGACAAAATGTCCGATAGGATCTCGATGCCGCCGCCCTGCATATAAATTGTTAATTTAGCAATGAGTAAATTCAATAACTAGCTGGTAGCTGGTACTTGGGTAATTTAATTTGAACTAGCAAGATCTGCATATTATGTATCAAAAATAAAGGTATTTCTGTTTTGACGTAAATATTATAATGGCCTGTTAAAATTATACAGAGCAGGGACAGATATTAAAATTGTATGTGTATAAAAAGTAAGTAATGTTGATAATAAAATAGTACGTATTCCTTGGTTTTTTAATTAAATTAAGCCTTTAGACAGATACACTCTACGTTAAGTTTTCGTTCCCAGGCCATCACTGCAGACATTTTATAGGTATAATGTTTAAGTATAAGTCAAAATAACAAATGTACTGACCTCTTCAAATTGCTTGACAGCATCAGCGGTGACGCAGACAGTAGCCAACGCTCTCAGAGAAAGAGCTTTGACAGAACTCTTGCTACTTTCAATGATAGCGGTGAGCAATGCTCTGGGTACCCCACAGTCCACAAACGGCAGATCAGTTAGGTTCTTCATGATCTTTGCACACTTTTCATGTAACGAGCTTTCTGTGGCATCAGGTAACATAGCCAAGTGGCCTATCGAAGTCAGGGTACTCTTTAGCAGCATATCGGAGGGTGGTTCCTCGATGATTGACACTAGGGTCTGTAAAAAAGAAAAAGAGTTGAGAATGATGCTATGGAAAACAAAATAAATGCATTTGAGATGTAGGTAGGGTACAGACGAAAGGACATGGCAGAAACAGAAGAAGTTTAAAGTTGAATTAAAATAAATTATTGTGTAAGTTGAAACATTCATGGGTGCAATTCATGGGTTTTCGAGGGAAATGGGTCCATCATAGTCAGAGAGAGACCGTTGGTCAGTGTCTGGTATTTGCGATTTCGGCTGTAATTTTAGAAACGCTAAATGTATTTTAAGAATCAATTTCGTCAATTATGAACTCGAAACGCTTTTTTAACGCTAAAAGCTTTTTGGAATGCGTGAGTATGGTCGTGCAAGCCGTTAAAGTAAAATTTGCTGATACATTTTATAAAGAGTTAAATGTGGAAATTAGTTCAATTTTATACTGAGAATTCAGATAAGCCGACTGAAACAATAAAAAGTAAAGCCCTCACCTTCATCTGCTGGACTAAAACAGCTTTAGTGGTCTCTAAAAAGATGCCAATCAACGTATCCAAGTGTTTCTGCACTAAGCTCCACTCAGGCCTGGTTTCATTCAACTCTATCTTCACGTCTTCCCCAATATCGATCAGCTTTTGCAGGTACAGCTGAAGTGATTTCTTTATTTTGTCCCACCTTTCTGGGGTCTCGCCGGGCGGTTTAGTGTTCAGGGTAATGCTATGGGCTAATACAAACTCGTTTATGTTGGCGACCAATAAACAGATTTGCTCTTCATTTGACGTGTTCTCGTCTATTTGCCTGAAAATTGAGGAATAACAGTTTTGGATTTAGTAAGATACATACTTGGATCATAAATAATGGATACATGCATAAATCAAGCCCATTTGAAGGCAGAGGTGAATTAACACCCACGTTTCACCAATTCTGTTATGTCCCTGTAATAAGGGGCGAACATATTGCCATTTGCTATCTGTCGGGGTATGTAAATCAGTAAATCGCCTTGTCCGGAGAAATTGATGGTGGTGACAATTGTATTCTGCTCTGCCGACACCGCACGGCCATTAGATTTTTACATAAACGTCAATTTAAATAAGACTTTCCGGTTATTGGAATATTAATTAGGAAAACGGTTGTGTAATATTTAGTTAAAATGCAAATTAGGATTACAATAAATGTTTCAAGGTGAGACTCTCACCTTAAGACGTCACTGTACTGATGAATAATGATTTGTCCGTGGGTTTGGACTTTCTTGATGTTTCCCGTGATGGTAGCCGAGCTTGCGGAGACCAGGGCTTTCATCTCCGCGCCCAAAGGCTTGCTCTGCAGTGTGGTCATGCATTCGTTTTCACATGAGCCGACCAGATCGCATAGCCAATGCTGCACGGGTTCCGGTTTCTTCTCGCATGCACGCTCCAGGGTAGTCTGGTCTATGCTCCTCTCTCGATACAATATTTCGTTCTGGTTGTTGAGAACCAATCTAAAAAATAGTTTGTTATTACGTACACGCTTTATGATTGTGATAAAGTTTAAATGTTTTTAATCAGTCGTGCGCATCATTTTAGTCCTCTAATGTCCCAACTGTTGGGGCACAAGCCTTGGATGGAGGAATATATAGGAAGAATTTGCCATAACCCATAATGGGCATTAGTGACTGCAGATGTAGCAGGAACTCGAGACAATATATTTTTGGTAACTCTTCAAATGATCTGTCTTGGCGAATATTGATTAATCTAAGCAATCGCAGACCGGGATCACTAAGTCACAGCGCTATCGAAGTCCTCTTATCCGCGAATATGGTCTCTAAACTGTTTAATTATGTCGTAATTTATTATCAAAATTATTTACTTAAGAACAGTTAAAGGTAACTTTTTTAAGAGGAAGAAAGAAAATTTAAATGTTATTGATGAACTTACCCGCTACTAGTATTGAAGCTATCTAATAAATTAACTTTTCGAGAATTCTTCTTGGCGCTCTTTGTTGCCATTCCATTCATATATTCGTGAGGAGCCAACATCTTAGGCGTGGACGTACAAGCTAAATTCAATTGAACATCGGCAAAGTTCAATTCGGCTTCTTTTAATTTTTCTCTCTTGGAATCGTGTGCTAAACTTTTATCAGTCTTCGAGTCAGTGTCGTAAGGAGTTTTTTGTTTGTCCTGAAATTGGAGAGGTGGTGTGACTCTCCTATTTCTGAGATAGCTAAGGTCCTCTTCTTTAGATCTGCGATTTGCGTTTATCTCTCCGTCTATTGAGCGTTCATTATAGGTAGGTATAACCAGCTCTTCTTCCGGATACCCAACTATGACCCAAGAATTTTGATCAATTGTTCTAGGTAGACCAAGAGATGGCACACGACTCTCAGTCAATACTCCACCAGCGTGTGTTTCTACAACACAATGTTTTTGCTTTTTCGAAGGAAATATTCTAAACAAATCTTTCTTTTCAGATTTTACGGCTCTACTGTGCTTAGATTTAGGGCCCACTTTTTTATTTGGTTTCAAATGCAAACTGTCCATGATATTTTTTCCAAGTATGGCTTTGGTAGGCTTGTGAATTTGCTCTGATGTGACTTCGACTTCTTCCGCGATAGCATTGTCTTCGTCTATATATCCTAAAGAATGATAGCCATCTTGAATGTCTAATATCTGTTGGTCTAATCTTTGCGCTTCAAAATTAAGTGACTTGTTCAGTCTATTTCTTTCAAATTTTGGTGTTGTTGTGATAGGAATATTGTCTTCATGTGACATACTCCTTCTGAATGCCGCTTTAGCAGCAGCGATTCTTTCAGTTGGAACGTATGAAATATTTGATATAGGCGTGCGCACCCTAGGTTGATTGTTTACTGCTATCTCATTGTCATCCGCTAACTTAATGTACTCTAGACTTTCGTCAGATTTGTTTTTGCTAGTTTCTAAATCTTTCACTTTTGCCACTTTACTAGTTTTGGTACTGTCGCTCTCAGTGCTAGATACAAAAGATTTCTTTATTGGATATTTTTTCGACGGACTTAGTACATTTATGTTTTTTGTTGGGATTTCTTTGGTAACAATATTTATTGCACTGTTTTCATTGTTCTCCGTATCATTCACATTTGTAGGCGTAACCTTAATTTCTATTTGATGTACATTATTATTTAAATTTACTTTAGAATTTTCGATTTTCGGAGTGAGATCTTTCGATCTGTTTTGTTTGTTAGTTTTATCATTACTAGGGTTTTTTGGTACAGCATTGTTCTTATCATTTTTGTTTTCTTCTTCTGGTATGTTATCTTTAAGTAGCTCCATGTGCTCTTCGTCCCGATGAATTTCATAATACTTTTGTAAATCATACGGGGTTTGAATAACACTGCTGCTACGTAGACGTGGCTTCGGCACTGGAGTTCCATTACCTTCGGGTGAGTTGGCATTGTCAACAACATCTCTACTGGGTGTTTGAAAATCTATCACTTGTTTAACAGTGATATTTTCGTTGTTATTGGAATCGCTACTGCTAGAAGACTTGTTTTTGGATTCATTATTTTCCGGTGAAGGATAATATTGGGAAGGCGGAGGGGAGCTATCAGAATCGGAGAATCCGGAATCTTGACTCTTATGGCTGCCGGGGCTACCGTGGCGTAAAGGCCACTGGTTTATCTGCACATTATTCGGTGGCGGAATATTATCAGCATTATTGTTCCTTTCTTGGTCCGGTTGGTTCGCGATCCAATGAGGCAGTTGAGGCTCCCAGTCCTGTTCGTCTCGGTGGTTTTCCTGGTTCCAGTCAGCCTGCCGGGCCACTGGACTGCCAATGTTCGGCGGTGAGTCACCCCACCAAACCTTGCTGCGCGAACGTTGAAAATTTGACATCCTGCGAAAGAACAAAGACAAATTACTCGTGGGAATAGAATACCTAATGCTGTGACGATGGGTTTAATGATCGTTTGCCAGTGACGTAATGTCTTGGTCCATTATGGCTATAGTTCTGGAGGTGGCCATGCGTGACAGCTTGTTGTGTTCAAGTTTGAATTAGGTGTTTTATTCTAATGTGACCATGGGAACGCTTGCTGACCTTCGTATATTAACAGGACAAAATTATTGAAAAACAATTTTTTTTGGTAATAATAACGTGAGTGAATCTATGCTCGGGAGCAGATGTGAAAATCCGTTGCAGATCTATTGTGCAGAAGTATTGCAAGGGCGCGTCCATTCACAGATTTTTTTTATTCATTCCCCTTGATTTTATAAGTTGGGTTGGGAACGAACGGGGCAAACTCTTTTGTATTCGCGTTTGTGACTTGTATTACTGTAAATTACTACAGTATTGTGACTGGACAAGTTTAATTATGTTGTTTTGAAATCAATGTTTGATTGAAAGCTACAAACGTCAGATACAAGCGTATATTGAAGTTATTCATCTAAAGAAATTATGTTATATAGTACAAGTTACAACGAAAGTACCTTAGTCGAAAATATTTGTAAACTTGTCACAAGGGTACATTTTTTTTTAAAATATATTTTTAAGGGTGGAATGTTAGTGCGTTTAGTTTAAGTATTAACAATAACAAGTTCGTATTATTTCAAGATTATCAATTAGAGTCCTCGCAATGGTCCCGAAGTGAAGTGCAATCTTGTAGTGTAGCTAACTGCCGCACCCAGAGACGTCAAATAACGTTAATGAGTACGTAACGGCAAAAAATGATAATTCAAAACTAGTCGCTATTCTTGCCGGGCCTATGGTCTAGATTTAAATAAAAATTTTTGACATTAAATACTCATTAAAGTTAATTGACGTCTCTGAGTGCGGCAGTATGGGGAGAAATAGTTCTAGTCATAAGATTCTACGTGAGCCTAACAATTGTTTAAAAATAGCACTAAGGCCCTGTTGTCAATCGCAGTAATTAAGTAGGTGGTATACGAGTAGTAGATTTTCTGTTATTTTAACAGAAAGTAATTTAATAAAATACTTATATCTATCCATAGTTTGAGTTTTTACGTTCGGCCATTGCCGTTTGCGGTTTATGATGAACCTATGTCAGCGTGTTAGTCATAGGAACTTGCAATGATAAATATAGAAATTACACTTTGTATAACATCAATAGCAATGCAATTTATGATTGTCCCGTAAATCTTTGTTAAGGATTGACATACTAAGAAGTAAATACTTATACGTGCTCGAAGGAAGTCTTGAAATGTCTCCATCCAGACTGTAAGATACACATTGTGTAATATTAAAAGACAACAGCACAAGTCATCCATTAGATATGGTCAGCGTTATAAGTATATAGTTATCACTGTAGTACTTCGTCTTACTAACTAAAGACACTCCTCATGACTTTTAATCCTTAGTCGTAGTCTTAGTTATAGTTTGGGGTGACAATTGTATTCTGCTCTGTAAGGGTAAGACAGTCTTACCCTCACAGAGCAGTCAGCCGCGGCTTAGCTCGCGTTAATGTCGGCTGCTTATAGCCTTCCTCGATAAATGGACAATTCAGCACAAAAAGATTTTTTCAATTTGAGTCAGTAGTTCCTGATATTAGCGCGTTCAACCAACCAAACTAACAAACTCTTCAGCTTTATAATATTAGTATAGATAGATACTGGTACCGTTTCTTTATTTGACATTTTTGAGTTAGAACACTTTTCTTTCATAAAAAGTAGATTCCTTTGTCTATCTATCCCCGTTACATATTGAAGGAATGGTGTATGTTATATGACTGTTCTAACAGTTGTAAGCTCTAAAAACATTTTAATTAAAGCAATTAGCTTTAGAGGGCTAATGTCCGCTTGCCAAGTAGCCATTGCAACATTTCTCAGCTTATTATCAACTACACTATTTAGCACATCGATAGTAAATATTAAAAAAAAAAACAAATGTTTATGTATGCGGTAAATGACGGTAATGCGCATTATGTTTTTACTACCTGATTATTGTCTATGATTATGTTTTTTAGACTATTGGCTAGGCTCATTCGTAGGTATATTTTCTCACGCAATTCGTGTAAGAATTGAATGAATGAACGGCAAAGTGTTGTACCAACCTATTAACGAATTGAATATTTCTAATTTTCTAATAGGTAGATAAATATTAAATCAATTCAATTCTGTGCCAAACTAGTTCTCTTTGGTACTACTAAAAACCGTGATTCTAGGCAAATGCGTATAATTACGGTTTATAATCATTGAACTACTATTTTTACCTTATAACTCAATGTTTATAATAGATTTTTTTTTAATGTGAAAGGTAAACAATTTTAAATGCATTGATTCTACTTTGGTTTGAAGAAAGAATATTTATCAAATTTCTGAATAGGTATGGTGCACTTAATTAGTAAGATTAATTAAAATAAACGTAAAATAAATAAAATTACGTTTTTGTTGTTTCTTTCAAATTCACCAGAAAATTTGGGAAATGATAAAAACCTTGAATTGTTATCTCCGCTTGGAAACCTTCGCGGCCGAAGCCCTTGTCAACTTCCTTCATTGTTATGCGGACCTAGTATCTACTTGAGAGGCACGCTTCATTACAACGTTTGTTTAAAAATAAGTATGTAACCACACCGCGGTGACAAAAATAAACATTCGGTGGTCGTGATGTCATAATTAATTATTATTTACCACGTCAAACATAGCAGCTAAATGAAAATTAGCAGTAAACGCTGTTCAAAAAATAAGGAATATAGAAATACATAATATTAATTAATTACCATGAAATCAGACAAGATCGCAGAAGAGATAGACAAAAGAGGAGAATGCGAAAATACTTTCCCGGCCCTAGATAATAGGTGTAGGAACAGATGATGACGATGATTACAACAAAAAGGTAGGTTGACGTAGATATATTATTTCACAGCCTCGTTTTCAGATATTAATGTAACAAATATCGTATCTCTTAAGATGATATTGGAATTTCTTTGTTTGTTACATTTTATCTGATTGTGATTGTCTAACGGCGATAAATAGATACATACGCAGTTGAGACGTTGTAAGATATAGAGAGGTACTAATTATATTATTCTTAATCTACAGTATTATAGTATTAGTAAGTGAACCTACCAGGAATTGGAACAAAATATCAACTGTTAATGGAGACTTCACGAAGCGAAAGCATGAAAGAATCTTATTATTCGTATCACAACGGTCCATTTCCGATTGATTCCGATTGCTTGAATGAATTTTATTAGCGTGCAAACTTCATACCACATGATTTTACGCGAAGTTTATAATCTGTAATTATTGCGATAGTGTCGGTGGTAAATATTAATCTAATTGTAAATCACATTCTTGGTGACACTGGAGTATTTATTAGGCAATAAAGACTCCAGAAAAGTAGGGACGCCTAAATTACTACGAATATTTTAATTTACTTGCGTTATTGTTTTGTCAAGTTTAAAAATAAAATTGTCAAGGTTGTGCCTATAGGAGACGTGAGGCAGATGTCGAAGATAAATTACAGATAAAATACGCACATCGTTCCCGATAAAAAGTTTGCATTGCATCTTAAATTGTTGGGCTGATGCGATAAACGCGAATGACTATTTACTTATGCCCTGTCCTTGAAGCTTGAAGGAATGTACCACCTTATAGCGAAACGCGCCTTCTTCAGATATCACATGTGTTCTGTAATGTAGGATGTATGATGCACCTGGTGTAACGGTCGCGTGTCATCTGCCCGCCGCCATACGCCACGCGCCGACTCTATGGTCGAATGACTTTGGATTAAACCAACGTGTACTAATAGAAAGAAATGTATTTCAATTCTTAGTAATTTTTGTTTTGGAATACAGTTCTATTTATTATACTAGGCAATCATATTATTATGATATGCTTCAACTGCAATTTCTATCATAAATATACATAGAAAGAAAGTTCGTAATCAAACTGTATTGCATCATATTGGTTCATTGCTATTCCGAATTGATTTGTTAAATTTGAATATTACTAAAATAAATTAAAATATTACTCGTGTAAGTAGCTCTCTGTGCAAAGACAGTGTGCAGTTTATCTGTTATTTTTTCCTTTCAAATTTTGAAAATGGAAAGTCGTTATCGATCGATGCGCAGTGCCATCGGTTGTGATTAAATCTCTATGGTTACGGCCAGGTGTTGCCAAGTTCCGTTTTATATTGGTGGGTCACTAGTTAGGCGCCCCTGCCCTTGATGCAAGCGATTAGCAAATATACATGGTGTCCCTTATTTTTCACTACAAAATGTTATCGGCATTTGAAAAAAATTTTGGTACAAGAGATTCCTTTAGCACAAAGTATGAATGCATTTCAAATCCAAAAAAAAATTTAGATCAATCAATTGATGTTTTATTCATTGACTTTAGACATGTCATAACTCTGCCACAGAATTCGGACCCATTGTTAAGTATTTGCGCAACTGCTTCGACGAGATATTCGTTGGCAATTTTGCTTGTCACAAATTAATTAGCATACTAATAGTTTGAATATGTTACTTCAATTGTACATAAAGAGAAGTATTTGTCAAGTGTCTTGTATGAGATAAATTATTAGTGGGTGTTTCTAATTCAAGGCCTTGACTATTGTTAAATGTTAATGATTCAGATGACGGAATACTAGAATTATACCTAAATTTTGTAGGTATTAAATATAACATTGTTAAAATTGTTATTAATAAATTAAGCCGAATACTAATGTAAGCGTTAATTACACAGATGTATTCTAAACGAAAATTTTCGGTTGTTTGCTATGAATTAACAAAAGAAAATAGATTATGGAATGTAAGAAATTTTATATTTCTTTAAATTTTGGCTTATAATTTCTGTGACAATGATTACATACATAAACCACGCCTTTCTCCGTTAAGAGGTCACTCATGCGACCTAGCAATATACTGCGATTTATGTGCCCGATGTATGGCAATAGGCTCGCCACCTATTACATGGGCCCTAACTAATTTGACGAAAAGTGGGTGTTTATTCACCTCTGGCTGATTTATGTATGTACTCGAAAACAGCAGCCTGTATATATTTATAAGACACGTCGCACCCCTCTACATGTCCCGTACAATACGGGTGTCCGATACCGGTGCCTACGCATCTGCTCAATATTGTTATTGTAACATTTCCACGGTGCCACACGAGTAGGGACTTCCGCACCCAACGGTGAAAGTGTACCCTCTCGTCGTAATAATTTTATACTCTTTGATTGCACAACCGAATGGACACGCTTGATCGTATTAGTTTTATTGTCTACGATGCGCAGAGCCATCATATACGTTTCTTTTTTTAAGTTTTTTGTGAAAGGAATTATTAGCAATGAGGACTTCTTGTATTTTTTAACTTTTGAAATGGGAATTGCTGTACAAAAATATTTTGAGGTATATATTTTTTGTATCTACTATGGTGTAGGTATATTTGTTTTTAGGTGAATTTTAAGTTATAGGCCATAAAGGCCATAAAAATCTTCCATGCTGCCGTGGGTGCGCATAGTGCTTACCCCGACATACCCCTCGCCGGTGTCTGTCGTTCGAGTCCGCTAAGGGAGATTGCCCGTTGTATACCAAACCACCAACAACATCAAGCCCAATAAGAGGTTGGTATCAGGCCGGCTGCCGGCTGCAAAACCTAAGCTAAAAACTGGCAGCATTGGAATGTTGTCATCCCAATCACTATCTCCATTCATCGGTCTTTCGACATGGTCCTTTCTGTCACTTTTCTATCCATTACTAGCACGTTTCATGTAATATGGATGTAAAGAATTGAAAGGGAGTGGATGGCTAGATGACATCATCGTAGAATAACAAACAAACTGCGCCCCAAGATAACTTGGGAACAGGGCAGGAATACGATGAAAGATGTGCATTTAAATGTAACGGTTTTCAATATCGATCTCTGCTATGACGTACAATGGCTAGCGACTGAACAGTAACACAAATAGTGTTTATTGGAAGGTTTATTTCGTTTCCCGCTTTTATCGCACGCTATCTCGATAGTTTTTTTTATCATGGCGGATAATCCAAAATTCTCACGCGCTTCTTGGTGAAGGGCAAGTGACTTTGGATAATGCACCAACTTTACTCGTATTTGTGTGCGATAATTTTGCTAATTTCAAAAGCTAAATCAATTTAATTAAATTTTTCACGTTGATGTTTATATGACATCCATGAATTTTATAACGTAATGACCGGAAGATTGTTTTCTTTTTTTAAGATTTAATGAACACATACAAAAAGGTTAACATAACTATAGCAGAGGTTTGTTTAAAGAGATACCTAAGTAGAATTTAAATTGCAAAAAAAGATCATCTTACGGTACTCAGGAGATGAGATTTACAGTCATTACTATACTCCAGCCATTATAAAGAGACACATAATGCAAACAATTTTACATCCTATGTAATTAAATAAAAGAATTTTTTTTTCTGAAATCATCAGCCATTTTAGAAAATCGCAACTATTGGCGTCTTTGAAAAAGTAGCTATTGTGCACATTTTTATATTCCTATAAATTTTTTTACACCAAAAATAATAATAAAAAAAAACAACCGAAAAACAAGGAGGATATACTCATCCTTCTTTTTTTGAAGTTGGTTAAAGTGACGTCAAGATTGTTTACATTTTTTCTCTCGCCGTAATGGCATTTATTTTTTAATTTTATGTTTTTAAGGCAAACAAATTCAAATTACAGGCCACGGTTCGTCGCCGACACACCCTCGCACGCGTCGGTGGCATATGGCCGATCGTAGGAGCGTGCGTGAAAAAAAAAACGGTACGCCACGTGCGGACAGTTAACTTTTTTTAAATACTAGGCGTTCAGGTAGAACGGCCGGTATTACGTTTCACAGAGGAGGTTATTAAGCATTGTTTGGAATGCTTGCAAACAAATGAAGAACGATGGCTTTCGCGTAAGAAAGTTGTGTGCTGTCGTAATTTTTTAAAATCGTTCTAAAGGTCCCTAAGATTAAATTGTCAAAAAAATTGTTAATCTGTTTTTCGCTGGTAAGGGTCGGTCGTCGTTGGTAAGATGTAAATAATAAATGTGTATATCACCATCATACACTTTGAAACAATAACGATTTGTGATTGGCAGTTTTTTGTGTCATACTTTATTTTGTTAATATTTAAGTGTTTATTAATTATATTTGTTCATAAATTTATGAAGATTAAGAAAATTTTAACAACATTGATAAATCTCCACATTAAGACTATAATTTTTCGAACGTTTCCTAAACACAATTTTATTTTCAAAATAGAAAAAAAAAATCTGAAAATTGCGTCATCTTACGGAAACGATTCAAAAAGACGCGGGTGGGACGCGTAGCAGGCAATCAACTAATTATTTTAAATTTTCACGGCACACCAATGGATCACTCCACTAAGGCACTTCAAGGATGAAATGGATCACTCCACTAACGGGTTAATCGGCGTGCTCGCCGGCTAAAGGGAATTGATTAAAACTGTTGACATTTACAGTGGATGGCGGGCAGCTGGCAATTGTTGCAATTACCCTCAGGGGCAGATGTGTCTGTGCCCGCACGAGCCCAACCGTCTTTTGTTTTTTTCTATTAATATTTCTATTTGCGTTTTAACGTACATACAGCCTTTATAGCTTTTTTCAAAGACTATATTACATTGACTTATATTCATTTGTTTAACCGTCTCCGTGTTCTAGTGGTTCGCCCACCGGAATTAAGATACAGAGGTCCCGGGTTCGATCCCCAGGGGAGTACAAATTTCAAAAGCTTCTTAGCAAAAATAAACTTAATAGTTTTATTCAAGAAATTAAAGGCTTGAAGAAATTAAATTTAGAAAATCAGTCCAACCAAATAAACAACTAAGTAATGTGTAGCGCACTCGCAAATATAAGAGAACATTGTAGGTACCACAGATATACTTAAATTGATATATCTGTGGTAGGTACCTACATATAATTTTCCTCCAATATTTCCACTCAGCCCCGGTGGGAATGTTCTTTGTCCTGTCGCATCCAAACTAGGCGAGTTAATCACAAATCTGGAATGCACACGTGTCCACGGGCGATGCCTAGTCTGTTTAGTCATGGGTATGCACGTTTAATGAAACACCAGTCCAAAGAGTATATAATACACTACGTTTCACCAGTCATTATAATACCGTAGTGTGTTTACCTTGAACTCTATGGCATGGCATGCCACAGGTTAGATAGAAAAAAAAACTTTTTGTGAGAAAATTGTGCTATAGTTTGTAAAATGATTCATAATTATGACAGCTGCCATGTCATACTGAATATTTGATTAATATTTGACTATTCTTTTCGCACTTAGCAGTTTTATAATTTTGTTGCCGCCATAGGAATCATCATCCTATATTTTACAAACTTTAATTACTCAGTTGACATTTGACAAAGGAATTAAATAGACAGATACCTATGTAATGGAATTAGGGCCTGTGTCACAATCGACAAGTAAGTTCGAAGTTGCTTACTTTGCAGTCAAATAATCTGCGAAGTAAGCTAATTAGAACTTACTGGTCGATTGTGAAACAGGCTCTAACTGCCGCACTCAGAGACGTCAAATAACGATAATGAGTACTTATTGTCAAAAAATGACAATTCAAAACTAGTCGCTATTCTTGCCGGGTCTATGGTCTAGATTTAATTGAAATTTTTTGACATTAGGTATTCATTAAAGTTATTTGACGTCTCTGAGTGCGGCAGTAAGAATATTAAATTCTTACAATGTTATTTGATTATCATAAGAATTGAAAGAGTTATACGTAGCACATTCTAGCAATCTAGAAGTGCTCCTGACGTTTCTATTCAACAACAAACTTAATATTTTAAGTATATTTTTGACAAATACTCTTATATTTGACACGACGACGGTCGCCATGTTTTCTCTGTAATACGTCAGTTTCATGCATTTTGTATGCTATTCGTTGGAACTTCGAATAGATTGGCCAACTTGTCTAGATGGGCTGATTGATAATTGTTTCTCTCTCCTTATTGATTTGTTTTCGTGTCAATAGGTTTCCAGCACCGGTTCTCATGCTCCGAATGCTTTTTTCCTAACTAACTGTTGTCGTGAACATGTCAATTCAATTTCAGTTAAAGCCACTTACATTAATTCTTTTTTTATGTAACCTTTGTAGATAGGTACTGTGTATAGAGTTTCTTTCATCGTTCTCAAAATGTGAATTACATTCGAATCACGTTTCACGTAGTTAATTCATCACATATCAGCCAAATGTAATTTGTATCGAAGAAATCAATTGCAATCACGAACCGAATCGAAAACTCACCTTGGGCTGCCATTGTAGAGATTTTGAGAACAGTTGGCCAAATAGAATTGATAGAAAAACCTTAGCAACACCTTTTAATTAATTCACATTAAGCAACATAATTAACAACATAATTACTTTTATTTAGTTCATTATTCTTTATAAATGTTCATGCAGATGCATTTCATACGGTTATACCTACCGATTGCTTTATATCGTGTTATCATAAGTAGTTATAATGTATGTTCTTTACTGTATTGTGGGTGATATTTATTTTTTATTAATCATTTATCGAATCGAATGTATGTATATGTAATGCGAGAGCTAAAAATTAGCTCTTAGTAAATTAATTGAGTTATTCGGTAGGAATGTGGGGAATGTAATTAAATCTAACGCCATTGACGAATCCACGTTACGTAAACGACAATATTTATCACGTCTTAAAACATCGTAATAAAATCGAGACTGCGTTTAAGCACTATGTGTAAAGTGAAATAGTATGTTTTTTGATGCTTAATTATCGGCAAATAGGTTTCATCACCATTTAATTCCGCTTTTAGGAACAAAGTATTGTCTCAGTGTCGTTCTCAATATGTCAATACTACTGTCGTTATCTATAGATAAAATCAGACGAAATTCCGTATTATACATGCAAAATGAGCGTTGAAGTGTTCAGACACATTCGTCGATAGCAAAAAATATTTAAAATTACATACATAAATAAATAAATCACGCCTGTATAACCCCGAAGGGTTAGGGAGAGGTGTTTTAACAACACGTTTCGCTAACTATTTTCAGTCTCAATACGGGTCGAGCCTTTTGCTTTATGTATATCGGGCACTAAAATCGCAGTATATTGATAGGTAATGGGAACGCTGCTTTACATTCCTAATCACTGTTTTAATCCTTAGTTGCCTTGTACGACACCCGCGGAGAGATTTGGGGTGGTGATGATTGTATTCTGCTCTGCCGTCACCACACGGCGTAAACGATTTAAGTTTAAATGACCTATATAAAAAGTAAATTAATAAAACTTTCAATAAACTATCGCAATAGAAACTTTTTAATTCATATCTTGAATCAATTAAAAAGTGATTCATACACCGAACTTACAATTGCCAATGTTATGTCTCTCATACAATTAGTAGATAATTGCAGCGCTAATTAAAATTCATTTAAAAGTGTATTATCGGAACGGTTAACCGTATTGTCTTATGACTAAGGGCCGATTTCACCGCAGAATTAAACGCGATCAGTTGAAGTTGAACTCGGTTTATGCTCTAAACTGAGTTCCGCTACCAAGTTTGCATTAATCAAAACCAAGTTTTATTAGCCGTGTAGAATACAATTGTCACCACCCCAAATCTCTCTCGTGGCTAACAGGCGACTAAGGATAAATCAGCGATGAGGAATGGGCAGCAGCGTTCCTTTTATACCACCTAGCAATGTACTGCGACTTTTGTGCCCAATAAATGGCAATAGGCTCGCCAACTATTACATGGGACCTAACATAATTAGCGGAACGTGGGTGCTAGTTCACCTCTGCCTACCCCTTCTGGGATATAGGCGTGATTTATGTATGTATGTAAGTTTTATTAAACTCAGTTTCTATGAGAGACGGTGAAATCGGCCCTAAGTAGTTATAATGATTAGCCGATAGAATGGAATGCGAAACAAGTAGAGTGTGGTAAAATCGCTGCCGAGTCTAGTTGACTAGCATACAAATAAATAGGAGCATTTATTCGCTGATAACTTCATCGTATCACGAGTCCAATCTTGATCTAGTATAATCTTGAGATGCCAGTTCGTTTATCTTAGAGACTGTGTTTGGCGGAATGTTTTCGGTAGGTCATTGACAATATTGACTAAGAATATATTACAAAGATTTTGGGGTTAGAAAAAGAATTTCGAAAAATTATGATCTTGAGGCGGGAACCAACCTACCTTTCTAACCCCAAAATCTTTGTACTAATTTTTCTAACATTTATATAATGTTAAAATTAAAAATCGAATAGTTAAGAATATATTGTTTTATACGTGATATTGGGTTTCGTTTTTCAATACTTAATACTCAATATCTTTATTGCAAACCATAATGTACAATGAGGTTTTTGTAAGAGTTTTATTTTATTTATAAACAAACTTCATCTAAATCCTAATGTCATAGATAAGTTACACACATATTAATATCATTCATAGCAAAATTATTAAATAATGCTATAGAGATGATTTAATTTAATTTAAGCAGTAAAATTGCATTGGGGAATTGTGCACGGAATAAAAACCCCGTTTTAATTCAATCCACATATTTATCCATTCAGTTGAATGGCCAAGTAATTATGACGAACAGCTAAGGCAAAGAATGTATGTTTAGAATTCAATAGATACCATTGGTAATTACTCCGTGACTCATACTCGCTATAGGAAAGGATAATACGGGATTACTGGGTTCAACAATATGGGGAAATCAGCACTTCAGTTATTACAGTACAGTTATAACAGTACATTTTCGTGTTTAAAGTATCTTGAAGACTTGCTCTCCATTCAAATTCAAAATTTGTCAATTGAAGTCAATTCCTGGTGCAAATTCAACTTCCCTTATACATACATACATACATAATTCACGCCAATATCCCCGAAGGGGTAGGCAGAGGTGAACTAGCACCCACGCTTCGCCAATTAGGCTAGGTCCCATGTAATAAATAGGTGGCGAGCCTATTGCCATTTATCGGGCACAAAAGTCGCAGTACTTTGCAAGTTGGTAGGTATAAGAGGAATGCTGCTGCCCATTCCTCATCACTGATTTATCCTTAGTCGCCTTCTACGACACCCACGGGAGAGGTTTGGGGTGGTGACAATTGTATTCTACTCTGCCGTCACCACACGGCCAACTTCCCTTATAGACAGTTAAATATATAGACATTATTTACACAGGAGAGTCGTTTTAGCCAGTATGCCGTATGCGTTTTGGGCTATCTTCCCCATACATATTACATTACCTTCTATTCTATAATTTTCTTGCTCCGCCGATTGTATGGCTTGCGCGCTCGCGCTCTACCTTTTATTACTGTAGTGTCCGTTTCACGAAAGTAGTCCCGTGGCTTAAACCGTAACTCTTTGCAATAAGAGCGAAAATAATGCTATATGCTATATTCTTTCGTGGAACGAACTCTAAATGTAAATTAAATTAGGAAGAGTCGTGTAAAATGCAGACTTTTCTTCTTTGATTGCAATGCAAGCGAGAAGGCGCTTTAAATAATACAACAACATGAAGCTGAATATGGTTTGTCAAAAACCTGCCAGCCGCTGCGCTGTCGACTGCTGCCCGGTGTGAATTGAGCCTAACGAAACTGCAGTAACAACCCCTATGAATGGCAATAGGCTCGCCACCATGGGATTTAATCTAATTGGCGAAGAGGTTGTGTTAAATCACCTCTGCCTACCCCTTCGGAGATATAGCCGTGATTTATGTATTTTGTATGTATGTAAATAAAATTACAGCATGTGTTTACAAAGCTAAACACAAATGTCTATCGAGAGTGCTTTACGCGCTAGACATCTTACGTTAGTTTATTTATGTAATCCTAATGTATATTTTGTCCGGGTAGCACCGTAAGTCCAACCGCAGAGCGGAGACGAAGCGCCATTGTGTGTAGAATCACGATGAGGACATACGTATTCGTATTCTTGACATGTACGGTTTTGATTCGGGTAACTGCGTCTATATTGGTAGACGGTATCGGCAACACTTACTGCTGTGGCTACGATGCTAGTTTCATGCTATTATTTTCGGTATCTGGTGCTTAATGTTCTACCCACTATTATGTCATAATTTTACTTTACTTATCAATCTTCTGCTATCTGTCTATCTTCTATGTAAATACTGACTGACATATCAACGCTCAACCCAAACTACTGTGATTAGAAACTTAAAATTATGCACCATGCTTTATTAGCTCAGCATGAACTCCCCTCTTCCTCAAATCCTCATATCATCTTTCACATAACCCATCCATCGCTTCTTCGGTCTTCGGTCTAAGTCTATGCACATCCATACTTAACATACCTCTAGTAACTATAGTATATTTATTACAAACCGTAATATACAATAAGGTAAATTATACAAGATCATTATGAATCCCGTCACTGTTTGTGCTTAGAAATGTAGATTCTCAAAATCTAAGAAAACACTAACAAGTGGGAATTATCAACTAATCTTTATCTAGTATATTTCTTCGTCGCCAGCTTATAAATTGCTTCGTGACTAGAGGTCGACGGCTTGCGAGTTCAATACAATTTGAGCTCGTAAGTTCAATATATTTGGGTCGTATTATTGTCCTGCAGTGGAGAGAGAGAGAGAGAGAGAGAGAGAGAGACGAAAACTCTTAGCATTCAATTGGTTCACCGTGTGGTTGTCTGGTCCATAGTGTGGCAGAGAGCGAATTCAGTGGCAGACTTCTGTTGTGACCCAAGTGTAGGTTTACGGGGCCTCTACACAACTTGTCATGTGAGAGCCGCCTTAGATAGACGTTCAAGTGTAGAACTTACGAAAGCTCTTCACAAGCCAAGGTCTTAAGAAATTTCATAGTTAATTATTAACGAAAAATGTGAACTAGCACTATGCTGATAGGTGACCAAAGTCATACTGATTTTCGTTAAAAAATACAGTTCCCGTTTAATTTAAATGCCTTTAATCACGATACAGCAATCACGATTTGCACACTTTAAACAATATTTTCGGCGCTGCAATAATATCGTGACTTGCGTAATTTACAAGTTTATGTAGAAATCATTGAAAGATGTGTGCGTATTATTCAACTTTTTCACGCTGCCAGTTGTAGAGAGGTATTGCATTTGCTATAAACGAGGCATGTATCACGACAATACTTACTAAATTGGACTGAAATTCTCTTCGATTGTCGAGGTTAACACAAGGCGTTTCAAAACAATCGAAGATATTCTCGAGATATAAAGGAAACATGTATAAAATCTCAAAAACAGGAAAATGATTTATTGAAAAGGTATAAAAAAAGCATTTAACAGATACTGTCAGAATTATTTATACAAAAAAAATGTACATGTAATAATTTTTCTAATCAATGTTCTAATAAATAATCAATTGAACAGAATTTTAAGCGATGAGATTTTTCTTACTGTTCTTGTTCATTGTATTGAATTGCCATCGCAAAATTATATGATATATTAATCGATTGTTTCGTTATGCTCGTAACCTCGGTGAAATAAGGCGATGTTAGGCATCGTATCTCTTTGATACTTGAAAAGTTATTTTTTTTTTAACTAACGAAACATTAATTTTTCGTATCATTATCATCTACTTTCTGACCAGGGGGCCTACTCTGGAACTCCGAACGAACGAACGAACATCTATCCGTCTTTCTCACGCCACTGCGTGTTAAAATAAGAGCGACAAAGACGCAACGACTCGATCGAACGAAATAAACTTCCAGAGTAGCGCCTCAGTTCCTAGATTATCTGGAGTCGAGGAGATGTTTCTTCTTTTATTGATATCGTGTAGACAAAACATCCATCACACCGTATTCCCTTTTGATCCGACCAAAAGATAATTTTGATTGGGATGACAACATTCCAATCAATAGGTACTGCTTAAGGTTTTGGCTTAGTTTTACTTAATTTGCGAGACACCAAGATTTTAATAGATATTTGAAACTTGTTGCTGACAGGTTTGGTGACAGATCGCCCTAATCAAGTTGATCTGCGATTTAGATTTTTATCTAATGTCAAATTCCGACTTAAATGAATCTGTTTCGTTTCTCGTTACACTAGGTTATCGAAGTAAGTTAGGTTAAAACAGTGACCCAGAAAAAGTAAATTGTAATTAACGGATTAGTCCGATTTGCGACCATATTACCAGTAGTTTTTATTGAAATATTTGCTTTCAAGCATTAGATAAATAAATAGGATACGTACAAGAGTGAAAGAAAAAGCCTGTTTCGTCCCCGGTTAAGTCAAGAAGTGTCGTTCACACGAAAACTAATTGCGAGTGACGTTTCCTATTCGATCGCGACACCTCCGGTAATCAAAGTCTCATTATTGATGCTTAATTTTTTTATTTCTTCCTTGTTTAGACAACGATTTGTATGTATTAGACTGGATTGGAAAGGGTTGTCAACATTTTTTACACATTTGGCAACCGCCTACGTATTTATTTTGAAGTTATATGTATATTTGGAAGATAAAGCTATAATTGTATGACCACAAATATTGTATACAATAAATAATTCAAATACTGTATGCATTTCTTGTAGGTGGGTAAAAATTTATAAAAAATATGTTAGCATTAAGATTGTTAATATCTAGAAATAAAATCGCTGTGTGTTAATATGTGCTGTAATACTGTTTTATATATTAAATATTTTTTGAATTTAACGGACAAGTATCAAAAACAACTAACACTACTATATTTTGCGTGATTGCATTTTTCATAGTAAAAATGACTACTGTGTATTGTGTAATTCGCTTTGCAAAATGTGTAATGGTCGAGAATAATAAAAAAATCATAACAATATCAATAAAGAGCAATGTGGACGAATGCTTCTAAAATCTAATTCACGACCCGTTATCCCGTTAATTTATCAACACTTCAATTCGTAAGTAATTACTTATTTTTAATCACAATCTTTGCCATTAAAAATAAGTAATTACTTACGGTCAAATATGCGGTTCGAATGAGCGAGACATTTTACAAGGAATGCTCATAATATGATTGGGTATTAAATTTAGTAATACTCAAGCTTGATAATTTCCTAAACATTTTCAGACGATTTCTTAACTACGACGATATTATTGAATTTTATTAGGTCCAATTAATTATTTAAAGGTAAAGTTTTTCAGTTAAGTATTTCCCGTTGGCCTATCAGAAGCGAATGGTTGACGTTCTAAATTGGAAAGTCTGGAAATAATACTTCAATACAAACGCAAGTAATATTTGAAACAACAAAGGAAACAATTAGTTCACAACAATTGACGCAATTCATACGCTCAAATTGGATGTGAAAACGAAACGCGCAGAGCAATGAGAGCATCCATTTACAAATAAACGGATTATTTAATTACAATGGCGAGATTTGAATTATAATGGTCAGTGTGCATTGTGACATACGACTCATCCGGTTGGTAATCTAGTTTGAATGTCATTCATGAATTAGGTCCACTTCGTAAGTAGTTCGATTGTAGTAAAATGTTGACATCTCTGAGCACTTATTAAAATGTTTGTTTGTTTGTCAAAACAATTTGTGTTTGAGTTCGTTACTTTTTGCTTAACATCGAATAAAAAAAATTATATGTTGTTATTTTCATTGGAAACTTACAATGTATGGTTTTTAATTTTTAACGCTTTTGATTGTAGTGTAGTGGGTATTTACACACGAGCTCTTGTTATTTATTTTATAGATGTAATTGAATAATAATATTACCCGCAGAACCTGATTTGAATGTATGCTAAAGACACGCAGGGACCGTCCGTGCTATGTGTTATGATCAATGTTATGATCATGAATCATGTTATGAATTATTATAAAAACAAATGAACTACACACTGTAGGTACTTGTAGTGAGCGACGCAATTTCATACACCGATCCACTCGACCACAATCTAATTTACGATCGAAATAAATAAAAAAAAAACTCATATCTCGGGCATGAAGCGTGTGAGTCATCCATTCACGAGATGAGCTGTTCCACTGGAGAATGTCAGATTCCGTTCCGAGAACACGTCTTACGGAACTAAGCTTGTAAAGGTATCACACCTTTGCATGACTCATTGGTATGGTATAGTAATGTTTCACGTTATTAACTATACTTGAGCATTTTTTGTTTTATTCATTAACAACAGACATTAGTTCCTAACTAATAAACATACATAACTATTACAAACGAATTAATGGCGAATACCATAAAAATAAAATTAAGTAGTCTTAATATTATTAGTTCCATCCAACCGAATCTAATACAATTTGAAATAATGAATTAATTATTACGTTATTCATTCCGTTTTTCCATTTCTCTCTTAGCTTCTTATGCAACTATCAATATTCTGCAGCGGGTTGCATAAATAAAACAATAATAAGTTTTTATTTGCGACAACTTAATTTAAATCAGAACTAAATTTAAATAGTCTTATTGTAAAGAACGTGGGAAACAAAGGCGACGGTCGTTAGAAAGTAATAAGTTAAATTTGAGCGCCTCCATTAGGCAACGTTCACACCAAGCGTAATGATTGCCGGTGCGTTGGGGCTTAATCACATCATCATATCACCAGCCCTTTAATGTCCCCAGTGCTGGGGCACAGGCCTTCCCTATGGATGGAAGAATTGAGGCTTAATGCCAGGCTTAAAAGCGCACGATGTCTAATTGTAGCTCCGTTTTTTTAATTTTTTTTTGTGCCCTAAGGTGTGCAGGGCAATCCGCTAGTCCGGTCCCGGAGGTTATATCGGACTCGAGTTAGTGCTAAAGACTAAACCCACCTATATGCCATATCCGGGAAAGGGTCTATGTGTTATACATATATGCTATAGGGTCTATAAGGGTCTATAGCCATATGTGGCTGCGTTGAACGCATTGCGATAGATGTTATTTGATTTAAAACAATTAACAAGCAATGCTTTTTGCGTGTGTGAGATAGGAACTACGATTTCTATACGTGTTCTTTCAAGTAAGCCGTCAATAACGCAGTTGACAGATTTGTCATGGAATATGTCAAAGTGAAAATGTCAAAGAGGACAGAATAAAAGCACTCTAAATATGAACGCGGTAGCAGTGATCGGAAAGGGTGTATCGAAACGTTAGGTTTGAACGATGCCTTAGTTAAGTGACGTAACGCGGGCGTAAGTTACGCGCCAACGGCCTAAGTAACGATTATGACTGGATGCTTAGTAAATCGATACAAATGAGATTATAATGGATTTTGTGTCATTTATCGATACACTGTACACACAGCCGTGTGGTGACGGCACCGCAGAATATGGCGGTCACCACGCCTTCTGTATTTTACTGGGTCTTACGCCCCTCGCAGTACTCTAAACTCTGTGCTTACAGGGCAAAGCACAGGAGTGTTTTGCAAACTCGGCTTTCTCAGAACAAGCTCTCTGCGTGTACTTATACAAAAAAAAAAACAAATTATAAGATACAGGTGTTTTTACGACCTCTTTTAAGTAGTTTCTATGTTATTAGTATTACATACTTGCTAGAAGATGTCTGTTCTCTATGTTATTATTTTTAAGAACAGATGTCTTTTACTTTTTGATTTTACAATAGCATAGAGAAAATTATTGAAACAAAGAGGAGCTTGTGGATTTTATTTGTCCCATGGTGTAGCATATTTTTTATTACACAAGACCTACGGGATACGGGACCCATTAATCGGCAGGAGTGTTTATCCAGAGTACATATTTATTTGTTTGTACTTGCAATAATGACAACAAGTGCTGGCTATTGACAAATAACTACGCTTCAGCATTCACAAGCTACCGGGCGTTCGCGTTCCGAGAAAAACACCGATCAAGATACATGGCCACAATGTCATAATAAATTGAACTTTATTGCATGTCAATAAAGTATTTCTTGGTGAGTCATTCCCTACTAGTCTGTGCGACAGGTATGAGATTAAATGCTTACATAATGACACAGTTGCGCCTTATTGATATGGCCCTTAATCATCGGGAACATTTGAAATTAGCAAAGAAACCACCAAAGCTTGGCTTAGTTTAGTTCTCATCGTAAATAAATGAGAGCTAATTAATGTAAACTACGATTAAAAGTTATATTAACCAAATTATGTAGGGGACATGTCAACATACACATAATATAGATGATAACATTTTCTTTGTGATGACGCCAGAGAAGAATACAATTTGAAGGTTTTTCTAATGATGAATTGGCAGCATCGTGCCTAGTGCACTACCTAGGCTACCTAGGACGTAGATGGCAATATATTATAGATAGACTCGTTTCCTAATACATTACCACAAACAGCTGACGAAATTTAACTACTCCATGGGTAAGAAAGCCGTGATTTATGTATGTAATTAGGGGGCGAGCCTATTTTTCGTATACAACATGAAAAGATAAAGTGCACACACCACGACACCCATGCTAAGTTTATAAAAACTATGGTGATATAAAATAGTAGATATTTTTTATCGCCCGAGGTGAGTTAATAATTATGTCACCCCCTGACCAGGAAGTGCGATTTTCCGCAGGTACGCCCAGCGGACGGAAAAAACCACTTTCCGGTCATGAATGACATAAAAATCATTGATGTAATATTAATTTTCGAATTTTCCATATATTGTGCTTTTCTGACGGAATAATTTATGTGCGGGAAGAATAAGAAAATTTAACAGTTTCGTTTTAATCACAGCATAGTATTTATAAAACTTCTGTCGCACTCAGAGACGTCAATTAACTTTAATGAATACTTTATGTCGAAAAATTTAATTTAAATCTAAACATAGATCTAGCAAGTATAGCGACTAGTTTTGAATTGTCATTTTTTGACATTAAATACTCATTAAAGTTAATTGACGTCTCTGAGTGCGGCAGTAAGTTAGCTTGGGTAGTATTCAGGGTGTGCGTTATTTACGTAACAACATGTGGTATGTATGTTAGAAACTGCGGAGCAACGCACCCGTAAGTAGATTGTGTTTTCTTTTTCTTACTAAAGGTAAGTGCCACATGCCAGATTAATAATCAAGTCTGGCCTGCGCCTGCGCAACTTGATCGGTTGACTCACCTAGCCTGGCGGACACTTTCGCTGACAGGGAAACGACGCACCTCCCGTTCTGCGAAGGAAAGGAAATAAATTAAAAAATGTTGTGATACACTAACCCCCGAATACAGAAACGCTACTCAAATTTTGAGCACTGCATAAAGAGTTAAATGGACAATACCTGTCAGATTTTTTTGACAATACCTGTCAGTATTGTAAAACGTCAATTTTGACAATACTTTAATGTTAAACAGGACTCAAACTTTGAGTAGCGTTTCTGTATTTGGGGGTAGGTGATTTATTGATAAGCGAACATTTCACGAGTCACTATGCCGCACTCAGAGACTACCTTTAAGTTCAGGTGGTCTTTTTACATTTACGCCAATTAAAATTATGTTATTGAAAATGGGATTATTTAATTTTAGATTTTATTAATATTATTGTCAAAACGTGAAATTTTGATGTACGAAATTTAGATTTAAGATTTAAATTTAAAATTGAATGACTATACAAAAATATACATCCCACTTAAGTACTTACAAATCTACTACATAAACAGGCATGACTGCAAGAAAAATGTCTGTATTCATCCTCTTTTTAAATATAATATCATTGGTATTCATAACACAAACAATTGCCCTTACCAGAATTTTTTCTTATTTTATTTGAAATGTAATTTTTTTTTGATAAGTTGCATTGGATTTACCTAAAATAATAACCCATGGATTCAGAAAAATGAATTGTAAAATGGCCTTTTAGACTACCTGAACATCAGACCAAACCGGCTGTCAATAAATGATGTTCAGTGAATTTACTCGTTACTAAAACGTTAAATTGAAGGGTCTCATTAAAAAGGTTACGGTAAGCCATTGAAGGGAACTGTCCCCGGCATTGTACTGGTCTGGACACATTAAGGTGCTTTTTATGGGGTTGGGAGCTTGTTAGGTTACATTATGTGACCAAGAACTGGATATATGGACGAGGAAGTCAATAGAGAACCAATGGGACCAGATACCGTTGAGATCTGGTCGCAATACGCATCGTTTCGTGGAAAAAGGTGTTACGGACGGAATTTCTAAGAGTAACATTTGATTTCTATTAGAACATTATATAAATGCTAGAAAAGTTATATTACATAGAAAAAGAGACCAGAAAAATTATGCGTAAATGATTTTTCTAATTTTTTTGCAGTAGTATTATTTATGGTGTTCATAATAATAAATTTTGTAGTTAAAAAATAATTAACTAATGACAATTATATCGTCTTTAGTCGAAACAAATAAAACCAGAGTTTTATTGTCGTATTGTGTCGGTCTTGTTATTTTGTCATCTCGCAATATCAAAATCCCTTGTCCCTCCTCCGTCAAGTCCCAGTGACACGTCCGTTCTCTCTGTCCGTCCATCTATGTCCAAATATTGTTGTTGCGACGTCCAACCTACATAGTGGATATGCAGGTTGGACGTCGCAACAAATTTGGACTGTTCTCCAAGCAATTAGGTTCCAAAGAACACAGACGCAAACACAGTTACTACGAGAATATTTCAAAAGAGCGGGAAATTACCAATAAGCGTATGGATGGGTTTATAAATAAATTTCAATTTAGTAACATCTCTTACGATTTAATGGACGCCGGGTGAAAGGTTAACTGATTTTCGTGCTGCACCCCACAAACGGTTACTTCTGGCTCTGTTTAACTAACGAAATCTTCAGATGGTGTAGCTGTACAACATGTAGTCTTATTTTCGTGCTTACTGTAGTCTGTATCGCGTTACGAATATTACTCTTGAATATATTTCTTGCCCTTATCCCACTCTAGGCGGGGTTGGCACAACTGGTTTTCTTCTTCCACTCCTCTCGCTATCATATCCTTTTTTACACAATCCATTCATCGTTTCTTTGGTCTTCCTCTCCTTCTACGTTTTTTCATGTTCATACCTAACATTAAATGATTTTTCTTAATCATAGCTTTCATCTCCCTTCCCTCTAAATTACATACGTACATACATAAATCACGCCTATATTCCCGAAGGGGTAGGCAGAGGTGAATTAACACCCACTTTTCGCCAATTATGTTCGGTCCTCTGTAACAGGTGGCGAGCCTATTGCCATATATCGAGCACATAAATCGCATTACAAATTTATATTGCTAGGTGGTATGAGATAAATGCTGCTGCCCGTTACTCATTGCTGTCTTTACCCTTAGTCGCCTTGTACGACACCCACGGGAGAGATGGGGGTGGTGACAATTGTATTCTCCTCTGCCGTTACCACACGGCCTCTAAATTAATTTTAGCCAATTGTAATTCGTCGTCTAAAGAAGATGCTTTGAGCAATTTAATTTCCAGACCCAATACCGGTGCTTTTATTGCATCTTTATAAGACGTCTAAGACCAGAGTGATGGAATTAAGATGGATTTCCTTACAGACTTCATGCTCCGCAATTATAAGCCGTAATACACGCCGTTTATTTAAATGTAAATCTCCATCGGCTGAGGCTTGCCTATTAAAACGTCCAGGGTAACAGTTACCTTCGTTCACTTTGCGGGAAACCGCGGATTTATCGATTGCAACAATCACTCAAAACTGTCGGGCCTTTGGGTGTTTTGTTCCATCACTGATTAGTACTAATAACAAATAAATAATAATAAAAATTGGTTACACTGACACCTATTCTCTAGCTCAAAGTAAGTGACATAAGCACTTGTGTTATGGATAATGGCAACTGACAACTGACAAATTTAAATATATTTAACTGAATAATTATTTACAGAAACATTTATAATAAGTATACTACATTCTTCTATGCTGGCCTGGAAGCGAACGAATAACGTAGAATAGGCCAGCCCATTGGTGTCGTAAAAGTCGACTAAGGGAGATTGCCCGGTGTAGACCAATAAGCACCTTGGGGCACCCGAATGGTGGAGGGCAAACCACCAACAACAGCATACCAAAAGAGGGTTAGTATCAGGCAGGCGGCCGGCTGTAAAACCTAAGCCAAAACTTTGAGCAGTATGGATTGGAATGTTGTCACTCCAACTACTCTCTTTGTTCGTCGGTCTCTCGACATGGTCCGTTACGTCTATTTTCACATTCATGACTCGGGAGCAAATGTCTGTGTTCAACAATTTAGTCCTACCAGTGCACTGCAGTTTTGAGAAAGTGTAATCTGTAAAAGCATTAACTCGGAAAGTTCGGAAAAAGATACGCGAGTTTGTTCTGGAAATAACAATAATATTTGATTTCATCTTCTTGCCTTGTTCTCATGTTATCTGGGGCCGGAAGCTCCTTGTTTACTTGAAATAACTATTTAATAAATCGACTTCAAATTAAAGATATGGAGTATGTTTTATAACGATTATATGGATTTATGTAGAGATGTGTTGTTTTGTTTTAGATTGACCACCCGCACGTTCAGGTATTAACTAGTCGCCTGGTAAATGCCGATATTTTATGTGCCTTGCTCCATTGAGATAAAGTTCAGATTGGCTGACGCATTACTCGATGTGTGGCTGTCTGAAGCTGAATTGGTGAAATTTAACACCCCATCCGCCAGATAAGGCGAAGATATTATACTTACAGCTGTACATTGCCGTTTTTATGCAACACTTTAGCTGTAACCGGAGGCGTGGGCGGAAATATACTTTGATCGCAGCAATGGTGTTGTTTTCGTGTTCCAAGTAATACGTATATGGTGGGAATAGGAGATATAATGGCACCGTTGGGATAACGCAGGATGCTGCAGTTTAGTATAGATAACAAAATAAGCATATTATTTAAGTCATTTAGGTTTAAAATGTCGTTACCGCATGGTGATCAATAGATTAGAATACAATTTTCACTACCCATATTTCTCTGGGTTTGGTAAAAAGCGACTAAGGATCAGTATAGAGTCGAAGTATCTCAATGGTGTTTTGCTGAAAAGTATTACTTTTTACTGGCACAATGTGTTAGTGACATTAGAACAGTCACTCAAACAAAAAATAACAGATAGGTGTAGGTACATGAATTTTTTAATTTGTTGTTATTTTATTATGCATATTATTATTATTTTATCATAAGAATAAAAAAAAATATTGATTTTTTTATGAAAATAGTAAAAGAACATGTTTTGTAGATGCCGTGGTTTAACAGTGTATAGCGAGAATAGCGCTCATTTATATATTTTGCTAGAAAATGCCTTAACTGCTGCAGTCAGAGACGTCAATTAACTTAAATGAGTACTTAATATCAAAAAATTTCCTAGACCGGTAAAAATAGTTTTGAAGCGACTAGTTTTGAATTGTACTTTTTTGTGTTAAAAAAAATTATGATAATGTCAAATAATTGGTTTGCGCCCAAGTTGAAATTGCACGTGATTATTCAAAAATTATAATAATGAGGAAAACAAACAGTGACGTAGATACACTGTGACAATGCGATGGGTTTCCGACAAACTTCCTTAGAAACCCAACTAATTGCGTTTAGGAAACAACGTGCACCACCTAGTAGGCACGGAAAAATAGGGCTGTCAAGTGTTGCCGTGTGGTGACGGCAGAGTAGAATACAATTGTCACCACCCCAAATCTCTCCCGTGGGTGTCGTACAAGGCGACTAAGGATAAATCAGTGATGGGGAATGACTCTTATACCACATAACAATAGTACTGCGACTTTTGTGCCCGATAAATGGCAATAGGCTCGCCACCTATTACATGGGAACTAACATAATTGGCGAAACGTGGGTACTAGTTCACCCTTGTCTAACCCTTCGGGGATATAGGCGTGATTTATGTATGTATGTATTTAAGTGTTAAATAATTGATTTTATGAATACAATTAAAACAATAAAAATTAAAAATATATATATAATTTGAAAATGAAATGTTTTTGTTAACTGTTCTTATTTTTTTTTTACAATATCGCTTGTTAAACTTTTGACCTTAAGCTTTTGCCCAGAACTCAAAAACCCCACCAAACATTTCATTAGAAAAGTCATTTTTATGTTATGATTTTAACTTTAGACTTAATAAAATCATTAGGTAAGACATGATTTTAAGTCTTATTGGTGTAGTGTTTTTGTATTCAGTGAGTATTCTACATTAAATAGTTAGCAAGAGTAGGCAGTATATAATATTATTATAAGCGCTTTTGTTATTTATAAACTGGATGACGTTAAAAATAGGTCCATATAGGAAAAATAGTAGACAAAAGAAAAGAAACATATTTCACGAAAGTCGTAATATAAATTCGACGGCCGGCTTGGTCGAATGCTCAGATTGCTGGGTATTGGCCAAGAGGTCCCGGGTTCGAATCCTGGTAGGGGCAAATTTTGTGATAAACACAAATATTTGTTCCCGAGTCATGGTTGTGTTTATGTTTAAGTAGTATATTTCAACATTTATATACATAATTATATTAAAAAATATGTCCGTCATCTAGTATCCATAACACAAGTGCTTAGGCTACTTACTTTGAGCTAGATGATAGGTGTGAGTGTAAAAAATATTTATTTATTTATTTATTATTTATTTAAATTAAGTAGCGGCAGCCCTATGTAAACTATCCAGGTAACACGAGGATGAACCGTGCGTGTGCGCACATAGCGCGTGTAACTTGCACGCACGAGTTCGTGTCGCCAGTTCTTACTGGTACTGTCGCCCGTATGTCAAACTGAACACGCACCTTGAAAATTAACGCTTATTACCAAACATTAGAATGCGTATAGCGTTAAAGCCATGACGGGTTGCCCATGGTACTCGGTAGTTGGACAACAATACAAGCTAGAATGACAATATGTCGCGACAGTTCACTTGAAAGTTCAACGAAATCATGCCCATATCCCCGAGGGGGTAGGCAGATGTGAATGAACACCCAGTTTTCGTCACTTAGATTAGGTCCCATGTAATAGGTGGCGAGCCTATTGCATAGGGCACGTAAATCGAAGTATATATATTTCGAAGTGGCATAAGAGGACCACTGATGTCTTTACCCTAGTCGCCTTGTACGATACCCGCGGGAGAGACGGGGGTGGTGACAACCGTTTTCTGCTCTACCGTCACCACAAGGCAAAAGATTACCTCATATTATTTCCACGAAATATTTTACTTGGATTTATTCAATGGAAAAATCAATTTATGATATTGATGACGAACGCAAAACATACCAAAACGACAATCCGTCATAGTTCCCAAGAAAACGTTAACTACCTTCGAAAGTGAAACATTTGCGTTACTTTGAAATACTGACTTACTGAAATAAAAGTTTACAAGACATATTACCTAAATAAGTTACCAGTCCCCCCAAATCTCTCCCGTGGGTGTTGTACAAGGCGACTAAGGATAAATCAGTGATGAGGAATGGGCAGCAGCGTTCCTCTTATACCACCTAGCAACGTACTGCGACACTTTTGTGCCCGATATATGGCAATAGGCTCGCTCACCTATTACATGGGACCTAACATGATTGGCGAAATGTGGGTGCTAGTTCACCTCTGCCTACCCATTCGGGGATATAGGCGTGATTTATGTATGTATGTAGTTACCAGTCCAATCTCAAGATTCAAGTACCAATCTCAGTACCAATCTCCAACGTGTCACATTGGTGACTGGTAAACCGTATTATAAGTACAAAAAATCTTAACAAATTAGTGGCTGCAATTAACTGTAACCAACAAAATTGTGGTTAAAAAAAGCACGAAAAATCAGCCGCATCAACACTGTAATTTTACGAACTTTTTTCTAAACACAATTTTCTTTGTAATAATTTTCCTCCTTACATTTATAATGATGTTCAAATAAAAATGTAATTATCACTTTGTCGTAAAACTCGTAAACTTGGTCCTTGAACTCGAGATGCGCGCAGAGGGGTCATGGATGAAATTTTTCTTCACTTTTCATTTCGATTCACGACGATAAGACACGGCACGGTAAGGTTACGCAAGCCAAATTAGTATCGCTCGTAATATTATAGAGAGTGAACGAACCTGTTTTTAAATACATAGCCGCGTTAATAGGGCTGCCTTATACAAGTAGAAGTTTATTTTCACAATAAATCAATGTTTCTTTTTTAACATTATTTAAGGCCCTGTTGGGCGAAAAAGGCGATTTTTAAAACAATCTGCGACATTTAACGTAGTGTTTTTACAAGTCTGAAAAAAAAAGTTTGCGCCCGCCGTGTGGTGAAGGCGGTACCGGGGGTGTCGTGTCGTACAGTCAACTACCCAAACAGACTACCCAAAACTGTCAAATTTCTTCATTCGATTGTCAACCTTATCTTGTTGGCAGTAGAGCTAAAAGTCGACTGAGAAAATTTAACATTTTGTGGTCGTCTGACGTGCTGTTGTCTGTACAAGGGTTAAGACAGCAACGCGTAATGGGCAGCAATGTTCCTCTTATCTTATACCATCTAGCGACCTGCGATTAACGTTTCCGATAGATGACAATAGGCTCGCCCCTTATCGACATGGTAATTGGCGAAACTTTGTTGTTAATACACTTCTGTGTAATCCTTCTAAGGCTCGAGTTCACCAACACGTAAATCAAGCTATTAAAATATAATCAGCAGTTTTTAACAGTTCTTCCATACAGTAAAATGTCAAAACCAGACGGTTGAATAATAATCGCCTGTTTAAGTGCTGGAACTCCAGTGTGGATAGGATAAATTAAAAGGCGTGATTTATGTATGTAATAAAAAGCTCTATTGAAAAAGATACACTTTTCTTGGAGTGACAACCCTAAGCCTGGCTACAACTTGTTCAACTAAAATGTCGCCCGGCTCATTTGCCTAGAAACTTACGGCGTAACGCGATCCCATGTAGAGTTCCGACGCTTTTTAGGAATGTAGAGTGCTCTAAGTAGCGGATAAATTGTTTGTTTGAAATGTTGTTTTTGTCAGAATTTCGAGAGCCTACAAGTGAGGCAGTCTAGCTAGAGTCGAGTGTGTAACCTTTTTTAGGTCGGAAACACGTTTACTTTTAATCACGAATGAAATGGGAACGTACTCTTAACGTAGTAAGTGCCCTTCATACTTGCATAAAAAGTTCCGTTAAAGCTCTCATCTTGTGAGGGTCTTAGGACGACTAACACCGTGATGGTATTATTGATATTTATTTCAACTTTATGTATAATTTTAAGGATTAAGACAATGATGAGCAATAGAAGCCGATAGATGGCAATAGGCGAGCCTACCACCGATTACATGGATGCGAACATAATTGGCGAAAAGTGGGTGTTAATTCACCTCTGCCTACCTATTCGGGAATAAAGGCTTGATTTGTGTGCGTGGGTGTGTGTGTAAAATGTTAAAAAATGATTACAGAGAAAAAGAAGTCTCAAAGAATATTTCGAAAAAATTTCCCGCAACAGGACCAAACTTTTTAAAAATATGGGTGGTTCGTCATCTGTAGGCCTGTTCGTTAACTTTTTTGACACTTGAGAGTGATAATCACTGAACTATTTACTGATCCATTACTACTTTACTATAACGCAAATACTGGTCCCAAGTGCCTACGGCCCATTTAGGACGAGTTGAAGAAAACCAAAAATAATTAAAAATCTCATATCTGACCTCTTTTGCATTGTAATAAAGATGAATGTGAACGCGGGCTTTGGTTAGGGGCGAAGTACTCAAGTACGTTTGATAGATAGGATTTTTTTCGTGTAATTGTGTATGTAATGCACAATATTTGATTATGCTTGTCAAATTGAAATTTCGGTTTATATTGTGAAAGGCGCGAGCTTAATATGAAGGTTTTTAGCAGTTTTGTTTGGTCAAGGCAAGGGAAGGGCGGAAAAATTGACACAGTGGACAAGATGGATGCATGTGCATTCACAACATTCTGGTTTGCAATGTCGATGTCAATTTTTCATAAATAAATAGCTCTCTTGTTTTTCATTTAGTTCAAATGCCTAAGCAGCTTTGTATTATGGATACAGCTGCTTAACTAACTAGATGACGCACAAACATAAGTAGACACATTATAATTATACAATATTGAAAACAAATTACATGATCATACAAACAAACATCCGTGTCTTTTAATATTAAAGTCCGTGTTCAAATATAATAATTTTCCTCCACCATAATCGTAGCCGAGTTTCCGGGGGATATGCCTGTATTTCAAGGCAGTTAAGGCTGAAAATTAAATGAAGAATTTTCAGGGTTTTTATTATTTGTTATGCTAGGTATACGTGTTGCTAACATATATGAGATCGAATCAACGAACTATCCACTTATATGTAAGTTTTTGACTTTTATTAAGCATTGGCTAATATGTAATTAAAATGGTTGCTATACCAAAAGTTGTTTTATAAAAAGGTCATCTATGTGTCCGATAAAAAAAATGCCGATTTCAAAGTGTTAAGATGTGTTGTTGTCAAATCTACAAACCAGTTCCTTTTGATGTAGTTGGACCTCTTTGAATTTGATTGCTAAATGTCCATGGCGTAAACAGCGATGAAGTAACTAGTATTGTAACTTTGTATGCTGGATCCAGTGTCCCAGTTATCATCTAAATTGGCACTGGTTCACCATGAGGAGTTTGGGTCCTTTGATGCGACACTGTTTCGGCCATTAAAGTTTTTATGTTACACCTGCCCGTAAAAGGACTTTTCCGCCGGCTACGTTTACTGAAAATCCCACTTCCTGGTCAGGGGTATAAAACTTATGTTACTTCGGCGACAAAAAAGAAGGGCTCAGATCGCATTATATTATTTATCGTCAATTACTTTGAACTGAGACATTTTTTGTTTTATCCCTTTGGTATATGCTGGAGGTACTATTATTAAAGGTAGACAGGAAAGCTTTTGACCTTCATCTCATCTGATAGTAAGTAACGATAATGGGGCGAATATGGAACGGAGCTTCACCTGGAATCCTCTACCACAGAGGGGCTGGCTGTTTTATGATAAGTTGTCGGAACACAATAATGCTGTTAACATTATTAATATGGCGAAAGATTATGAGATGGTGGTAGCTAGTCAGGCGGACTTGAGAAAAGTCCTACCATCAACCGAACAGAGTGTTACTTCTCTGGAACACTATGTATAGAACAGATTCCGGTGTTTTATACATAGTATTGCAGAGAAAAATTAAAACAAAAATTCCAATACTCGATTTCAACAACGCGGTAAAACGTCCTCAAACGAAGTGTAATTTACTGCAGTCATTTCGAACTATGGAAACTTTTTAAACGGCTCTATGCTTTCGTGTGTTAAAAACAAATATGTATACAGATATAAATCACCGTAATAGTTAGTAGATACTAATACTTAGCGGTATTTTAAAACTTTCTAACACACGTCCCCGGTTACCATGACTACCTGTCCGGTGCATTTCTACTTATATGGATGTAATAGCTTGTTATCAGGAAACGCCTATTGGTTTACGAGGTCCAAAAGCCTTCCATTACCAACTTTGACGGCCGGTTTGGTCGCTGGCTATTTGTCAAGAGGTACAGCGTTCGAATCCTGGTCGGAGCGAATATTTGTGATTAACACACTATTTTAAATGATAAACATTATTAATAGAATATAAAATTTGAATCTCTTTTGCAACACAACAACATTACAACAACTCTTTTGTGTGCTACATTAGATGCTTTAACTACAGAATATCAGTGGGTAGTACTCATAATATGAGAAACACACATATAAAGTTATGTTTTGATTGTAGATTATCAATATCTACAAGTCCCTTTAGTTCGGCAAGATGGTTTTGCAGGACATCTGGTATGACCATGCTTTACCATTATTAAACAAATAATTCCAGAACTTTCATAACAAAATAGTTATTTTGAGTATTATAACAACAATGTTAAATAACAATGGTTAAATAACAAACATTATGACCATGAGAAAGTTTAAGAAAATATGTTGCCTATTTCGTCTAACTAAATGAACGCCGTTACATCGTTAATGTTCAAATGAAATAAGTGTGACGCATTTTATGGTAAGGAAAACATAAAGGTAGTTAGTCAAGAAAAAACATTGATAATTTTTTTTTATCTGTAGCAAAGCATGTTGTCACTATAGGGAAATTACATGTTTTCATTTATTTACTAATTAAAAATAACTTAGTTATTCTAGGAAACCACTTTTCTATGTTCCGAAATTTGAACAGTTTGATACCAACATGAATAATTCATATGGTCCCTTCATTCTATAACATTCGTTGTTATCAACTGTTTCGACATTTTGATCGTAATCAATAATTTAAAGCAAACCTCATTTTATCATTATCAGTTAAAACTAGGTTGGTGATCGAAAGTGATTACAGGTTATATGGGTTGGGTTTAAATGTCTATCCTATGAATGTACTGGGTTTATTTGCTCTTAACAATGTACGACAAAAACTGAAAATTTTTCATCATCACACGAGTTTTGCAGCTTTATTAGGTAGAGGTACTACAAAACTGACGGCTGAAAAAAAAGTTTATTATATGAGGAACGATACTGAAGTAAATTAAGTACAATTAATAAATTACTGACTACTTATAATAAATTTTATGGGTATAGCTGCTTTTCAAATGAACAATCATTTCTAAGCCAGGTGACTATGTTTAAATAAAAAATCAAAGCTTAGAGAAAATATTTTTTGAAATTAGAGAAGATATTATTTAAAATTGGGGTAAGAATTTGTTTTAATCAAACCATTTCATATTTTATACCGTGTCCCTTATAAACCTAAAGAAAATCTGCATAGTTTTTGTAGAGCTTCTGAGGCATTCTATGCACCTAATGCTATTAACTGAAGCCCCAATAAAACTGTTTGCGTGCACCAATCGCTAGTTGTCAACTCGAATAGTACTTTCCTGTTTTATTTCATAGGAGCCTATTTTTACTACCTCCTAGTACGTTGACATAATATTTTTCTTACAATTAATTTTCAAAAATCGAATACAATGTATATTTTGTGAACAAAAATTATTTTATTCGAGTTTACAAAATCTAAAGACTGGTATAAATTAAGTGTTCCCATATTTCTATCTATTTAATGGTCATGTATTGGGCATGAAATAAGGCATGAAATAAGCTGACGAACGCGAGTGTTTAAACTTAAAACAGCTCTGCCTGCCACTTTAGAGGAGATGAGCGTGATTTTTTATAATATAAGTAATATTATATTACGATAAGGCTAAACGATTATCTTAAAGCCTAACCCCCGAATACTGAAACGCTACTCAAATTTTGAGCACTGCTTAGAAAGCTAAGTGTAAAATACCTGTCAGAATTTGTATGGATAAACGTTTATTTTGGCAATTCTTACATGTTAAGCCGGAATCAAACTTTGAGTAGGGTTTCAGTATTCGGGGGTAGGAACACTGCTTAATTGTGTTGATAAGACAATGTTTACAATTCAAAATACTAGGCTACCAGAACTTGTGATAACGTGTCACGTTACCCGGTTAATCCTAAACGGAGTACATGCCGCTATTAGGCGCGTATTAACTGTTCAATGGACAGGAAGTCATAACATGTCGGCCGTACAACGGGTTGGCCGATATACGAAGCGCCATTGCCGTGATTAAAAAGTATACCGACCACAGACACGAAAGGGCGCGAAGGAAAATGATATGGGGCGGATAGAAAGTGGAATACTAGTATAAATAATTTGTGACTAAACGTTAATTATGTAGGTGCACAAATTATTAGTTACAGTTATGATTAACAACATCGATTAATTGTTTCATAATTGTATGCCTTGACGATTCATAAGTGTATTGTAATCATGATATGTATAAATGAATTTTGACTTTTGACCAAAAAATATTTGTATGTTGTAATCGTCAACAAACAATATTCAATTGTTTTTATTCCATTTGTTATTTTATTCCATTTAGTATTTGTAGTAGGTAATTTAATATTATTTAACTTTTATATGTATTTAACACAAATAAATGTTGTGTTAAATTCAACGTCTGGCTTAATATATTATGACAATAAAACAATACTTTATTTACACAAAAACCAAATGATAAAAACTTTAACAATTTTTTATTTAAAAAACAAAAATCACGCCTATCTTATTAGCCGATAAGTAATTTATTGTTTTAATTTTTAAAGATTCATAATCATAATTATAAAGAGAGTTTCGATACACACCGTAATACCTAAATCGATGAAGATTTACGATACGTGTGTACGCATTTGTTACGTATTATTCAAATGCTGCGTTGAATATTTATTTAATTTAAATTCCTACCTGTCTTGTATTATGCAATAATTAGGCATTTGAATGATTTTCTCTTGTGTTTATTTATTGACCAATTAAGAACTCAAGTGTATTGAAATTTATTCATCTTACAACAAAATGCCAATTTTACTCACCGTTACAAATAAATATTTAACACAAATTTTACATTTTTGATCATCTAAGGCTTGAATCTAGAAAATTGTTTTGAAAATTGATCGATGTGCGTTGATGTAAGCAACTATTATGCCAAATAGCTTTACCTGGCACAGACTATATTAAAGCATAAACACAAGAGAAAATAAGCCATGCCATGGGAGTTTAAGCACTTTCAGGTTAAGGGGCGTTTGGTGACACCATAACATTATAACGGTCGGTGGACTTATCCCTAGGGCCTTCACAGCATCTATCTTCACATTACCTAACAGGCATCTTCCCAGTTATACTATTATAACGAAGAACGTCATTGTGCAAAAAACAAAATATAGCACAAAGTATTATTTTATGCAGAGGACGCGGGTTCAATTCCCGCATCAAGATTATATTTCTTCTATAACTTTTTCTAACCACAAATTTCCTTATCTAACTTGCTCGTTGTGCACACAGAATTAATGTTCGGGAAGTGGCAGAAACGAGTTTCAAATCAACAAGGCTCTCCAGGTGTCCAGACAGAGGCAGATGTATTCGTTTAGTTACCAGTACGCTAACCAGAGTGGCGAGTTGTCGAGTTTTAGAGTTGTCGATTATCTTGCAAACATCTGGCGAGATCGGGTTCTAGCTGGGTGTTGTAGCCAACCTGTATGATGCTATGTTTTACAGATCCATATAAACCCTTTGTTATGTGGGATGTTGCAATTAATTAAAACTAATTGCTCTTGAGTTATTCTATATTTATTATAATCAGATCAACTTAAATTATTGTTACAAGATTAAATTACGACCAGCACTCAAAGACATAGACTCAGCTTAGTTGTTATAAAAATACTAAGACCAACGTGTTATGCCCATACAGCCAAGTACAACATACAACATCTCCCTTCTTTACAATATTTTTCCAAAAAACATTAGTTAAATACAAACTTGTTACACAATTTTAATCTTGACATTAAAACAAAACTAATTCTTATGAACTACTTATTTAACACTTTTAATTAACCTTATAATTAAATGTAGGTAATATTAATGTAACAATATTAAAAATAATCTGTTAAATGTTTTGGTCTTTTGATTTCTCTACCACTTCTAGTTCTTATACAATTGTCCTTTACTACATTATTTGCTTCATTTTGAATCATTACACTTTCTTCTTTATTAATATCTAAATTTACAATGTTGTCATTATTCTCATGCCTTTCTAAATAATCATAATTCCCCTCTTTATTCTCCTTATATTTTCCTCCCTCAATTAAATATTTTCTATTTCTTACAATTACATCTCCATTTTCTTTTTTAACAAAATAAGATCTTGGGTTCAACCCTTTTCTTACTACCATACCACTCTCATGAGGTTTCCTATGAAACTCATTCTGTATTTTAACTATCTGACCTTGCCTTAAATCTGACAAACTTCTTGTTCCTCTATTATAATATTTTTCTTGTTGCATTTGTCTTTCCATTAAAATTTCTCTAAATTTATCTTTTACATTGTCATTAAAAGCTTTATTTATATTTATATCTGGTATAATGTGTTTTATATTTCTATTATATAACAATTCCGCAGGAGATTTATTATTTTGAGTTTCTATGGGTGTATTTCTATATATAAGCAATCCTAAATATATATCTTTATTGTCATAAATTATTTTTTTCAACATCTTTTTCACTGTCTGAATGTATCTTTCTGCTAAGCCATTTGCTTGATGATGTTTAGGACTAACTATTTTATGTTCAAAGTTCCACATTTTGACAAATTTTTTAAATTCTACACTAGTAAATTGAGTACCTGAATCTGTATACAGTACATTTGCTATGCCATTTCTAGAAAAAATTTCCTTTATACAATCAATTACAGCTTTAGCATACAAATTTTCTAATTCTTTGATTTCAACAAATTTGCTAAATGAATCAACTAGTAAAATATAAGGTTTCCTGTATAAGAAAAAGATATCAGCTGAAATAATTTGCCATGGCCCTTCGGCTATCTCCTTATTAATTATAGGTTCTTTTTTATTATTATTTTGAAAACTTTTACACACATCACAATTTTGTATTTTATCTTCTATTTCTTTACACATGTTTGGCCAAAATAGGGATTTCCTAGCTAATGCTTTGCATTTTTCTATTCCTAAATGTGCATAATGAATTTTATTTAAAGTTTCTTTTCTCATGCTTTTTGGTATAACAATTTGACTGTTTTTCACAATTAAGCCATCACATTCTCCTAACTCATCTTTATAACTATAGTATATCTTAACATCACTGTGTATTAAATGTTTATTTTCTGGCCACCCATTTTTTATATAACCTAATAAAATTTGCAACTCACTGTCTTTTTTAGTTTCATTCTTCAATTCTATCATTTTAGCATCGGTAATGTGATAGCTATTCAAAACCATACCCACATGGGTCTCTATATCTAAGTCATATGATTTTATTGTATTATTTAAATGAGATCTACTTAAATGATCTGCAATTAACAAATCTTTCCCTGGTTTATATACTAAATTAAAATTATAAGGTTGTAAAGCTGTTCTGATGCGTTGTAACCTAATCGGACTTTTATTCAAAGGCTTTGAAAAAATTGCAACTAGGGGTTTATGGTCTGTCTCTACTTTAAAATTTTGTCCATACAAATATTGATTAAATTTTGTACATCCATATAAAATTGCTAAACTTTCTTTTTCTATTTGACTATAATCTTTCTCTGTATCTGTCATTGCTCTTGAACCATATGCTATCGGTTGTCCATTCTGTAAAATCACTGCACCTAATCCTGCTTTACTTGCATCTACACTTAATGTTATACTTTTATTCATGTCAAAATAAGCTAATACTGGTGGTTCACTAATTAATTTAATTATTTGATTAAAAGCATTTCTGTGTGTATCTGCCCATTGAAATAAAACATTCTTTTTAAGCAATTCCCTAAGCGGAGAAGTTATTTCTGAAATATTTGGAATAAATTTTGCAATATAGTTTATCATTCCTAGAAATCTTAACAAGTCTTTTTGATTTTTCGGTTCTGGCATTTTCTTTATTGCTTCTACTCTTTCTTCGTCTAATTTTAATCCTTCTTTTGTTAAAATATGCCCTAAATACTTAACTTCTTTTTGATTAAATTTGCATTTATCTAAATTAAATTTTACTCCAAATTCTTTAGCACGTAGTAGTACTTTCTCTAAAATTCTATTACTTTCCTCTTCAGTTTTAGCATAAATTAACAAATCATCGATAAAAATACACACTCCCTCTATGTTGAAAATATTACTATAAACTCTTTGAAAAACCTCTGGACTGGAACAAAGACCAAAAGGTAATCTGTTAAAACAGTATCGACCATATGGTGTATTAAAAGTTGTTAACTGTTTGCTATTTTCTGACAATTTTACCATATAGAATCCTTTGTTAGCATCCAGTGTACTAAATATAGTGCTACCATTTAATTTATATGTTATCTCTTCTAATTTGGGTAACATGATTTGTTCTCTTTTTATCTGTGTATTTAAATATTGAGGATCAAGACATACTCTGAGAGAACCATTTGATTTTATTGTAATTACTAATGAGCTTACAAAGTCTGTTGGGGTTTCAATTTTTGAAATTATACCTAATTTTTCTAAATTTTCTAACTCAATTTTTAGTTTCGGAAGAAGTTTAAATGGAATATGTCGACAAGGTTCAATTTTCCCTCTCCAATTATCTATTAATTTTATGTCATATTCATAATCTTTAATTAATCCTATCCCTTGAAAAATATCTTTGTATTTTATATATAAATTATTACTTTGTATTGGTTTATTACTCTGTAACTTCTTATCACTTTGTATGCTATCTATTATGTTCCTTTTAACTATATTGAATTCAATTAAAGTAGATAAGCCTAAAATTGGTACTGAATTATTCTCACATATTTGAAAAACAATATTTCTCACTTTATTTCCAATTTTACACCTTAATTCTATTTGCCCTAATGTTGGAATTAAGTTGCCATTATAGTTTCTAAGAATGAGATTACTTACATTAAAATTATATATGTTCATAGACCTGCAACAATTTTGAGGCATAATATTACATTGTGCACCAGTGTCAATTTTAAAATCAATATTTTTATTATAATCTACCAAAAAAACATTTTGAAGCCAGTTTTTATTTAAACTATTAATAACATTTAAAAATACCTCTTGTTTTGAAGAAGTTGTTGGCTCATCCATTTGTATCTCCTGAATAGCCACATGGCTCCTACACATTCTTGCAAAGTGGTTCATACCATTACATTTCATACATTTTTTCATATATGCTGGGCATTTTCTTGGTAAATGTTGAAAACTACAGCGACTGCAAACTTTATTACCATTACTAATGGGCATTCGTTGCCTAAAGTAATTTAAATTATTATTATTGTGCTTCATTTCATAGCTCTGATTTTTTGTAAATTGATTTCTATTATAATTAGTTGGCATATTGTAATTATTATTTTCTTTCTTATGTTTTATTACTGCATCACAGTCTGCATTTTGTTTTCCTTGATCTGTTATCTGCTTTATTTGTTGTTCTACTAGCTCTGACGCTTTACATATTCTTATGGTTTTTTCCATGGTTAACTCTGTTTCTCTTAGCAATCTTTCCTTTAACTTTGTATTATCAATGCCACTTATTATTCTGTCTTTTATTAATCTATCTTTCATTGGTCCAAAATCACAATTTAAACTTAACTTTTTTAATTCTGTTATATAGCTGTCTAAAGATTCACCTTCCCTCTGGTCCCTTGTGAAGAAGAGATGGGAGTTGACACTCTCGTTGCTTTTCGGAATAAAATATTCTTCAAATTTTTTCACCACTATGTTATAATCATTTTGTTCCTCCTCAGGCAACCCAAAACTTTCATATATGTCAATGCCTGCGTCTCCCATGCAGTGCAGTAATAGTGCTACTTGTACATCCTGTGGTTTGCTCGAACTTCCAGAAGCCTTTCTATATAGTTCGAACTTTTTTAACCATTTTGTATATTCCTCTGTAGTAGCTTCTTTTAGTGGGTTAGGGGTTCTCAAGCCCTCCGCCATTTTAATATTCTTCTGTAAGTTACTTTTCTTTCCCTAAGTTTTCACTTCACTTTTTTTTTTAGCAGCGCCATGTTATGTGGGATGTTGCAATTAATTAAAACTAATTGCTCTTGAGTTATTCTATATTTATTATAATCAGATCAACTTAAATTATTGTTACAAGATTAAATTACGACCAGCACTCAAAGACATACCCCCGAATACAGAAACGCTACTCAAATTTAGGGGACTGCTTAAAAAGTTAAGTGGACACTACCTGTCAGAATTTGTATGGAAAAACGTCAATTTTAACAATACTTAAATGTTAAGCGGGACTCAAACTTTGAATAGCGTTTCTGTATTCGGGGGTTAGACTCAGCTTAGTTGTTATAAAAATACTAAGACCAACGTGTTATGCCCATACAGCCAAGTACAACATACAACACCCTTATTTGGTAACAAAAACTTATGCATCTACGAATGTAAATTTCCCTAAAATCAGGATAGGTAACTTTTAAGTATCTTTTTAACTAAATTCAATAAAAATTTTGGTATTCGTTATTTCAGTGATAAGTAGGTATTATATCAGACCTATTACATTACATTTCTTATAAGTAAGTAAATTTTAATTCTGTAGATATTTATTTGATATTTAAACTTAATACAGTACAGTATTTAAAATATTAGAATGACTAATTGTAATTTGTGAGAAATAGATGAATGGATAAGATAGATAAAATGACTAGATAAAATAGAAAATGTTATCTGTAACGTTTTAGTTTAGCCCATGTTTAGCTACTATCTCGGTAATAGACCACCGATTACCCAAGACACAAAGTATAAAGATTCCAAATAAACCAAGTGCTTTGTCATTACTTTGAACCATTTCCGTTTAATATTATTAGTGCCACATAAAAAAAAAATACAGTAAATTGTTTTTATTTTAACATTAGGTACTTACTAGAAAAATCATACATACATAAATCACGCCAAGGTTGGCAGAGGTGAATTAACACCCACGTTTCGCCAATTATGTTACGTCCCATGTAATAGGTGGCGAGCCTATTGCCATTTATCGGGCACAAAAGTCGCAGTACATTGCTAGGTGGTAGAAAAGGAACGCTGCTGCCCAAATTCCTCATCACTGTTTTATCCTTAGTCGCCTTGTACGACACCCACCTGAGAGATTTGGGCTGGTGACAATTGTATTCGACTCTGCCGTCACCACACGGCAAAAATATAAGAAATAATATTACAAATAAAGAAAGTTTAGTATACTATAATAAAAGTTACAACGAAAGTACCTAAGTCGAAAGTGTTAGAAAACTTGTCACAAGGGTATAATTTTTTTTAAATATATTTTATTGAGGGTGTAATGTTAGTGCGTCTAGTTTAAGTATTAACAATAACATTTCAAGATTATCAATTAGAGTCCTCGCAATGGTCCCGAAGTGAAGTGCTATCTTGTAGTGTAGCTAACCGCCGCACTCAGAGACGTCAATTAACGATAATGAGTACTGAATGTCAAAATATGACCACTTAACAGTCTCTATTCTTATCAGGTCGTTGGTCTAAATTTAAATGAACATTTTTGACATTAGTACTTATTAAAGTTATTTGACGACTTTCGAGTGCGGCAGCAAGCTGCTTATTGAAACTGTTAAGAAAACGTCTTGTAGCTATGGTTACCGTTATGTTTATTGTAATGTTGGACCAGATGTTAATGACTATTTCTAACCAGTATTTAACATTCAAGTAAACTTATTTACTTGAATGTTAAATACTAGCGACCAGCACGGGTTCGCACAGAACCGTTTTGTTATATCTCAAACGGATGAGGCAGCGTTTTCGATTAAAACTCACTCAAAGTTTCTGACAAATTAAATAATCTTCTTCATATTTCAACCAATTTACACAAAATCTTATTGAAATACATACATTAAGCCTTCATCTTGAATCACTCGGTCTGTTGATAAAAATAGAGATCCGTTTACGTAGTTTAATTTTAATAGGATCTACGTGGACAGACAAGCGGAACGACTTTGTTTACACTACGTAGATATTAGGAAGCATTATCTTTTTAAAATACTTAAATAATAATACAACAAGTACAGTTAGGTAAATACAGATTAGGTCACATACCTAATCGGAGGGCAGACTGAAGTATGGGTGTTAAAATTACGTAAATCGTGTACTCATTTGAGTACTAACTGCCGTACTCAAGAGATGTCAATTAACTTAAATGAGTTCTGAATGTCAAAAAATTTTATTTTACCCTAAAATGAGTTGTAGTTATTTATATTTTTATGAGTAATTATATTATTTAATATTGTTATACATGTTTTTCCGTTATAATTAAAACATTATATAAATACCTAGAGGACGCGAGTTCGATTCCCGCGTCAAGACTATAATTTTTCGAACTTTCTCTAACCATTACTTTCTTTGTACTGTTTTATCTATTGATTAGTGTTGAGTTATGTAAAAAAACCTATAATGTGGCTATGTGAAAAAAATATTTATTCCACGGATTGGTACTATTCGGAGTATTGCGAATCTATGCGCATTAGGTATATTGCTTAACGAATCCTTAGTTATGTCGATAAAACATTAGGTACTAGGTACTGACTTCCATGGTAAGTTTTCATGATTTTTCCGCAACCACATCCAACATTATAAATATTTACATGCATAAAAGTACATTTTATTATATTAAAAGTCCATGCCATGGTTCATTTAATCATCATATTTTCCTGTTTCTGAACCCATTACTTACCTACGTTAAATGGTCACATTCCTGACGTGATTCATTTGTTTTTTGTGACGCACCGACAAATCACACAAGAAGTTTGAATGTTATTACTTATTGTTATACGACGAAAGCTTGAACTTTATTGAAAAGATAATAGTTTTATTTTAAACTGTATAAGGTGTTCCTTAATTTATAAATGTTACGTAAAACATGCAAAATATTTTTTGTGCTTACCCTCAATTTAGTCGGCTGTGGGTTTAAACAGTAAATCCAATTAAAAATATTTTGGACACGTAACTATGTTCATTACATAAACAATAAACATGCACAAATTTCTCTTAACAATATCTTCAATTCACACTGTTTTGTTCAAGTTCTAACGCACTCGCGCGGGAATGTCAACTTTTTCGCGTAGCATTGTATGCGGCTGTGCGCTACTGTCTAACATTCCGTACCACTCGACTCCACCGATTACGTTCGCAGAATACAAAATAGTAAGCGGCGGCTACGCGATGCCAGCAACTGAGTCATCAGACAAAACTTTTCTGTGGAGCGCCATCTAGTGACAAGTAGATAGAACTTTGAGCACGCTTGCTTTTATTTTTCAAACTAATTTGCCTATGTCGTTAAGAGATGGCTCTGCACACTATTCACGGAATATTTACAAAATGAATGGAATCTTAATATTTTTTATTTAAAAAATATCTAACCATTATTACTCTTTGTTTCATTGCATATTCTTTTTCATTTTAGTCGAACATTTTCTTTATTTATTAATACGCTATTTTAATCTGTGATATCATTCATTCAAATAAAGCTAAATTGTTGATTACCATTTACCCATTCACTCATTTAACTCAGCCTTTCTGTCAAAATGGCTGCCGTGCAAGAGGTTCGTGTTGAGAGATAATTTAATAAATTTTACTCTATACTTCTTCAATAATGGATTGTCTCTTGTGACATAATGTGAATTAAACTTATTCCGTGTTTTCAGGCAAGACGTGAACCTATCCAAGCTGTCCAAGTCTTCGGACGCAAGGTGAGTGTTTCGCGGTGTCCACGTGTTTTACATATTTGTGGTGATTAAATTCAAAAATATTCTGTAGATCGTCTAAAATGAGGTTTGATTAGATATTTTACCAGTTTAGAAACAATCAACGGTGTACTTAAAAGTTAAGAAAATCATCCTTGGTGACTTTGTTTGGTTTATAACCAACCAGAAATGCAAATTGAAAACTGAAAGGATTATTTTGTGTAAACCACCCGTTTAAATTATGTATGTTTAAGTTTATACTGTTTGCCTAAAAACTGCCAAATTATATTAACATGGGCACCCCTATTTCATAATGTACTGACAGTAATATTAAACCCAGTAAACATAACCTCTAAGAGGTCGACATAAATAATAAACGTACATTCACGTTTATATTTGGACGATTTTACCGTTCGGCTCTCGTATTATAGTGGTAACACCGCATATAATATAGTGGAGGATACAAATATTGGTACAGAATACCTGAATAAAAACTATCCTAAATGAAACCAATTGTGGCTGCTTATGATCAATGTGTCATTATTTTCAGAAAACCGCAACTGCTGTAGCATATTGCAAGCGCGGTCATGGAGTTCTCCGGGTGAACGGTCGTCCCCTAGAACTGGTGGAACCCAGACTTCTACAATATAAACTCCAGGAACCAATTCTTTTGCTCGGCAAAGTGAGTTACTTACCATAAGCAATGCATGCTCTTTACTACCCATTCTTCACACTATGTTATGTATGTTTGAATTGTATTGTTGTATGTTTACATATTGCAAAATTTTAACTAGTGACCTAAGTCAAAAACAATTTATAAGTAATCCCAAAAACCATTGACAATTACAAACAAAAAGAATTTTTATTAAACAATTTAATCATCTAGAACCTTTCAGACTTGTAAATCTTTATTCCCGAGATAGGTCACTTCAATTCTAATTGTGCAATATGTATGTTTGCTGTATTTTTTTAGTTGCTTAAACATTCAGACAAGTTAATGTGCATACAATGTTGCTTGTTACTTTGCCAAAAGCACCACAGTATCAAAATTATTTCCTTAACTATGAAGTACACAAATTGTTGACAAAGAGTAAAGTTTCATCTGAGATGATGAGAAATACAAAGCTAAGTTTTTAAAAGTAATGCACTGATTTGGTTCAAGTTTATTTATACTTATCTCTTGACAAGTTTATAATTTATACATTGTGCAGTAAGGCTTGGCAAAATTAAAATTCATAACAAACTTATAATAAATAGAGTTTATCAATAATAAATAGTAATTATAGCATAGCTGATTGTGTAAGTTATTTCAGAATATTCCCTGTGTTTTGAAAATATTTATCTTTGCCTTTGCACCATACTTTTGACCCTCTACTTTGTGAAATGCTTTTTGTAACAATTTTAGTATAAGTCAAGTGTTTAGTTGTTTGTAGTTCTAAATAAGCATGAAAAATGACAAATAAATTATTATCATTAGAATACAGTCAACAGTACCTCAAATTCTTCAACCAGATGACAACCTTACTTTGTTTAATATAAAGTAGAAAGTCCAGTCACGAAATATGACATATTGTTGTGACCTGTAGGTCTATTCGCTAACTTTTTTTGACACTTGAGAGTGATAATCACTGAACTATTTACTAATCCATTACTACTTTACTATAACGCTATTGTGAGACTTCTCCTGTGATAACAGTAATGGATAAGTAAATAGTTCGGTGTTCATCACTTTCAACTGTCAACAAAAGTTAGTGAATAGGCCTACTGACGTGCTGTTGACGGTACCTAACTGTATTTTATGTGCATGTTTACTTCACATTTGTAGAATGCTCTAGTTTGCATGTTTTGATGTTGATTTTAGCTGTAGTCAGTTTTTTAAAATAGGGATCTTAGGACCCTTTTTACTAAAATAGAAATATCCACCATCATACTACTATAATCAATTTATGTTATGCATGCCATTGCCATAGAGCAAACTTGGTATTAGTAATGTTGATTAAATTAACATGTCCTAACATAAATTTGTAGGTATGTTTTGTGTGTTTTGATAAGTAGATTTGTAATATAAATTAGATGATGAATAAAACTTATTCCGAACCTGAGCATCTTTAGATGTGAAGTAAAATAAAGTACTGATTTTAAAATAAAATATTTTTATTTGTATTTTATATTGTGTGATTTACTCTGAGTTGTTAAATTAATTTGCAGGAAAAGTTCTCCGGTGTTGACATCAGAGTCACTGTTAAGGGTGGTGGTCATGTAGCACAAGTCTATGCTATCAGACAGGCCATCTCCAAAGCCCTCATTGCTTTTTACCAGAAATGTAAGTTGTTCATTGCAATCAATTTAAATTAAAAAAAAAAAAATTACAAATTAATCAAAATAATTTTACACAAAAATTGCATGTGAATTAGATAAGAATTTTGAGATGGATGTGCAGACTGACAAATATGGATTAGATAAGGAATGTGTACATAAAAGGGGGTCTGAAAGTGGTGGCACCAGTGTCAGAACAGTTGAAAGGGGGAGTTTTTTGCTTAGTATGGACATGTTATGAGATGGGATGACATGCATGAGACTAAAATAATTAAGGACATAAATGTTGATAGACAATGAAGCAGAGGAAGACCACTGTAAAGTGATGGATTGTGTGAGATTTGATAATTCAAGAGGACTAAATGGAATAACATAAAATGTGCATGTATAAGAAAAATATTTCTATACCCTTTCCTTCCAAAGCTGTATTGCCTTCATGTGATTCAGTCATTTCAGGGAAAGGAGATCAATTGGTGACATTTACCAAACTGCATGTATCCTCAATAGCATGCTTGTTTGAAATGTACACTACAAATACATAGTTCATTGGTACTATCAAGTAAAATTTACTAGTAATAATTATTGAGTAAATTAAAGCAAGTGAAAAAGGTATGAATGTTAATGGAGTGAATAAGGAGATGACAGATAACAGGAGTGAATGGGAGAAAAAAACATTCTGTGCCACTCTACCCACATGTTGAGGATGTGAATGATTGAGTTAAAACTTGGCCAGTTTACTTAATCATTTAGGATAGTATAATAATTATTGTAATATTAGAAATTAACTGAAATATGGCTTCATTAAATTTCTTGATCCAACATAACTAATAATAGTGATTTATAGAGAAAGGACTGTTTCTTTAGTGAAATATTCAATGTATAGGAAATTTCTTTGTTATTTTTACGAATACTCTGACAACAGATCTCTTTCCTGTCACAGATGTAGATGAAGCGTCAAAGAAGGAAATCAAGGACATCCTCGTCCAGTACGACAGGAGTTTGCTGGTAGCTGATCCCCGTCGCTGCGAGCCCAAAAAGTTCGGTGGTCCAGGCGCCCGCGCTCGCTACCAGAAATCCTACCGTTAATACTACCGTCTACGTCCGCCGGGTGGTATTGTATCGGGGCAGTGCTTCGGTGCGATATCACTGGGTGTTTATAAAATTAAAATCCTAAAAAAATATTTTTGATTTTTATTTGGTAGGTAAAATAAACATTTATGACTACGACACATTATATTGAAACACGACGCGGCTCCACGGTAGACACCGAACAATCCGGTGTCGCGTCGGATGTTCATAGTGTGATTCTGGTCATAGAAAACCAATGCATTTGATTCGACTCAACACGCGTGTTAGATCAAATGGCGTCGTGTTTTAAAAATGTATTTCTGCCATTTTATATTATGATATATACTCGTCAGTTACATTTGTGATCATTTTCGGACATACGTCCATACAAAAATCGGCATTGTACTTTATTACGCCTCCACGCAAGTGCAATCATGGATCTAGGAAATATTACCTCGTGCTTATTGAGTTAATATTTCCTATACTACGCCAAAACTAAGTATGCACCCATAAGTGCCTACCTCAACCTCCTCAAATGGTTATTAAGACCATTTTTCCCTTCATTCCTTTTTAGTAAATTTTATTGTCGTTACTAACATTTCTGCACCTTGAGTAGATGTTAGAAATGATATCGAATATATTCAAAACTCGAATAATAGGTATAAAAGAATTCTAGGGGCAGAGGTGAAAGCACCCACGTTTCGCCAATTATGTTAAGTTCCATGTAATAGGTGGCGAGCCTGATCATCACTTTCAACTGTCAAAAAAAGTTAGGGAATAGGCCTACAGTAAGCCTATTCCCTAACTTGCTGTTATCATAGCTATCACTTGCTGTTATCATAGGACAAGTGTCACAATAGCATTATAGTAAAGTAGTAATGGATATGTAAATGGTTCGGTGATCATCACTTCCAACTGTCAAAAAAAGTTAGGGAATAGGCCTACTGGAATCGTAGAAAGATTATTGAAAATAAGTAATACATACTAAGGATTTAGCTTCATGAACTGATTTCCGTTGCCTGGTCTTAGTTAGAAAAATATGTTATGTCAGTGTCATCTGCTAGTACATCATACATGCCATTTTTTGACATTTGACATTTCAATCAATCAAAATCAAACCAACTCTAGTGTCGAGTGGTACTAATATACTAAAGTTCTAAATAGTTCCAAATAGTCCAAATACAGTGTTGTTCTCAGAAACAAAATGAAAACAAATAATTTTAAGTAATGATACATAAAAATAAACAAATAGTTATGATCAGTAATCATTGGTAACTATTAGCTCGTATTAAGAAATACCTATAGTAATTTTATGGTGCGTTTTTTCTATGGACCTATTCAAAAATTTTTGTTACACATTTTGATATGAAATAAATGTAATTTACTATTTTCTAGTGTTTACAAAACAAGGCATGGCATTAATATCTACACAGAAAACCCAGAGAAATGGTTGAACATACATTATGAATTTTAAATCAAAAAATGTATTTTCATGCCTATTTCTTAGACCCTGGCTAGGGGTTCCGTTTGGCATATGGATTGCCGTCTCTGTAGTGTATTATTGGTGGCTAATTACACGGATAAGTGTCCTGGAAACTCAAAATAAAGCATTCAAGACACAGTTAAGGCTTTCACAGTCTGTTATCAGACAGATATCAGTGGATTCTGTCACCACATACAAAGTTCCTGTTGTAAGTATTAATGTAGACACCTATAATTATTCAAATATTTACCTTTGATACCTTTGATATTGTCATGACAAATCACTTTAAAGCCTTATTTTTAATAAGAATCTCCACCATTATTGTCAACCCATTTTAATGTCCTCCTTTTATAGGAATACAAATTAGTATACATGTATGATAAACATTAGGTACTTAAGTAAATAAAATTATTATTCTTAGATTCCAGATGCTATAGGCACACTATGTGAAACAGTGCACATTGCCATGGTATGCATGGGAAAATGTATGAGACTCATCACTCCCATGCTGAAATCTTTGCTCCATCACCGCCAAAATCCTTTACACTTTCATCTCATTGTGGATGGGCCTTCTAAGCATATAGCTGAAACGCTGTTTAACACCTGGGATTTGCCTGATGGTAATTATTTGGTTCTATACTATATACTAAATAAAACTGAATTTATAATTTTGCATAGCTGGCTATGGCTGGTGTCTATCAAAACTATCTAATGTCACTGAAACATCTATTTTATTTTAGTAAAACATACTTGCTATAATGCACAAAGTCGTTTGATGCAAGTGAAGTGGATCCCTAACAGTCACTATTCTGGAGTCTATGCTCTGGTGAAATTGTTATTTCCTGATATATTGCCACCATCTCTGAATCAGGTCATAGTGGTAGACTCTGACCTGACATTTTTGTGTGATGTAGCTGAACTCTGGACTATGTTCAGAAATATGACTGATGACCAGGTAATGTCTCATCCAACCTTATTATCAGGTAATGATGTATTGATTTGAACACTCAGTATTGATTTGCTTTTATTTTCTAGATAATAGGCCTTGTTGAAAATGAAAGTGATTGGTACTATGACACCTCAAAGCACTGGCCAGCACTGGGACGTGGTTACAACACAGGAGTTATGCTGCTTGATTTACAGAAAATTAGGAGCAACCTAGATTGGACTGACCTATGGCACAATGCGGTAAACGAAAACTTAGATAGACTGAAACAGACAACCCTGGCGGATCAAGATGTTATCAATTCGATTATTATGAGAAATCCAAAGTTTGTCTACAACATAAGCTGTCAGTATAATGTGCAAATGTCCACTAAAACACTAGCAAAGAATTGTTATGGAGAAGATACTAACAACATAAAGGTAATGAATGGTATATAGCCTAAAGATTGACCTAGCCTAAAGCTAGCAGAAAAATAAATACTTAAGTTTTAACTACTACCACTGGTTAATAATAAGAGATCTCACTGAAGGGATGCAAATTTAATAAAGAATAACTATCTTAAGTTAGTAATATAATACAAGTTATGAATATATCCACAGTGCTAAGTAGTTATAATAATAACTGTGTATAATGTATATAATGTACAGGGAAGAAAAATAAAAAAAAATTAAAACCAACAAATTTAAATTTTATTTGTTACGCAAATAAAATTAAATTTTATTTGTTATGCAATCAAATTAAATTTTATTTGTTACGCAATCAAATTAAATTTTATCCCCAACTTATCATGCTTCAGTGAGTCTTTTTATGTGTTTGGGTAATTTGATTGTTATTGTCTTTGTATTAAAGTTTACAACTGCAAAAACTATTTTCTGTGACAAATGTTCATCTAGAACTTCACCTTTTTTTGTACAATCGATAACAAATCATAATATCATTATAAAAATAAAGAATTTAATTGTTACTATACACATTATAGGTTATACATTGGAATTCTCCAGGCAAGTACAACATAAGGATAAGAGACGCTGACTTCTTCAGAAACATCCACCAGTCCTATGTGAATTTTGATGGCAATCTCTTGAAGGAGAAGTTACACATATGTGGGCAAAACGAAATCGTCACATACAAGGTAATTGATTATGAAGATGAAATGATGATGATGAGATGAAAACGCCGATGAGCGTGCCTTCCAAAGCGCAGAGAAACTTTAGATGTAATATCTAGATAAATGTATAGATAAATGTATTTTGGTCATCATTCTTGAATTTATTTGAACAATATAAATAAATAAATTTTAGAAAAATTATTAAACAGAAAATTGTGGACGTGCATCAAAACTATAATTTTTCGCACTTTTTCTGCACAATTTTCTGTGTAATATTTTGGTCACCCATCCAATGACGGGCATGAGCAATTATAATCTATATTTGCGCAATTGCACAACGAACCAGCTTAGACACTGCCCTATCGATCTCCTCAAACTAACTTAAGTAACTTTGGTGTATTAAACTGACTTGGTTTATTTAAAGTAACCTTAGTTTATTTGAACTAACCTTGGTTTATTTAAACTTACTGTGGTTTATTTAAACTTACTATGGTTTATTTAAACTAACTGTGGATTATTTAAACTAACTTTGGTTTATATAAATTTGCAGATGAATCACTCTGACCTCTGCATCAGTTTCCGCGCAGCGCAGCGAGTGAAGCTACGCACACACTTGTATTACATGGACTACAGCTACGCGGACATAGACAACTTTGACGTCACGCTAGTTTTACAACTGTCCATGGACAGGCTACAGTTTTTAGAGAGGCTGGTTAAGTTTTGGGAAGGTGAGGTGAACAAATTTACTGCATTTTTTTTACTTACGCATATTCTCACGTTCGGAAACAATGAAAAAAACATACGGGTACGTTGGCCGAGTGGTTAGGCGCCTGCCCAGATTGCAGTGGACGCGGGTTCGATTCCCGCATCAAGACCGTAACTTTTCGGACTTTTTCTAACCACCAAAATCTTTATACGGGTACGAATTGAGTATCCTCCTCCGTTTTTTCGTCGGTTAAAAGAGGAAGTGTTGTGTAATATAAAAAATAAGTTGCAGAAATATTTGAAAATTGCAGGGCCGCTCAGTGCTGCCATCTACTTGTCAGACTGCGAAGTCGCAAAGCTGGAGAGCTTCATACAAGATTGGTCTGACACACTCAGCATAAGACGCAATATAGGATACCATCTGGTCTTTAAGCATGATTCGGTGAGGACTCAACACCACTTTGAAGAGACATAACAATTATTTATTCCTTAAACCTGTGGTAGAGTAAAATACATTGTCACCACTCCTGATCGTACAAGGCGACAAAGGATAAAACAGTGATTAGGAATGGGCAGCAGCGTTCCTCTTATACCACCTATCAATGTACTGCGACTTTTGTGCCCCATAAATGGCAATAGGTTCGCCTACTATTTCATGGGACCTAACGTAACTGGCGAAACGTGGGTGCTAGTTCACCTCTGCCTACCCCTTAGGGGATATAGGCATGTATGTATGTATGTAATCCTTAAAGAAAAATAAGGCCATGATTTTTTATCCTTAAGCATATAATAATCCTCATCGCTGTCTTCACCCTTAGTCGCCTAGTACGACACCCGCGGGAGAAATGGGGGTGGTGGCAATTGTATTCTGATCTGCCGTCACCAAATATGGAGGTTTGCTAAGTTTCGTATTTTTAGTTTTATAAAATTGATACTAATCACACATATAGGTAATCTGAAAACAAGTGATTTTTACCAAATTTCCTTATAGGTACTAAATTATTGTCATAAGTCATTATTTCAGTGATTACAAAGATATGGTTAGAAAAAGAATTTCGAAAAATTATGATCTTGAGGCGGGAATCGAACCCGCGTCCGCTGCTATCCGGGCAGGTGCCTGACCGCTCGGCCAGCCAAGACACTAACCACCAATTTCTAAAGTCGCAGTACGTTGCTAGGTGGTATAAAAGGAATGCTGCTGCCCATTCCTCATCACTGATTTATCCTTAGTCGCCTTGTACAACACAACACCCACGGGAGAGATTTGCGGTGGTGACAATTGTATTGTACTCTGCCGTCACCACATGGCACGCCCTTTGTGTTGTACAAAAATTGAAAGGCGAGTCGCAATCCGATCACAGGTGCACTACCCGGTGAATTATTTGCGCAACGTCGCCCTGGAGAGTGTGAACACACCCTACGTGTTCTTGATGGACGCGGACTTCGTGCCGATGGCGGGCCTCTACGAGCACCTGCGCTCCGCGACCAAGCTCATTAATCCGTACGCCCAGAAGAAGGTAAACAGTTTCACCCGTATTCACAAACAGTACTTGTATAAGTAAAGAAGCAACAATGTGCGAAGTAAGACAATTTCCTCAATGCGTTTTGTCACTCAAGTATTGTCTATGAATAGGTTTTTGGGACTATGTGCATTAACGCACCTCATAGTAATGTTTATGAATACGGGCGTTAAAAACAGCTTGCAGTGTCATGGCGTCGGGTCTGATGTCAGGCCTAGGTAAACGTCGACGCATTTAGAGGAAAGATATCGAACATTGTGTGTTAAAAATTAATTCCAAAGTTTATAATGTCATATAATGGTTTACATAGGCGTGACGTCATGCGCAGTTTTTGGCGATTCAGCTAAATTGGCCGATTGCAGTGTTTAAATGTTTTATTTTAGTGAAAATCCTAATAATGTTAGATTTTTAAATAAAACTAAATCAGTTTTTTAAATCCCTTTAATATTGTATTTTTCACTAAAATCATTAAGGGCCTGTTTCACAATCGACAAGTAAGTTCTAAGTAGCTTAGTTCGCAGATCATTCGACTGCAAATCTTTAACTGCAAAGTAAGCTACTTCGAACTTACTTGTCGATTGTAAAACAGGCCGTAAATAGTTGATTTTCTGATGATGTCGTCACGCCTATTGTATTCTGCTCTGCGGTCACATATAGAACACACACATAATAAATCATAATCTGGAAAAAATATCACCATTTGGAACTTGGTGCCTTATTGACTGCATGTAAGCCTACCTTTATTATTCTTGATTCCAAAAACACGGATACGCGCGCGCGTTCACTCACACTCACACACACACACACACACACACACTCATCACAAAAAATCATGCGAGAACCTTCAAATAGAATTATTAATTTGTATGTTTTTCACAACTACATACATAATACATACATAAATCACGCCTATATTCCCGAAGGGATAGGTAGAGGTGAACTAGCACCCACGTTTCGCCAATTATGTTAGATCCCATGTAATAGGTGGCGAGCCTTATTGCCATTTATCGGGCAAAAAAGTCGCAGTACTATTGCTAGGTGGTATAAGAGAAACGCTGCTGCCCATTCCTCATCACTGATTTATCCTTAGTCGCCTTGTACGATACCTACGTGAGAGATTTTTCACAACTACCTTCAAAAATGTATAGTTAAATTAAAATTAAAAAGCAGAATTTTTTTCCATAATTGGCTTATGTTTAAGTAGCACAGTTTAATGGTTATAATGTAATGCTGATAAAATAAATTTCATTTTTTCCTTTAGATTATATTTCCTTTAATAAGATGAAGAATGGGCAGCAGCATTTCCTTCATACCACCTAGCAACATAAATTTGTACTGCGATTTATGTGCCCTATATATGGCAATAGGCTCGCCACCTGTTACATGGGACCGAACATAATTGGCGAAAAGTGGGTGTTAATTCACCTCTGCCTACCCCTTCGGGGATATAGGCGTGATTTATGTATGTATGTATGTATAATTTTTCCCTCCAGTGCCTAGTAGTGCCCGCGTTCGAGACGCAACGCTACCGCGCGTCGCCCCCTCGCAACAAGGCGGCGCTGCTGTCGCGCCTGGCGGGGGCGTCGGGCGGCGACGTCGCCCCCTTCAGGGCGCGCGAGTGGCCCAGGGGGCACAGGGCCACTAACTACACGAGGTGGATCGCTGCCACTGCGCCTTACGAGGTCAGTTTTACACACATACAAACATACACACATATACATACCCCGTGACATTTGAGTGGTTGTTTTCCCGCAGCGGAACTATTTCCCTTTACTAGTGCTATCGATTTTTTTTTGATATAACATATTTTTTTTCTCAATTAATCAAAAAAATAATCATCAACTCAAAAGTTTGGTTTACGAGATAACTCGGCCGCCCGGCCGCCCGGCAACTTGCGAGGGGCCGGTTGCGGGGTGGAATGGAGGGGGGCGGCCTTTACTATTGGTTCGAGGTTGATTGGGAGTTTCGTTTGTCATAATCATAAAACTGCTATTTTTCATAAAATTGCTATAATTTTTCTCGGTGTATAAATCACGCCGCGCCTCGCCACTGCGCCCTATGAGGTCAGTTTTACATAGGTACATACAGTCGGGTTCAAAAAATGTTTACCACCTTAAGAATCACAATTGCGTGTACACATTTAGCTGACAAGTTCTAAATGTCTATTTCATAATAATTTAATTGACAATAGATTATCTTTTTTCTAATGATCTGAAAATCAATCGCTCTTGGAAACGGACTGACTACTATCAAGGTTTGATATTAGAAAACCTTCTGTCGTAAAATTTTGCTCATGTCCAAATTAAATGTCATTTCATCATTATAGAAATGAGTTTCATCATTAAAAAACCTCTGACAAATTTTTTTTGGCATTCTCGGTGTGTCATTTTGCGTAGGTAATAACTTTTAAACGGTATTAAGTAACTTGATATGGCATTTTTGACTTAAGTGAAAAAAGTAGTAAACATTTATTCGATTTTTAATTTTAACATTATATAAATGTTAGAAAAATTAGTACAAAGATTTTAGTGGTTAGAAAAATAATTTCTAAAAATATTAGTATCTTGAGGCGGGAACAGGCTACAGTGTCTTGGGTGGCCGAGCGGTCAGGCACCTGCCCGGATAGCAGCCGACGCGGGTTTGATTCCCGCCTCAAGATCATAATTTTTCGAAATTCTTTTTCTAACCACCAAAATCTTTGTAGTAAACATTTTCTAACCGCTTCCGTACATACATAAATCACGCCTGGTGCCTAACCGAAGGGGTAGGCAGAGGTGATTTAACACCCACGTTACGTCAGTTTTAGGATTTATTTATTTATTCAAAGGCTTACCAACTAAACACATTCATGGCACTTAAGTTAATATGACAGGTAATAGTGAGTACATAATTATGCATGCCGTGTGGTGAAGGCAGAGTAGAATACAATTGTCACCCCCCCAAATCTCTCCCGTGGGTGTCGTACAAGGCGCCTAAGGATAAATCAATGATGAGGAATGGGTAGCAGCGTTCCTCTAATACCACCTAGCAATAGCAATGTACTGCGACTTTTGTGTCCGATGTATGGCAATGGGCTCGCCACCTATTACATGGGACCTAACATAATTGGCAAAACGTGGGTGCTAGTTCACCTCTGCCTACCCCTTCGTGGATAAAGGCGTGATTTATGTATGTATGTATGAAATTATGCATTTAAATTATAGGTATGCACTGCATTTTAACAATAAAACCCTATTAAAAAAAGGAATGTCGTTCAAAGGAGCAGTAAAGTCCATTTAGTCCAGATGGCGTTACTCTTCTATCAAATTTAGTAAACACTGGCGGAACCGCCATACGTTAGATAAATTGTCCCGTAGCCATTAGCCGTAGGTTACGATTTGGTCGCCATGGTTTCGTCAAATGTTTGACAGGAGAGCAGTTTATATGGGAAAATTAAATTGTTGTATTTACTACTTTTCTTGCAATTTTTCCATATTTTCTCACCTTTCCTGCCTTGCCTGGCCCAAGACAAGCATTTCAAAACCAAAATAAGTTAAATCGGCCCAGCCCTTCTCAAGTTTTAGCGAGACAAACGGACAACAATTCATTTTTATAATATAAAATTTAAGGCCAGTCAACTGACTACTAAAAAATGTAAAATTTTCTCAATCTTGGTTGACAATAGATTGAAGTTTTTCAGATTTGTATAGTCTTAACTAGTCGACTGACTACCACAAAATGTAAAATTTTTCTCAATCGACTTTGTGCATTACTACTAATAAATTGAGGTTGACAATTGATTGCAGAAATTTGACAGTTTTTTCTTAAGTCCTTTAACCGTACTAAACATCGTTTGTTCTTATCTTATATCTTCTTATATTGTATTTGTGGACGTGCCAGGTGGAGTGGCAGTCGGACTACGAGCCTTACCTAGTGGTACACAGAACAGTCCCCAAGTACGACACCCGTTTCTCTGGCTTCGGATGGAACAAGGTTAGTTAAAGGATGTGGCAAAATACATACATACATAATACACACACACCTGTATCACCAAAAGGGTAGGCAGAGGTGATTAACACCCACTTTTCGCCAATCAAGCTAGGTTCCATGTAATAGGTGGCGAGCCTATTGCCATCTATCAGGCACATAAATCGCAGTATATAGCTAGGTGGTACAAGAGGAATGCTGCTGCCTATTAGTTTACTCATTGCTATCTTTACCCGTAGTCGCATTGTGCGGTCAGCATCATAAGTCGATTACCACTTTAGCCCTCTGCCAAAGACAGCGAACGCACAGTAATAATTGCCACTAATTTGTACTAACAACTATTGTGACAAGGAACACTTTGTTAATCTACTTATGATGCTGACTGTACGACACTCACGGGAGAGATGGGGGTGGTGACAATATTGTATTCTGCTGTACCATCGCGGCAATTGTACCTACACATCACAATAAGATAAGTCTCCACAGATATGATTAAAATTTGTCCGTCATCTAGTATCGAATACTCAAGTGTTTACGCCATTTAGTTTGGGTTAGATCGAAGGTTCCCAAACATTTTTACTCAACGACCACTTTTAAAATTTTGCTGGTTTCGGTGGACCCCCTACATTTTACCATATTTCCAAAAATCGAATGTGAATGTAAATGTGAAAATAGGTCTAACTATGGAAATTTGCCCCAACCACGAATTAACAGTTTTTGAAAAAAAAATCGGAATTGATCGGTTAATTAATTAAAAATTACAACATTTGATCATTGATTGTGCTGTTAGTGAATATGGAAGTTTTTACAAGTAACACTCGCTGAGCTTCTTCAATTTCATTTCTTCACCATCGAAAAAGATATATATTCGTGCAACCGTCCCGTTTACAAATCGTGAACCCCCATTTTTATATCACACCAACGTAGACCCTCGTCCAGTCTCCCGTGGACCCCTGGCGGTCCACCTGGACCACTTTGGGAATCAATGGGTTAGATGATAGGTGTGTGTGAGTGTAAGAAGTATGTCATTATGTATTTAATCTTAATGACATATTTCTTTAAAAAAAATGTAATCTAAGATTGATTGTATTGATGTGAAATAAAGGGCTTATTATTTTTATAATGGCAGGTGTCACACAGCGTGGAATTGCGGGCGCAGGGTTACAGAGCCGTAGTGTTGCCTGACGCGTTCGTGGTGCATACGCCACACGCCCCCTCCCCGGACATAACCGCCTTCCGGGCCAACCCTCACTACAGGATGTGAGTATTCAAATTTTACTACAATTTAATACATTTGACGGCCGGCTTGGTCGAATGCTCAGATCGCTGGGTATTGGCCAAGAGGGGTTGCCCTGGTTCGAATACTGGTAGGGGCAAATTTTGTGATAAACACAAATATTTGTTCCCAAGTCATGGCTGTGTATATGTTTATGTAGTATATTTTCAACATTTATGTACATAATTATATTAAAAATATGTCCGTCATCTAGTATCCATAATACGATTGCTTAGGCTACTTACTTTGGGCTAGATGATAAGTCTGTGTGTAAAAATATTTATTGATATTTAATTTATTTATATATACATATATTCATCACGCCTAATTCATCCACAAATGGGTAGATAGTGGTAGATAGACGTTTAGCCAATTATGTTTAAATCCCATGTAATAGGGGGCGAACCTATTGCCATCTAACAGGCACGTAATTCAGATTTACTGCACCCACCGACACACAGTGGGATACGGACCGTTCCCCAGAAAAACTGGGTCGAAGCTTGTGTATCGTCTTCCATTCATGTTGGTCAGACGTCATCTAGTCATATATCATCAATCACACCGGAACGGTGCTAATTATGAATTAATGTTAGAAAGAAAAGTGATGGAAAAGAACAAAAAAAAGGGATTGGATTGGTATGACATCATTCCAATCTATAACTGCTCCACGGCAGGCTAAGCTAATGAAGCCGACCGCCTGCCTGATACCAACCCTCTGGGTATGCGGTTTGCCCTCCACCATTGGAGTGCTCCTATTGGTTGACTTTTACGACGTTGCTGTAGGCCTAACACGGGACGTGGATAAAATCTCTCTCTTTCTCTCACCACTTGACAATGTTTTGTCTCGGTATTTAGTGCGAGCGAGAGGAAAAAATTTTCTTTTCCCCGCGGAGATTTTGTCCACGACCTGTGGTAGGGGGGCTGGTGTGAGTCGGAGGTGTCGTCACATTCTTTCTTATTCTTTCGCTTCAAGGCCAGCATGTATGAAAGATGCCTTTTGTTCCTGTACTGTACTACCTATATATTTTGAGAGCGAGATAGGAAAAGAAGCTACATACATACATACATAAATCACGCCTATGTTCCCGAAAGGGTAGGCAGAGGTGAACTAGCACCCACGTTTCGCCAATTATGTCAGGTCCCATGTAATAGGTGGCGAGCCTATTGCCATTTATCGGGCTCAAAAGTCGCAGTATATTGCTAGGTGGATAAGTGGTGGTATAAGAGGAACGCTGCTGCCCATTCCTCATCACTGATTTATCCTTAGTCGCCTTGTACGACACCCACGGGAGAGATTTGGGGTGGTGACAATTGTATTCTACTCTGCCGTCACCACATGGCTAGAAGAAGCTACATAGTCATTTGATTTTTGCTTTTTCCAGATGCCTCGCCCTTCTAAAGCAAGAATTCATGGACGATCTCAAGCGGAAGTACAACGTGACATTTGACGAGCCAACGAAACAGGACTCCGTTTATCTCGGCCAAGCGAAAAGCCTCATCATGAACCAAGCGAAAGGCGTGGACGCACCGCTGAATTGAAACGAAAACGCAAACGCAAAATGTACGTGTCTATGACAATTTTATTCCTTTTATTTGTTAATATTAATATTTATTCATAATAATACACAGTCCAGCTGTCAGTTTATACGTTACAGGTCTTAAAAATATGTATGTTTATTTATACTTAGTTTAAGAAAAATTCATATACATAAATGTAATTGCAATTTATTCATTGTGCATAAAATATTTATAACAAATGCTGATTTATAGACACACTTTTGTACCTGAACTAGGTTAAACCTGTCTTTCAGGTGCATCATCATAATACAACATAATTTTCATCATAGACGACCTTTGACGAGTTTGGTCGAATAGTCAGCCCCTGTAACCCATGACAAGCAACGAATCGAATACAAATGTGCAAAACGTATTACAGAGAAAACAAGAATGTGACCGTTGTGTCAAATGTAAGAGTTGTCAAAATAATATGACATTAGAATGATCGTTAGAAATGTTGTATTGTTTGCCACTTGTCTAGACCCTCTAATCGCTGGCTATCGGAGAACAGGTCCTCGGTTCGAATCCTGGTAGGGGCAAATCTTTGTGATGCACACAGACATTTGTTCTCAAGTTGTAAGTTTTTATACAGTACGTACTTGATTTAATTATTATATTAATTTTTTTGTGGATTAATATTTGTTCGTCATCTATTATCCAAACCACAATTGCTTTATGCTTCTTACTTTGGTTGGGCTAGGTGATTTTTGTGAGTGTAAGAAATAAAAGAAAACTGATGGAGTAGACCAAGTCTAGAGACAGATGATCATTTTACTTAATAATAATTAAAAGGAATAAATTTGTATTTTTTTGTTCTTGCATAATCTGTCGAATAGCAAAGATGTACTGATCACCTGAATAGTATGCAAAGAAAATATGAATCAATGATCATAGTAACATGTGAAAAAAAAAACCAAATAAAAAGTCGCTAGTAACCCCCAAAGAATACAGTTCCTAAATCTAAGAAATATATGTATCTGTATTATATATCAGACAACATTTTTTCGGGTGTCGATTATAATGAATTTTGTGTCGATTATGACCCAATTATATTATGAATAATATGTCATAATATGTAATATCTATTTACAGATTTATTTTCTTGAGGTTGTTTAAACTATTTACTGTTATTTATTCTGATTTATTTAAGGAATTTCTTTAGGGTCAAAAAGGCTGTTGTATTAGACCTATAAATTAACGAAAAGGTATTGCTGAGAATCAAACCGTTTACAAGCGGGGTTCTGTCTCATCTTGACATTTACTGTTGTAATGTACCTATATTGTACGGAATTGAAAGGCTTAATAAAAATATTTTATTACCCGAAAAGAATAGAAAAAGAAAAGTGAGAGGTAACAAAAATCAAATAATCAATTACCAAAGATGAAAAGATTGAGACGTGTATTTTTAATTTTTATAGTGCTATTTTATTATTCCGAGTCTTTTTCTTTCAGTCTCACGTTAAGTATTATTTTTGTTATAATTATTGAAGAGTAATTTTTAAGGGTATATCAATAAGTATACTATATGTATATTATAGTTATTATACTATTACAAAGTGGTATTTTTATTATTTTAAAAGACAAATAAAGAAACTACAGTATAATTTAAGTTCTTTTATTTCCATGCTTAGTTTATCTAATTAAGATCAACAAATTCTAAATTGTGGACCTAAATAAACCACCTAAAGCATCGGAAGGTTTAAAAAAACATGTTTATTAAGCCAGATGATGTAAAAACACAAAATTGTACCAATTTGGATTGTAAATAAAGAGGTATCTATCTGTGTTTTGTACTGTCTTACTCCTCCTCGTTTCGAATTGTTTTTACTGATATAGATATGCAGATAGTGAGATTATCTAGTTCCTGTCTGTGTCAATGTTTAAAAAAATACTTGTCTATTCTGCCCTCATATGGCAACAAAAATGAAAATTAATGCTATTTTTTTATTAAATACTTTCAGAAGCACGAATATCTATAATGACCAACGCGCTTACTAATTTCAGATAGAATTGAAATACGCAACGATTATTCTGGATTTTCTATATCTACTTTTTAAGGAGTTGACGCATTGGTATCAGGCAGGATATGTGATTTTTTGAGATAAAGCTTTTTGAATTATGGGGCAGCATTTGTCTTTCGAATAATTTGCCAACGTTTCGCACACCTAAATAAAGGTAGCACAACTCAAAATACGTTTTATTAGACTAACGTACAGCGCTATATATCTACATATTGATAAAGATTTTTACACAGCTGTCTTTGGAGTTATACGGCAGTTTTCAATAATCGCACTAACTCTATTTTGATATTTAATTTTTTTGCGTTTTTCCACCCTTTATCTAGGTGTGCGATTTGTGTAATGTTGAAACAAAAAAAAATATCTCTATGAGACATTATTTTGAGATTTATTTAATACGCTTCCCCGGTTACCATTCTCGACTCGGCATTAGCCAAGAAGTTGTTACTATTAGGATTCTCCTTGGTGGTAAGCAACCAAAGCAAAATGATTATCTGAAAGTCCATTTCTTGTATGTCCTTTTTCAGTGTGGCTACGGCCTTCTTTGCCGTCACCAGTGGCGAGTTGTCGTTCATCGACGAACCCCTAGACTCTGTTCTCTGCTTTATACTCTCGACTTTAGCCGTAATCTCATTTAAAAGCTCCTGCCTCTCTGTCACTCCGACGCTCGCTTCTTTATACTCATTAGTTACTTTGTTCAAATCGTCCAGGAGAGTACCATATTCTCTGACCAGCGGCTCAAACTGTTCGTTTATAATATTCTCCCTGGCGGATATTTTGTCCAAGACAGAAGTCAAGCTTGAATGCATTTTGTTCAAGTGCGTGCCGGTCGTCTTGAATTTCTCAAACAACTCGTCCCTGTAAGTTCTCATTTGGGAATGCCTCGCTCGCCAGTCACGGCCGTCGGCGGTAATCTTCAAGCGCAACGCCGGAGCCACTCTCTCCAACTCCATCTTCCACGCTTCCCAATCGTGGACTTTGCTAGCTATATTACTGGATTCCTTCTCTTCTGTGTTACCGTATTCTCCGTCCGACTCTTCCGAGTAAATCTCCATTTCCTCTTCAACTTTGTCTAGTAAAATTTCAGTTTCGTCTTCTACTTGGTCTAAGTCGTCTGTAGAATCTTCGGTCTCGGGTAAATCAACTACAGGTTTTTGCCACTCAAAGTTCTGCTTTTTCAAGGCTATATCTGCTATGGCGTTAAGGACATAGCATACCGAATCCCCGAACCCTTGCTTAAGTTTGTTAGATGAAAAATCGATAGCCACATCATTTTCTCTTAAGAAGTCTAGAATGTTTGCTATAAGTGAATTTGGGTCGTCTTCTTCGTTTGGCTGCTCAAAATCCTTTCCGATTTTCCTTATAAGCCAAGCAGCAGTGGACGCGAATACATAGAACTGTTCTCCTGGATTGGTTGGAGCGATGAAATAGTAGCGACTGATTGGTTTCATTTTTATCTCTGGGCGGAGTTCTGTGTCGATCTTCAGCAGCCTCAACTTGTCTAGCAAGTTCAGATCCATTTTCGAGAGGCACTGCAATTGAGAAAAGTCAATAATTATCGACAATAATTCTGTTCGGTTCAAAATTATAGAACGACCATCGACTTGTGACAGGCAGTGAAGCTATTTGATCACCACCCGCTCCCTTTTGATATCATCCATCCCGTCGGAAAGGTGCTAGTGATGAAAGTATGAATAGAAAAGTCATGGAAAGGATGCCATGCCGCGAGACCGATGACCAGAGCAGAACTCCTCGAACACATGGATAAACCAAGGTAAGAATCAATAAATCAATAATTTGCACTACAATGTAGTCACGATTTTCACGGTGCCATGGTATGATCTCTCGGTGACAGCGTTAAGGTCTGAGCAAAGAAGGTACGGTCGCGGTCAGAAAATGTTTACCAGTTTTAAAATTAGATTCTATAACAAACTTTTTTTTACTAAAGTCAAAAATGCCATATCAAGTTACTTATTACCTGAAGAATACGCTGAAGTTTTTATGCAAAATGACATACCGAAAATAACAAAGAGAATATCAGTGGGCCTAGCACGGGACGTGGACAAAATCTTTCTCCACTACTTGACAGTATTTTGTCTCGGGATTTAGTTGGAATTAGAGCGAGAGGAAATAATTTCTTTTCCCTGAGGAGATTTTCTCCATGTCCCGTGCTACGGGGGAATAGGTTTTTCACATCATTTGGACAAGAGCAAAATTAATGAACTTCAACATTTAAGTGTGACTACAAAATAAATCCATACTTTACTTTTATTTGCAGTGCTATTTACTAACTCACACTTGTCACATTATTTTCTATCTAATTCTCACCTTTTTCTCGTCGTATTAATTGTTTCAATTTTAGTTGATATTGTTTATAGATCCTCTAAAGTTAGTTCTCTTACGATTAATAATTTAAACAAGCTTGTTCACTGCTCCTGTCTAGTCATTGTTCTTGACAGTAGACATACACACAAAATAGATGGATTGTTTGTGTCGATTGGTAGTCATGGCAACGTCGACGATTGGTAAGTTCGGTAAAGATAATGTAGTAGTTGCAATCACTGTGTTCCTAATTATATAAGTTTTAAAATATACGCAGATGCGGAAATCGAACCCGCGTCCCTTGCTATCCGGGCAGGTGCCTGACCGGTCGGCCAACCAAGACACAAATTCTGATGCGGGTTCGATTCCCGCATCAGAATTTGTGTTTCTAACAACCAAAATCTTTCTACTAATTTTTCTAACATTTATATAATGTTGAAATGGAAATAAAATAGTTTACAATGCAAACCCAAACTAAACCGAACGCACGGTATTTGTAAAAATATCTGCTTTGGAATGCTTGAAATTTATTTCTACATTGCGAGGCTACCCGTTGGCTTACAACGTGAAGTGTAAAGGTTAGAAGAATTTCGGCAAGTTAATTAGTGTCTTGGTTGGCCGAGCGGTCAGGCACCTGCCCGGATAGCAGCGGGCGCGGGTTCGATTCCCGCATCAAGACCATAATATTTCGAAATTCTTTTTCTAACCACCAAAATCTTTCTAGTGATTTATGTATTTATAAATTCGCCGATTCAATCTGAAACATTCACAACAAAAACCGCATGACTAACAGGCGACACGTGGTCTGGGGACCTCGAAATGTCAGCGCACAATAACATTATCTCCATAATTTTGGCACAGCGGAACAGCTGACGGTGCTATTCGCGAATATTCGTAGAAAACGCAAGAACCTGTGTCCCTTTTCGTGGCTAAACGACAGAGCGAGACAGACTAACATTTCCAATCGTTCGCGTCTCGCTTGTTTGCGAATATGGCCGCTGATTCATGCGATCTTAACGCAATCTTATGCATGAGACTTCCGTTTCGTTTATCATAAAGTTATTGAAAGCCACAATTGGACGTAGTTAATAATTAAGCACAATGTAAGACGTAAGACACCAATTTATTTATAGCTAATTCTTATAATAAATAAATAACGAATCAAACGAACTCAAGAAAAGCTTCAATCATTCTGTTGTCTAGGCTGGACCTTTCTTCCCCTACTTTTAAGGCGTCTATCGATACTGTGTTTGCCCATTAATAAAATAATTGTTTTCCATCAGGCATGATTGTGGCCAAACGCCTATATAAATATATAAAAAAAAGCTAAGTAATGGGCAGCGGGCCTAGCCCGGGGACGTGGACAAGTCTCTCTCCACCACTTGACAGTGTTTTGTCTCGGGATTTAGTGGGAGTTAGAGCGAGAGGAAAACATTTTCTTTCCCCCGAAGGAGATGTATCCACGGCCCGTGCTACAGGGGCAGCAGCGGGCCTAGCACGGGGACGTGGACAAGTCTCTCTCCACCACTTGACAGTGTTTTGTCTCTGGATTTAGTGGGAGTTAGAGCAAGAGGAAAATATTTTCTGTCCCCCGAAAGAGATTTGTCCACGTCCCGTGCTGCGGGGGCAGCATGCCTGATCTTATAGCTAGCAATATACTGAGATTTGGATGCAAATATACAGGCTCGCCCCCTATCACATAGGACCAAACATAATTAGCGAAACGTGTGTTAATTCAGTAGGTAGAGGTGAATTACATAGGTGTGTATGCATAAGCTATTCTACCGACGAAATTGTTAGTCAATGCGACGACATTTTTCATTTCAACACCTCGTTAGCCCATGTTCAACACTTTCAACACCTTGGCAGCTGCCCTGATTGCGTAAGACACGTGGACTCCGCATTAGGACATTGTTAGGCCGGGTGGTGATACAATTGTCACCATCCCTTATCTCTCCATTTTACTAAGAGCCTGTTTCACATTCGACGGGTAAGTTCTGGATAGCTTACTTGGCAGTTTAATTAACATATATTTCTTCTTCTTCGTTTTTATTTAACATATATTTCGTTATTGCCAAGTAAGCTGTTCAGATCTTATCCGTCGATTGTGAAACAGGGCCTAGAGTTATAAATATGATGACTAATGGGCAGCAGCGTTCCTGGTATACCACCTACCCTATTAGTATAAAGTATGTATACCGGGCACGTCAAACCTCTATGACATGGGACCTAAAATTTAAAACTCGGATATAAACAATCCTTCGGGATTTATGAATATACGTTGATTAGCTACTTAAAATGATTCTCCCAACACACAATATTGTCTCGACTAGATTTGTACAGAGATAAATCTTACAAATCTTAAAAAAATCTGTGCAATAATACAATTTTGAATAAAGTTATTCTACAAGATAGTTTAAATTTTACGGTAAAATTATTAAAGACAGACCTAAGACCTGACTACGATATTAACTTCGTGACTTAGAGCGAACGTGAGTCACATATTTATGCTAATATCGACACAAGACAATCCCCGGGGGATATGTTTAACATTGGAATGTGTGAGGCGGTCCTCTTACTTCAAGAAAGGATCATAAATGTGCAAATTTCATGATTCAGAATGTTCAGGAATTATAAATTAAATTCCGATAGATTTTGTTTTATAGAAAACTGTTTAATAATTAATTAGACAATTTAAAAATATAGTTTGCGCCGGTCGGAAAGAATTGGTTATTGGTGGCTGATATTTCATCTATCATCTCACCTAAAGTAGCAGCATAAGAGCTTGTGTTATGGAAATTAGATCATCATCATCATCATCATTCAGCCGAGAGACGCCCACTGTTGGGCATAGGCCTCCCCCAAGGATCTCCAAACCGGTCCTGCGCTGCCCGCATCCAACGGCTTCCCGCGACCTTCACCAGACTGGAAATTAGATAATGGACACTTAATATACATAATAAAAATATAACTATGATAGTTAGTATGTACCTCTTCATCTCCACAACAACCTTCATTCCCTATATCACAATATACCCATATTTTCTGTGGTCTTCCTTGACTTGTCTTTTTCTGCCATGTCCTATAGGATGTCGGCGACTACATTTGTCATATTATGTTGTCTATCCTTTGCCAGTTTTATCAGTGTGGCATTGATTTTAGTATTTGTTCAGTTCTCTGTTTTCAAGTCTGTCGATTCCTCTTTCCCTTCTTCTTTTAGCATCTAGTTTTCTTTTAATTATCAATGTAAGGAAAATTTCAATTATCAATGTCTGCGTCAAGAATTAAATCCCAACACACTTCCTATTTTCCCTATAAGATTCAGAACAATTTCGATATTCGTCGACTATTTTACTTTTATAGGTAGGTACTGCTTCCTTCAAGGGTCTCCACATGGGACCTAACTTAATTAGCGAAAAGTGGGTGTTTAATTCACCTACCCCTATGGGGATATAGGCGTGATTTATGTACCTATGTACTTCCTTCGATGTGATGAAAAGCCAGACATGATCACAAGACAGACTTGATTGAAGCAAGCGTCATGAAACGTGCCCTTTCAGTGGCCGCAGAGCAGATCTTCAAGAAAACAATGGGGCATTTGTGCCGAATCGCATGCCAACTCTCTCCAGTTGATATTACAAATGAAACGAATCGAAAAAACCGGCTTTATCTCGTATTACTGCGGCGATAAAATTAGAATCGTGTACGGCCACCGGCGCGCGAGTCAGTCGCAGCGCGGCTATCGCGACGCAACCATCGCCCGCGCATACCTTCGTCTCGAGACACGAGCAGTTGTTTTTCTTTTGTTTTCCTTTCGGTCGGTGTGTTACGAAACGCTCCAAACCCTGTGGCAGTGACTTGTGCAAGTTGATTCGTGAGCAGTGCCTGGTGATCTCACACAAGGAACACAGAAAACTGGTCCCTTTTCCAATTTCCACGCGCTGTGATGTGTATGCGCTGAGGCAGCAGACGGTAAGTGCGTGCAACTCCGTATATGGCTCTTAAAAGTAGGAATATAGGTTTCGAAATGCACTAAAGCTCCGCGGATCAGCGCTGCTCGGGTCGTAACTTTCGTACCGTTATGCGTAGACCAAATGACCGACATCGGCTACTTGTACCCGTTCGCTTTTGCCGAGCTTTTAAAAAAATTGCTGGCGACCAACTGCGACAATTCAATTCGATGCTCATTTAACTGAAACTTTTGATACCAACAAAATTAAATGACAGCGTTAATTAAAAATTCTTCTAATTTAGTACATTAGGTACATATCTGCAAAAATTTGATAGACCTACCTACTTCCTAGCGTTAAATAATTTATTTATTTATTGCACAAAATCCACGGCTCTTCGACAGTTTTACAAGACACATAATCAAATGTTACAGCTAATGACCGATTTAATGTCTATTTATAAAAAAAATTACGAACAATAACAGTCAGAGGGAGACGCATACATGCGTATCTACACGTCTGAAAAATAAATACAGATAGAAGAAAAAAAAAGATATAATAAAATACACCATGCAAATTTTATGAGATAACTACGCTGCATTTTTCAATATGTAAGTGCAAAATTGACATACTGTCGACGTAGGTAGATGGTTTATTGATAAACCTTTTGTAATTAATCAATCATGTACCTAATCTAAATAGACTTCTAACATTATCAACCAAAAAATACTTGAAATTATTAGTAAGTGGGTAATGGTAATTTATGATTGAAATAAAACCACCACGAGATATAAATTACATACCTATAGATATTCTATTTTGTCGGCACCTAGTTTTTTTGTTGACGTTATCTATTGTTTCCGACGCATTCAATAGTTTGATATTGATTACAGTAGCGTAATCTGATTAATGCCCACTCGATTAGCTAAATGTGAAGACAAAGGCTGTTCTAACGTGACTGCACAAGTTTTACGCCACCAGATAAATTCCAGACAGTGTATTATTTAATTGTTATTTCAATATTATATTTTAAGTGCTTAATATACATACAAGTTACTTACACAACAAAAAAGACACAAACATTATGTTTTCTTAACATTATTATGATGATAATGCGATAAACAATTCGATGTGTTTTTGAGCATTTTGAATATTGTATAATAATTCGTCGCGTTTACGTCTTTTTTGAAGGGAAATTTTAGAAATGGTTTATTCCTTTAAATGTTTCCTTTAAAACTTATTTTTTTAAATTCTTTACTTGGTAAGCTGAATAACAAACGGCGTTACATTTTCGTTCAAGTTGAATGTTCCTCAAGTAATTCGTGATTCGTCATGGTGGCTAATTTATTTGTTGTAGACATTTCAATATCATTTTAATTTTCTAAAAGCTGATTAATCTTTTGTATGGAGCCTATTTCGCGCAGATTTATTATTAAATTACGATTTTTGAAAAAATTTAAAAGAGGCGGGCCTAGGGACAACCGCGTAGTGGTTTCATGTCAAGAGGTCTCTGGTTGAATGCTTCCAATCACTGGGAATTTTGGCTTGGGAGTACTTAGTACGCTGATCTAGGTAAGAATACAGGCATGGTAATAATGCAAGTAGTGTACCTACCTACTCATACTCAGAGACGTTAAATAACGTTAATGAGTACTTAACGTCAAAACATGACAATTCAAAACTAGTCGATATTCTTGCCGGGTCTATGGTCTAGATTTGAATGAAAATTTTTCACATTAAATACTCATTTAAGTTAATTGCCGCCTTTGAGTGCGGCAGATAGACTTTTTCTTAATGCTCATTTTACGGACACAGATAGGTAATTGTACAGACGACAACAAGGCATTATCACAGACGGTCGGATTCCCTTAATATATTTTGTATTTTACGATACTTCTATTGAAAGGATGGAAGGATTCGACGGAAAGTCAATTGAAGAACTTTGGCAGTTACGGCTTCTGCTTAAATAATTTTTACGGCTATGCCTGCAAGATGTTTTAAGCATTTCATTCAATTAAGCCTTACATTAAGGCAACGAGAACACATCCTGTCTTTTGTTCCATAATATTGAAAAGTTGGTGTTTAACATATATGTAATGTAATGTACCATTCCTGAAGATTTTACGACATTGCTTCGAACTCTGCAATAGTCGCTGAAAGGGATGTATGTTTGTATCGTTTGACCGCTTAATTCAAACATCTCTTACGCAATGGTTAAGGCTATTTATTTATTTACTGTTTTCAGCCAATTACTTTGCAATGAAATATCAATATTGATTCCGTAAATTTATATTAATAATCACAGACATTGATTGATTGCGTACACATCTGTAATTGCGTACAAAATGGACTGTCCCATCCTTAAGCATTGGGTGGGACTACTAATAAGATAACATACTAATATTTAGATTAAAACCTACTAACATTTTTCAGGACCATCTTGTTGTCTTATAAATAAATTATATGATTATTATTATTGAACGAAGACGTAAAATCGTTGTTGGCCACCGGTACAGAGGTTTCAGAAAAGTGATCGTCACAGAACAGAGAGTAGTGTGGTCGTACTATAGCTCTACTCCAACACAATTCAGAAAATCCAAAAATTCAATCACTCAAACAGATATCCAAAAATGTACCGTACAAACAGCTACTGACGACATTATTAACCTTACGTCAACCACAACAAAACTGAATTATGAAATTATTAAAAAAAACGGATTAAGTGCAAAATATGATGTGATGACGTTTATTTGTGTAGCCGTCTCACGTGGATTAGCCCAAACAATCACGTTTCATCTTCATTCACTATTCCTCTAACAACATTAGCTGTTGGCAGATCTCGCCAAGGCCTTGTATTCGGATTGCTTAGCAACATGCCTTGTTGTGTTAGTCATCTATGTAAATCATACAATAACAATCGGTAATAATAATATATAATAAGGTGAGGGTAACGTTCCTTCTTTCATTTTAATTTAAAATTTGGAGAGACAAAAAACATATTTGACTCAGCGTAGTGGCAACATCAACATTATAATTTTGTACTGGCAACATTTTTTTCTTCCTTCTGTTGTAAATATCGGACCAGTGTGGAACGTACGTTTCGTTCGTGCTAATATTATTAGGTATCCCCAGTCCTGGCCTTCCCTATGGATGGAAGCATATAGGGAGAATGGGCCATAATCCACCAAGCTGGTTCAGTGCTGATTGCTGGGTATTAACGACTGCGGAAGCAGCCGGCACCAACAGCTTAGCGTGTCTTCCGGAGCACGGAGGAACAGATAATTTTTTTTTTGGTCACCCATTTAATGACCGACTTTAGAGAATATTCCTTAGTTTCCGCAATACAGGCCGAACGCACTAAGCCACCATCGAGCTCCTCCCAATATTATTAGTTTTCGACTACACAAATTTTAATACTAACTTCGTGTAAACTATGCTGAGTAGGTAGGTCGGAGAGCGCAGCGGACTGTGGAAGACGCAAGTTCGATTCGCGCATCGGGACATAATTTAGCGAAATTTTTTCTGAGCTCTTTTTAATATTCAAATCCAAACATACATATAAATAACACCTTCCTCTCCTGAGGGGTCGGCAGAGGTGTTTTAACACCCACGTTTCGCCAGCTTATTCTAATAATAATCAAGTATAATTGTGCATAGTTTATAGCCAGGAGAGTATAATCGCACAACACTCAATCAGCAAAGCAATTGAAATACGAAATACGAAACTAATCAACGCTTTAATTAGAGGCCGGAACGGTTTTTGCATCCCCGTTATATTCTAATTCGACTTAGTGTTGATATGAATATGCAGAATTAGCTGACATATTGCGGTCAAAATTAATACGAACGGCACGTTTAAAAAATTGACATTTGAAACTTCCTGAGCAAATATCTTGAATTACAAAGAAAAATATTTGGAATTTACCGCTATAGCTTATATATGATGGTGATAATTAAAAAAAAAAAAAAAAATCTCCGAAGAGCTGTTTGAAGAGGTGTAAACATCCACCTTTGGCCAACTATTATGAACCTTTGTAATAGGGGCGAGCCTATTGCCATCCACCGGGCACCACATTTCATTTGCTATTGAATGTGAACTAGATTTCGTTACAAACTCTCCGATTATCCAAACTAAATCTAGTCACTCGAATCTTTGGCTAAAGAAAAAAAATGCGCTGACTTTTTTAAGAAAGCTCCAAATTTAATAATCTGTAGGTACAATACTTACATAAACGCAACTTTACGCCACAGAGCTGCACAAAATTTTTATGATCTGTATTTAATTTTATATCTGTCGCATTCCCCATGCGACTGCGACTGTATCAGTAGTAGATAGAAATAGTCCGTCTGGCCGCGGTCTGGCCTCGCCATCGCGTCGTCGGATGAGAAAGAACAAAGCGAAAATAGACACCGTACGAAAATATTACTTTTCCGGTGTTTCGTAATTGGGAAGATAATCAAATTGCATCTTCGCAGAGCGAGAGAGACGAGATAAAGCGCGAGAGATAGGGTGGACATGGTCCAACATTTTGAAACAAATTTAAAAAAACAGTTCAATAAAAATCAAAATAAAAAATTATCGAAAACGTGTTCAATTAACTAGACTACTGCTAGAGTTCACCAATACGTGAAACATGCGATTGAAAAATAACCGTCAGTATATGACATTTCTTTCATACGGTAAAATGTCAAAAACTGACGGTTAAATAATAATAGCTTGTTTAAGTTTCGGTAAACTCCATCCTTTTGCAGATTTTTGACATTTTATCGTATGGAAGAACTGTCAAAAGCTGACGTTTATCTTTTAATCGCTTGTTTTACGTTTTGATGAACTCTAGCCTATGTTAATGATTAAAACTTTCTTTAGTGTTTTTAAAAGGAAACAAATTCTGGGCAATTTAATTACTTTCTTCTAAATATAAGAGGTAAACTAAAAGGTAATTTGTTAGTAATATAAAATATGTAATATAAAAATTATACAATACACACCTACCGGCTGTAACTATAAATGAGAAGTGACTTATCGTCCCAATAAATAGTTAGTAGCCCCACACCTTCCGCATTTTATAAGCGGTATAAACCCCACCAGACTACCTACTTGGCACTGTCCACGAAGATCTTTTCAGATGTGCACCGTAGCTGAGAAAAAAATACTAAAATTACTCGCGTGCTGTTTACATATGTCAAGTGAAGAATCCAAATATAATTACATGTATTTAATACGAATTAACCTTAATACGAGCTAACTGTCGGCTTCATTAACTAATTGCTATTCGTTCGGGCATCGCTGTGTATTTTTAGTAGTGCGGTAATTTCAGTGCAGGCAGTAATTTTTTTAAATTTATTAACACCGCTTTGTGTAAAATTGAGTTTTTAAATATCACCCACACGGTACCCGATCGTTTAATGTTATCATTGTATTAAGATTCGCAAGGTGATGGGGAAATTGACCGAGACATTACTAACCGGATCATCGCAGTGTAGATGAAATGGCGGTCTCATACGAATGTCACTAAATTAAAGGAAAAAATTTCCAAGTCCGACCTTGTCCTAAAGCCTTCCAATCGAGCACTCCCTGAGAGGATTTCTCTACGCCAGGCATGTCCCTGGGGGTGTCACTGCCATGGGGAGCCTCAAAGGGCGCTACGAATCGGAGCTTGAAGCGGCAGGCCCGCCCCCGTAGCAACGGGTGGACAAATACTCCTCGGGTAAAAGAAAGTATTTTCCTCTCGCTCTAACTCACACTAAATCCCGAGACAAGACACTGTCGAGTGGTGGAGAGAGATTTTGTCCACGTCCTGTGCTAGGCCTACTGAGGGCGGGTGCGTCTAAAGGCGCGGACCTGGGCTCAGGGACCAATTGTGTCCAACAGTGTCCTTTTTCTACCGCCTTGCAATAAACTGCGATTTACATTTTACGTGTTCGACAGACGGCCTTTTGCAGCATGGGCTGTACCTACACTCTGCCTATCCTTTCGGAAATAAATAGGCGTCACTATACACACATATGTATGTATGTAGCTTGCTGACTGTTGAGAATTTGATTGTTAATTCACACAATAAGTTGCCCAAATAAGTTTTTAACTATTAAACGGTTTGAGGCCGCAGCTCGGAGGCTTTTAAGGCAGGTCGACTACCTCATAAACAAAACTCTGTGGTCATTTCTTTGGAGCAGTTTTTTTACCAGACGTTATCTGCGGTACAATGCTCCACATATGTGACCACTTAACGTTTTTATGGTTCGCCTTAGACGGTACACACTGATACCGTGTCTGCCCATTGTTGTTCGTTGGAGGGTTGACAAGAATAATGGATGCTCGTATTTGGCATTGATCGATAAAATGTTGATTTATTATTGGAACCGTATGTATTTTACGATACGTTAGTTGCCTTTTCTTTGTACCAAAAAGCGCGTTCAAACTTTAGCAGGGATGTCTTAGATCGGCATCACACGATCATTCCAATGGAGTGACAGCGCTCAACGTTCGGATTGCCCACAGAACAGTAAAAGAGGCACTACTTTCTCTGTTCTGTGGGATTCTCCGCACATACGATCGCATTGGATTTGTAGTTTGGAGCGATGGAGTGACGGATTTTGATTGAATGGAAATCTAAAACATTTTGTCACTCCAATCCTTCAACGTAGGATTCCGCATTCACGGACCGTTTTTGCTTGATTTTGCGTGGAGCGATAATGTGGATTGGGGTGATCGTATGTGGCTCCTTTTAATCATCATTGCGGTTCTCAAATGAACAGTCAAACTATACGAAACTGTCAAATATCTCCAATCGATTGTCCGACCTTAATTTGTCCGACATAGAACGAAAGGTCGATGAGAAAAATTTAAATATTGTTAAAACCTGACGTATGCTGTTGATTGTAAGAAGGCCTAACAGGATTTCAAATTATCGATATTAGTCATCGGAAACTGTCTCTCTGAAACTTTTACTCGCGTGGACTGTGACAGTGATAGAGCGATTGCATTTGTTAAACTTATACTGATTATTTGAAAACCATCTAGGTTTTCAAATAATCAGAACACGGGGATCAATTTCCTATCGAAGTTTTATTTAATAAGTTAAGTGTGTCGTACAAGGCGACTAAAGCGTTAGGACAACGCTGAGTAAAGGTCAACAGCGTTCCTCATAAACCATACAACCATAGCAGTAATAAACTGGGATTTAGGTCCTCGATAGATGGCTATAGCCTCGCCTCCTGATACCTAAAGTAGGTAAGTGGCGAAAGTGGGTGATAATTCACCTCTGCCTTACCTACCCCTTCGGGGATATAGGCATGATTAATGTATGTCAAATCAAATCAAATCAAAATTCGTTTATTCATATCTGGTATGATTACAATACACTCATGAATCGTCAAGACAAGAAATTTACGCCATCCGTTCGCAAACTACCAGGAGACCCTGTCCTGAGAAGAACGGGCCAGAAACTCAGTCAGGTTTTTTCCTCCCTTTACATAAAAGTAATTTAAATTAATTAATAATTGGAAATGGAAAAATGTCAATAACTTATAACGTCAAGTAATAGTATGTCAATAAAGATTACGTATATGTATGTATCGCCAGTTAGGTTAGGTACCATGTAATAGGTGGCGAGCCTATTGCCATTTATCGGGCAAGGAAATCGCAGAATAATGCTAGGTGGCATAAAGAGGAACGCTATTTCACATACCTTATATATGTATAGTCGCATTGCGACACCCGCGGGAGAGATTTGGGGTGGTGACAATTGTATTCTGCTTTGCCGTCACCACGCAGCTTATTTCTTTGTGTCTTTGTAATAAACTTGTTTAGGCCCCAAAACGGGCAGGTACACTGACATACGTTTTATCGAAACTAGTTTGGAAAGTAATCGAGGTCTATGACCGAAGCGACACTACAGCTCCAAAACACATTTGAGTGGAATTGATGTTGAATTAAATTAGTACAGACATGCATGGCGTCCGAACTCCGAACGCACTTCGGTTTACCCCATTTCGGTGTATCTTATTGCGGCGTCTTAAGGGTTTCTTTTAGCCGCCGAGGCAGACTGTACGACGTATGTGGGTTAGGCTAACTAGTATCTGTCTCACGCCTATGTAGCTTAGAACTCGCATAAATAACACATAGAACATTTTATTAGACATGTTACCAGTATTTACTTAGATGATATTCTTTAATGTTATCGCAACATAAGTTCTTTTCGCAATACGTGCACAGAGGTGCATAAAAATATACATAGATAAATAAATAGGCGTGTAATGTCTATGTTAAACTTAATTAGGCATTTCACCCATTTTTTATGTTACCTAAAACAACACACAACGGATTTGAACTCTATCCCAACTAGGGGAGGGGGAGACTGAAGGATGGTTCATGTGTAGAGTTATTTTTAGTAAGTTAACGGTCTCCTTTTGTCAGAATTGAAATTAACCTAGGCATCTTACTGCCGCACTCAGAGACGTCAAATAACGCTAATGAGTACTTAATGTCGAAAAATGACAATTCAATCAAAAATATTCGCTATACTTGCTGGATCTATGGTTTAGATTTAAATGAAATTTTTTGACATAAAGTATTCATTAAAGTTAATTGACGTCTCTGAAGCCTCTGCGCCAGTTAGAAACTACAACACTTGTTAGCATAATCCTAATGCTAAACTGCGAGTAGTAGATTGTGCTAATAGGATTTCTCCCCATTTCCTTCGCTCTAAAGAAATAGCCTTACATACATTGGCATCACCCTCACGTCCCAATGGCTCCTTATATCCTGCATGCGCGGCGCAATCCAATAATTATTCCATTGCCCTTAAATAATATTCAGTCAGTCCACTCAAGAGGCTGATTAAAATTCTATGACGTTGAAACAAACAATATGCCATAGCTCGTTTGCCCACTAATAGTTGGGTCTCTATTTATGGAGTAAATGACGTTTAACATGTGTATCGATGTCCAAGCATTGACGTCGCGACCGAAACGCGCCAATCGAAACGCATACTGATTTTAATTTAGTACTTGATTGTCGCTTCAGAGGTTTTGTTGAACGCATTCAATAAGGAAGACGTATGTGCCAGTGTTTGGTTCAAGTGTGCTTTTAAAAAAATGCGGGTAAAAAAATCTGCAGGCAAAGGGACTGTTGTGTTTACAGCTTGTGTTTAGTGTGTGTAGCTTTCTTAAGCTTTAATTACCTATTTGACGTTATGTGGTGTTTGGTTTGCGTGTCAATGCGGGTAGACCTGCAAAAATTAATCTGCAAGCAAAGGAACAGTTGTGCTTACAGCCAAGCGTTTAGTGTGTGTAGCATATTGGGCATTAATGACCAATTCGTTTTGTGAAGACTGTGATAGTGAAAGCTATAAGACTTCCTTTTAGCCCGATAAGCGTTTGACAAGTGATAATTATATGCAGGACAGGACGCAAGAGACGCTTTCCAAAAATACCCAGTGTTGACGAAACATGAATTATTGTGGCGGGTGATGAGTCCATTGACTGTCTTCAAGAAAACCAACAGACAGTTGTAAGTTATAACAACATAAACGTACGGTTATTCGTTAAAAGCGCCCATTTACAACGTCCATTAAACATAGTATAGTACGTATTTAAACTTAAAAAAATCGTGAGCAGTATTATTTATGTATTCCAGTGTGTTTTCATCCCAATCACTCTTTCCGTTAATACATTATTTATATATAGGTAGGTATACGTAGGTAGAGGTGAATTAACACCCACATTTCGCCAATTATGTTAGGTTCCATGTAATAGAATGTGTGCCTATTGTCATCTATAAATCGCAGTATATTGGTGTTAAAATAGAGATGGAGTTGGTGATAATTTGTATCCTGCTCTGTCATTCCGGTGTGATGAATATGAACTAAAAACCTCAAAGCTAAATGACTTTTGACCAATACGAAAGAAAGAGGAAACATACTGCACCGACACTAGTAGATAACCTGGGAACTGAGGATGAAGATAATGAAATATATTTTAACATTTTTTTTGTTAACCTAGAAGATCCCACTTCTGGGCAAAGGCCTCCCCCGCCGCCCTCCATACCGAGCAAACCCGAGCCAATTCCGTCCATGTCTTGCAGTATGCTTCAGATCGTCTCTCCACCTCTTTCTAGGTCGACCTCGACGCCTTTGACCATCCTGAGGTGACCACTCTGTGGTGACCTTTGCCCAGCGATCTGGATGCATACGGCATACATGTCCTGCCCAGTCCCCATTTGAGTTTCGCGGATTTAGCTCCTACATCTGTAATGCATGTTTTTGAGCGCAGCGTGGTATTTCTGAAGCGATCCGTCCTCTTAACGCGTAATATTTTAACATGTACACTTTTTATTTTTATTTTTACTAACAATATGAACTAGCAATACAGACTTTAAATCCGTACTACGGGGCAAATACCCTTCCCTATTGATATACAAATATAGAGAGAATGGGCCATGACCCACTTGAGAGTGATAATCACTGAACTATTTTCTGATCCATTACTACTTTACTATAACGCCATTGTGACACTTGTCCTCTGAAAACAGTAATGGATAAGTAAATAGTTCGGTGATCATCACTTTCAACTGTCAAAAAAAGTTAACGAATAGGCCTACTGAATATGCAATAACTGGTAGGTTAACTTATTCTGTAGTTGACAACATTTCTAATCTCTCAAATATCTGAAATTTATTCACGGTTAAATATTTTAACAATTATTAAGTTATGTAACAATTATCGGTGCGTAACTATCGTAACCAACGGCGGACTTATCGGAATCGATTTTCCTGTGGAAATGAAAATGTGTTACAAGTGTCTAAAAAAATTTAACTCAATATTAACTTTTTGTATTTTTATACACATTTGTCTATGTAGTACAAGCAACTATTTTTTAATATATACGCCAAGCTATACCAAACTCAAATACCCCCAATATTTCACGTAAAGGACCTGGCGCGCTGTTGACTTGCAAACATGTTGGAGAATAATTTTACTGAAATTATAAAAGAGCTTAGAAAATTTATATTGGGCATTGTCAATTTTCCATATTTAGAATTTAATTACTTTAAAAATGAATTATCCAAATAGAAAATACAGATAATTTCATTCGAACTAGCAGCAGCTTAATACCAATTTAATACGCGGACCTTCGGAACTAATAAAAAACAATATTAAGTATTTAGATTTTTATTCGAACATTAAATTAATCTTAGAAAGTGTCTTGGTACCAACAAAACAACAATAGCAAAGACAAAACGATTTCACTACCTTCATCTTCAATTCGCTAAATTGTCATTTTCAGCCCGGCTAGCATGACCACCGAAACACGATATGATATAGCCATTATAGGCTTATATTGAATCTTTAAGTCGTAATATCGTCAATAAAGTTACAAATTCCGTTTGCACGTCAATAAATACCGCGAGTATCGCTATATTTATTGATTGTCTAATCCTTGCCTATGATACAGTCATTTATCGCTATGAATTATCAAAAATCATTGTATTTTTGACAACCCAAAGCGATAAATAGCTATATGTATATCATGTCGTGTTTTTGTGGTCATATCTCTTAGTGAAACTTGTGGCACGTGTGATGTGCTGTGCCTACATGCTCACCTAACTGCCGCACTCAGAGACGTCAATTAACTTTGATGAGTATTTATTGTCAAAAATTTTCATTAAAATCTAGACTGTTGCCGATGGCCACACTGCTGTATTAGAAAATAAGTAATTTTAATAATAATTAAGAAAGTCTCCAAGGCGCCTGTCCTTATTGTTCCGCAATCTTGTGTTTCATAAAAAGTGTCACTTACTTTAAGGCAGGATCTTTGGACATTGTATGAAATAGAACAATAAATATATATATTTCTGTGTATATTTAATAATAAGAACTTACCACTGCACTTACCTGCGATATTTATCCTGTGTGTTACAGCAGTGTCACGCCTGTGTACCTATTTTTAATTAATAAAATATTGTCCAGTGGCGGTCATGCGATTGGGTACCTACCTCTATACCATATTGCTAAGTGGGGGGTATATATAAAAAAACTGTACGAAGAGAACTGTGACCGCGACCGCACACTCGCCACTGAGTTCGGTAAAATTAATCCCAAAGTTTCATTTTTATTGTCCCGAATCCTCACGCCGGCGATCCATCGTTTACAAAGTTGGTCACTTCGAGCTGGATCATTACGAGGAACACAACCTGGAAGCAGGAATGTCGTTTGCAATGTCACGCACGCCTTGTGTTTCAACCCGTAGCGCTACAAGACGGCTGCAAGCGACTGCACAACGGGAAGTAAAGAGTGAAACCGATGCTCAGCAGAAGCCCTTCACTAAGAGTGTAGCAGGTAAAGATGATGCATCAGGAAAAACTTCATCATCTTCACTTGCACGGAGAAAACAGTTGGAGTACGAAGCAGCACAGGCTAAAGCCAAGCTAGAAGCTGTCGAAGCAGAAGCGTTATTTGCTCAGACCAAAGCGCGCATAGAGAAGGATCTGTTGGAAAAGAAGTTGGCTGCTGAACTGGCAGATATAGATGGATCTCGAAAGTCGTTAGTGTCATCTCGTCAGTCGAAGGTCAGACAGTGGTTGGAGACGTCACATGGGTCCCACAGCAAACGCAACTTTGAAAAGGAGTCAGAGAAGTACCGTGACCCGGAAACAGCAGTCTCTGTCTGCCCAGCGACCAAAAAAGGCGATGTAGAAAGACTGACCGACGCTCTTTGTGACGCTATTAATATTGCTTCATCCAAGCAGCGAAACCCAGAGCAGCAGCTGCTTACCAGGTTAGCCACATCTAAAGACTTGCCATTATTCTTTGGAGACCCTTTGGAGTGGTTACATTTCAACGAAGCATTTAAGGAGTCGACAAGGTTATGCGGATACTCGGATACTGAAAATATGTGGCGTCTGCGCAAGTGTCTCCGTGGTGAAGCTAAAGAAGCTACCTCCTCACTTCTTATCACCGCCACTTCCCCTAAAGAAATAATGGAAACGCTCGAGCTAAGATTTGGCAGACCTGAGAACGTGATGCGAAAAATATCATATCAACTGAAGAAGATATCGCCACTACCACAGAATTATCATAGTGAGATTGTTAACTTCGCTATAAAAATCAAAAATTCAGTGGCAGCTATGAAAGCATTAAATCAAGATGATTATTTGCGAAGCCCAGAGCAGTTGGCTGTGATAATTTCAAAATTACCCACTGCTTTAATTACAAAATGGGCTGACTACCTACATATACATTCGGAAAGCAGATTATTATCTAAGCTGGATATGCTGTCTGATTTTCTACATGGAGAAGCTGTTAAAATATCATCATCTGGAGTCAGCTATATACAAATGAATTCTGAAAATAGAAATAAATTTCAACCTAGACAGAATACACTAAATCAAACAGTTTTATTATGTGCTAACGAGAGTACCACCAGTAGCACACCTTCATCTGCGAAGTGCACCTTTTGTCGGAAACCGTTGCACCTATTAAATAAGTGTATAAGATTTCAACGCGCCATGCGTAAAGATAGATGGCGATTTGTACGCGTCAATAATCTATGTTACAAGTGCCTTAGTAAACGACACAGTGATCCATCAGAATGTGCCGCCGAAAACTGTGATATTGAAGGCTGTGGGCTGCCGCATCATCGACTTTTGCATTGGCCAAGACCGGCCCTTAAGGAGAATTCAGAAGACCACCGCTCTGGTGACACAGTGAATCATGCAAGTGCGCCGCAGTGTTCGAAAGTGTTGTTAAAAATCGTGCCTTTATCAGTGCGTGGGCCTAGTGGTGTGAGTGTCCACACACATGCGCTGTTAGACGACGGGTCGACCGTGACCTTGGTTGCGTCTGACCTTGCCGATCAGCTGGGGCTGCGCGGTAAACATATGTCTATGCGCGCGCGCAGTGCATGGAACAGCGAACTGGTATGTCAAACTGAAGTTCTGTCCTTTGATATATTAAATAATGACGGTGATGTATATAACTTGTGTGCCCGTAAAATGTCAGAATTAAATTTATCCGTTCAATGTGTCTCGTCTGATTTGTATTCTAAATATAAGCATTTAGGGTTGTGTAACTGTAACATAGAACCTAAGATTTTGATTGGCCAAGACAATTATCACTTGATGGCACCAATTGAATGTATTAGAATTAGTGAACAGCAGTGTGGTCCATACGTTACAAAATGCATGTTGGGGTGGAGTGTTCATGGTTGCGTGAATGACGTTTTCCGTGTTGCTTATGCTGACAGCACTAACATGTGTGCAAATAAAAATAATAAGGAAAGTTCGGTAGTTGTTTTAAACAGTGCGGTCAGCATAAATAACGAGGAGACTCACGCACCTATGTCTTCTGAGGTCGGCCTATATGACGACACACGGCTTCATGACGTGGTAAATAAATATTTTTCATTAGAATCGATAGGCGTATCGACTGAGCCGCGCCGTAATCCGGACAATTTTCGTGCTATCGAAATTATAAACAGTACCTCTAAATTAGTAGACTGCACGTGGCATGTAGGGCTTCCATGGAAGTATGATGATTGTGAGATGCCTGACTCCTATCTTACAGCATACAAGCGTTTACTAACAGTTGAGCACAAAATAGCACGTAACGAGGAATACGGGGCACGGTATCGTGATAGGATAGATCATTTATTTGTAAATAATTTTGCCAGGAAAGTTACCGATGGTGATTACGAATATGGTAATATTGTCTCGCGTCAACGTGTATGGTATTTGCCACATTTCGGTGTTGACAACCCAAACAAAAGAAAATTAAGGTTAGTTTTTGATGCTGCCGCGAAAACTAAGGGTTGTTCTCTAAATGATTATTTACTGCAGGGCCCCGATTTACTGCAGCCTTTATTAGGAATAATGTTTAGGTTTAGAGAGCAATCAGTAGGGGTGATAGGAGACATTAAAGACATGTTTCTGAGGATCAAGATTAGGGATGAGGATTGCCACGCATTTAGATTTCTTTGGAGAGATTCTAAAGACAAAAATGTGCAAAGTTACGTTATGACGTCCCTTATTTTTGGTGCGAATTGTTCGCCATTTATCGCTCAGTATATTTGTCAAAATAAAAACACTGAAAGATTTCAAAACACACATGCGGATGCTGTTAGGGCTATTAAAGAAAATCAATATATTGACGACTATATTGACAGCTTACCTGATGACGTCACCGCTATAAAAATGATCCGCGACATATCATTCATTCATAGCCAGGGAGGTTTTGAGATGCGTAATTGGATGAGTAACTCTCCTAATGTATTAAAACAAATTCCAGAAAAGATATTGAGCGATGGGGCGATAAAAATTGATTTAGATAATAAGCCTGAGCGTACTTTAGGTTTATTATGGTATCCATGTAGTGATACGTTCGCATTTGACGTTTCTTTGAAGCGTATACCTACAGATGTTTTAGATTTAGGACGAAAGCCTACGAAACGGGAAATGCTGTGTATTGTAATGTCCATTTTTGATGTCCATGGATTTCTTGCTCCTTTCACTATACAATCTAAAATATATATTCAAGAAGCATGGAAAATAAAGTTAGGATGGGACCAACAAATTCCCGATAGTTTGTTTGCATCGTTTCGTGTATGGTTAATTAAATTAAAAGGTATAGGTGAAATTCGTATTCCTAGATGGTACTTTATTACCAACGCCGAAGAGTCAAAGTCGCTTAACTACAGTTTATCCAATTCCAATAAAAATGTGCCGCGTGCGAGCGAAACAACGATGGCGACGACGCCTGATGTACGTTCCTCATTTAAGAGTGAGACAGCCTTAGAGTTACATATTTTTTGTGATGCTGCTCCCACCGCGTACGCAGCCGTAGCGTACTGGCGGCAAATTATTAATGACAAGATATGTGTTTCATTCATAGCTAGTAAAAGTCGCGTCGCACCTATAAAGCCTACAATTACTATTCCTAAATTGGAGTTACAGGCTGCATTACTGGGTTGTAGGCTGGCGAATACAATAAAAAATGAACACAGGATAAAATATACAAAAATTTATTTCTGGTCTGATTCAATGACTGTTTTGAATTGGATTAGAAACGATACTAAAAATCATAAAATATTCATTGCTAATAGACTCGGGGAAATAGATCAACTGAGTAACGTCAACGACTGGAACTACGTTCCCTCGGAATTAAATATAGCAGATCTTGCGACTAAACTTCGAGTGGATTGTGGCGCGCTGCACAGCCGCTGCGAATGGTTTACCGGACCATTATTTCTTCATTCATTAGATGATCAGTGGCCGCCGCAACCGGGAATTGTACCTGAAACAGACAATAATGAATTAGAATCTTTGTATTCTGTCAATAGCAGTAATCTTATTAGTAACTTACCAGTACCCGTGCCACAACGATTCTCTAGTTGGTTGCGATTGTTGCGTAGTTCAGCTGCCGTACTTTTGTTTATTGAAAGGTGTAGAGGAAATAAATCACATCGGATTGATTTCGCGCTTATGAGGCGAGCCGAAGTGATTTTGCTGCGCGACGCGCAAGCACGTTGTTTTTTAAGCGAAATAAACTTATTAAAACAAGATAGGAGTATTGAACGAAATAGTCGATTGAATTTGTTAACACCATTTTTAAATAGTGAAGGACTTTTATGCGTGGGTGGGCGTATCAAAGCGGTATCCGGTGTGGATGACCAGGTAAAGTGGCCCGTAATACTTGACGGTCGTGATCATGTTACCCGGCTGCTAGTAAAGTATTACCACACAAAGACCGCTCATGCTAACAATGAAACTGTCGTTAACGAACTTAGACAAAAATATTGGGTAGTCAACTTAAGACCTACTGTTCGTACCGTTACGTCACAGTGTCTTATCTGCCGTATTAGAAAGGCTAAACCCGAACCACCGCGCTTAGGTGATCTTCCGGAGGGACGCCTTATGCATCACAAGAGGCCCTTCACGGTATGCGGACTAGACTTGTTCGGCCCTATTGACGTATCGGTAGCCCGCCAACGGCCAAAACGTTATGGCGTACTTTTTACTTGTTTAACGGTTCGGGCTATTCATATTGAAGTAGTGTCTAACCTCACAGCGGACTCCTTAATAATGGCTCTTCGTAGAATGGCTGCTAGGCGTGGTTGGCCGCGGATCCTCATGTCAGACAACGGCACGAATATGCGAGGAGCATGTAATGAGCTAAAGCAGTCCATTAAAGAGTTAGACCAGGAGACCGTCATTAGGGAAGCTTTGAATCATGGAGTGGACTGGCAATTTATACCACCTGCTAGTCCTCATATGGGGGGCGCATGGGAGCGCCTTATTCGTAGTGTTAAGACCGCTCTTAAAGTTGTGCTTAAAGAAAGGGCTCCCAGGGAAGAAGTGCTTATCACCGTGCTTGCCGAAATAGAGAATATGATAAACAGTAGACCGCTCACTCACGTTTCAGTGGACCCCTCCACCTCAGAGGCATTAACTCCAAACCATTTTTTGCTGTGTTCTTCCAGTGCCGGTGGGATTTCTTCCTTTCACCTGCCACCGCTCGGCGTATTCGATGACGGAGATTTATACCTGCGACGTCAATGGCGTATTGCGCAGCGTCTCATCGACTTGTTTTGGAGCAGGTGGATGAAGGAGGTCTTACCGGTACTTAACCCACGGAGTAAGTGGAATAGGGAGGGTCGTAATCTCAAAGTAGGTGATTTTGTTGTCATCGTCGATCCGGCTTCACCTAGAAATACTTGGCCAAAGGGTATTGTGGAGCGAGTATACGTTGGGGCGGATAAGAGGGTGAGAGTAGTTGACGTCAGAACAAGGTCAGGAATCCTAAAGAGACCAGCCGCACGTGTGGCTTCACTTGCCTTCGTTGATGAGTGTCGCTCTCGCGACACTAGGGGGGAGGATGTTGCCGATGGCCACACTGCTGTATTAGAAAATAAGTAATTTTAATAATAATTAAGAAAGTCTCCAAGGCGCCTGTCCTTATTGTTCCGCAATCTTGTGTTTCATAAAAAGTGTCACTTACTTTAAGGCAGGATCTTTGGACATTGTATGAAATAGAACAATAAATATATATATTTCTGTGTATATTTAATAATAAGAACTTACCACTGCACTTACCTGCGATATTTATCCTGTGTGTTACAGCAGTGTCACGCCTGTGTACCTATTTTTAATTAATAAAATATTGTCCAGTGGCGGTCATGCGATTGGGTACCTACCTCTATACCATATTGCTAAGTGGGGGGTATATATAAAAAAACTGTACGAAGAGAACTGTGACCGCGACCGCACACTCGCCACTGAGTTCGGTAAAATTAATCCCAAAGTTTCATTTTTATTGTCCCGAATCCTCACGCCGGCGATCCATCGTTTACACTAGACTATAGCAAGAATTGTCATTTTTAACGTTAATTACTCATTAGAGTTATTTGACGTCTCTGAGTGCGGCAGTAAGTGACCTTTATTTAAGCCAGCTGTAATCAATCGCTCCGAAACGGCGACCTTGCCCCCCTTCCCACCTTCCAGGAATGTGGGACCGCTCTTTGCACAGATTGCGCTCTTGGTACTTACGGGAGTTGATACTTATCTAATTTCATTCATAAATCACGTGACGGCAGAGTAGAATACAATTGTCACCACCCGAAATCTTTCCCGTGGGTGTCGTACAAGGCGACTAAGGTTAAATCTGAATATGGTTAGGAATGGGCAGCAGCGTTCCTCTTATACCACCTAGGCTAGCAATGTACTGCGACTTTTGTGCCCGATAAATGGCAATAGGCTCGCCACCTATTACATGGGACTTGACATATTTGGCGAAACGTGGGTGCTAGTTCACCTCTGCCTACCCCTTCGGGGATATAGGCGTGATTTATGTATATATGTATGTAATCACGCCTATAACCCCGAAAGGGTAGGCAGGGGTAAATTAACACCCCTTTTCGCCTATAAGTTAGGTCCCATGTAATAATAGGTGGCGAGCCTATTGCCATATATCGGGTTCATGAATCGCAGTAGGTACTGCTAGGTGGTATGAGAGGAATGCTGCCGCCCTTTACTCGTCGCTGTTTTACGCGCGGGAGTTGATGCGACATAATAAATAAAATAATAATAAAAAAAAGCCTTTTATTTCTTGTGTACCGTAATTCATTTTCACATGCAATACAATGACAATTATTAATCCTTAACATTTATATTACCTGTCCAATTTAATTAATTTTTTTTTGATGCGACGTACTTTAAGCGAAAAATATCGAGATCACATCGGTTCAGTACCCATTGTACCTCCAAGATTGGATCCAAAAGTTGAAGTGCGTATTGGCCATCCTTTACAGGACCCATTTCTAAATATTACAAACAAAGCGCGTATAGGTCTTTTTGGAATTCGTCTGGTTCTCTTACCAGTAGACCTTGGGCAGACTGGCTAGCATTTAGCCTAGAGCTGCTCTAGATGCCCTTGCTCGCTTTAATTTATGCTTGCTCCTGTCCGAACAGATTGTCAGTCAGTACCAAAACGTGCAATCTAATACATACATAGTACATACATACAAAAATCATGCCTATATCCCCGAAGGGGTAGGCAGAGGTGAACCAGCACCCACGTTTCGCTAATTATGTTAGGTCAAGTCCCATGTAATAGGTGGCGAGCCCATTGCCATTTATCGGGCACAAGAGTCGCAGTACATTGCTAGGTGGTACAAGAGGAACGCTGCTGCCTATTCCTCATCACTGATTTATCCTTAGTCGCCTTGTACGATGCCCACGGGAGAGATTTGGGGTGGTGACAATTGTATTTTACTCTGCCGTCACTATACGGCAATCTAATGCAGTCTGCGTAATCAGCTAATTGTCCAACTATCAGATGGTTTATTCCTTAATTAATATTGAATGGTGAACCCAATTAATACAGGAAAAACAATTGTGTAATTGCTCATTAAACAGCGTTGATTAATTGGGTTTAAGTGTCAGTCACCATTAAAACATGGCACATAGAAATAATTATGAGTCACGTCTTTCTCTCAAAGAGTTAGGCAAAGATTACTTCTTTCCACTTACTGATGAATTAATATTTTTTTTATTTATTTAAGGAAAACTGATTAATTAAAAAGAAAAACGTACAGGCTTAGATTAGGATGTACTGAATCTAAATAGACCAAAATTATCTCATTTTGTTAAGTTTTAGGGAGTGGAAACGTTATCGCTCGAGACAAGTATATTTAAAAAAGAAAAAGGTAGGCAAATGTAAAGTTCGCCCCACGAAAGAAGTCCCTTGGCTTAAACCTTAAGCCTTTGCAATAAGAGCGAAAATAATGTTATTGGAGGGACTTCTTTTGTGGAGCGAACTCTAGGCATTACTCGCGGCGCGTGTCGGTTTTCACAACATCCTTTTAACGAGAGACGGAAAGGACTAAGGGACCATTTCGAGAGACCGATAAACGAAGAGAGTGATTGGGATGATTTATGGATCTATGTACCTATGTTTTTACATGCACAAATCACGCCTACCTATATCCTCGAAGGGGTAGGCAAGGCAGAGGCGAACTAACACCCACGTTTCGTCAATTATGTTAGGTCCCATGTAACAGGTGGCGAGCCTATTACCATTTAGGGGCACAAATGTCGCAGTACATTGCTAGGTGGTATAAGAGGAACGCTGCTGCCTATTCCTCATCACTGATTTATCCTTAGTCGCCTTGTACAACACCCACGGGAGAGATTTGGGGTGGTGACAATTGTATTCTACTCAGCCGTCACCACACGGCTTTTATTGTTTGTTTTTGTAGGTTTTTCAAATTTATTATTTGTCCACATCATAAGCGGTTCATCCTATGCCAAGGACCTAACTCACACTGTCTGACTGAGTGTCGCAAGTTCATCCCGCCGTTGTATACAACGGGTTTTATTAGTGGACGCCTGCCGCGCAAACCCAAATAGATGACCCGACCCACATAACTCGACGCCTCTGGAGACTGGACTGCACTATGCAATTCACAGTTTACGCGCGACGAAAACATCTCACGACCTTGTACCAAGCTGAGAACTGACGAGCAAATCTATACTAAGTAATATTATAAAGCTGAAGAGTTTGTTTGTTTGTTTGGTTAATTGGTTAAACGAGCTAATCTCCGAAAATACTGGTTCATGAAAAATTATTTTTGTGTTGGATAGTACATTTATTGAGGAAGGCTATATAACAACCGACATTAACGCGAGCGAAGCCGCGGGCGACCACTATATAACATAATATAGCTTTAGTTTTTAGGTGGACTTCTTTCGAGTCCGCCTGGCTGGCTACCACTTGTCAAAGTCTGTCACCATTATTATAATAATGTTAACAGCATTATTGTGTTCCTACAATTGTGATTGTGATAGCCAGCCCCTCTGTGGTTGAGGGTTCTAGGTTCTTATCGTCGGGTGAAGGGCAAGAGCTTCACTGTATAGATATTTCTTTCTTTTCGAAGCACCTTTCCAATGTGATTTCGGAATATGATGATGACATTTATGACCGATATTGAGATTCCATTAAACAAACACTTTAGCTGTTTTTTTTGGAAATTGGGTGGATGCGTAAGAAATAAGAAGGACTCAACAAATAATATTGTAAAAAGCTTTTTTAACAATTTACCGAAGACAAAACAGAGTATCTTACTGTGATCTTACGCAACCGGACGCAAGAGGGGCATTGTTCACATACTAAGTGATATACAGACAAAAGGTATCTACATAGAGGTAGTAGTATTTTGTAAGACAGTCCTACACGAAGGTTTGCATATCTCTGCATAGGCGTGGGCGTGCACGAGCTAACAGCAAAGCCATTAATGCCATATATCATTACACGCGCAGGTACAATCGACAGTACGAAACCACAAAGAAAAATCCTTGTGGAGACGGCAAAGCTGTCACCATTCCATATCTCTCCCGGGGGTATCGTATAAGGCAACTAAGGGCCGGTTTTTTGATGCATAGTTAACTCGTCCAATTGTTAAAAATTATTACTAATCTTTAAATATCAGACTGATATTCAACCATTAGTAACAATTTTAGTTACTAATGTATCAGTCTGATATTGAAAGATTAGTAACAATTTTTAACAATTGGTTGAGTTAACTATGCAACAAAAAACCGGCCATAAGGGTTAAGACAGTGATAAGTAATAGGCAGCAGCGTTTCTCTTAAGTATACCATCTAACGATTTACCTACGTGGCCGATATATGGCAATTGGCTTGCCACCTATTACGTCGGATCTAAACTAATTGGTGAAAAGTTGATGTTAATTCACCTAACCTAACATAATTGGCGAAACGTGGGTGCTAGTTCATCATCCGTTCTTTGGGGATATAGTCGTGATGTATGTATGTATGTAATTCACCTCTGCCTACCCCTTCGAAGATATTATAGGCCTGATGTTTGAATGTACAAAGAAAATATCAGATCAGATTTTTTTAAAATAATGTACAAACTCTGGCGCTAAACCAAAGAAGAAGAATGTACTGATGCGGGATTTATGTTTCGAAATTTCTCTTACTTCTTTTACTTCCATGCTGGCGTGGGAGCGAGGAAATAGCGTAGTGATGCCCCGACTCACCTCAGGGGCGTAGTAAACAGTGTAGAAAAAATGTTGGCGCACCCGAATGGCGGAGGGTAGACCACCCACAGCGCATACCGAAGTATCAGCAACGTAGGCGGCCGCATACTTGGGATACCTACTTAATTATTAATGCCAGATAGTTAATTGAATCCTAGATATTCGACCGTGCGTTGCCGACGGTACGTGGTTGTGTCTTGACCTAAAGGAGCGTCGGAAGTTGCATAAATGGATTTGAGGTGTTTCACAGGGTAATGGTTCCACGAACAAATGGAGTTGACACCGCTAACCAAAAGTGAGTCTTAGTGATGAGACCGATGGCGCATTATTGAGCGTCCACTTGGGGGATTGCGTTGCTATGACGGGTCATAGGATTTGTGACCACACATAAACAAAATGCTAATGGTCCTCAAAATACAAGCTAAACCTTTATGGGGCTATGCATGCTAGTTTTTCCTGATTTTAAACCTTAATCAAGGTTTAAATTAAGCTGGAAACTAATATTCTACCACAATACAAGGTGTTTGGTACATGGTATATCAAGCCGGCACCTACCCATGCTAACATAGTCATATAAATACTATGGTAAAAAATATATATTTTTTAAATATTTTTATAATTTTTCATACATTTTATTTTCTGATCGAACTATTTGTATGGAGAATTCTAAATTCTTTTTATAATTTTTTTTTTATATTACCATAGTATTTATATGACTATGTTAGCATGGGTAGGTGCCGGCTTGATATACCATGTATTAAACACCTTGTATAAATACCTATGCAATTTACTTCTTTTTCAGAAACAACAAAATACGTTTAACTTGATTTCTATTTAACCAGTTGTTATACTAGTACTATATTGAGATATGTTATTCTTTACTTTCTTTGTGCGTATTCTAATTATCTTTTCCTACAACATCTGTCGTAAATGGTGAAATATATCTGTTGTTAGCGGATCACACTAAGGGATTCTGAAAGAGTGACTTACAACCCCATCTACATTTTATTGATAGAGATTTTTACACATATCTTTGGGTTAAGGCAGTTTTCGTTAGATCCAAAAAATCACAGTAATTTGATTTTAGTTTATTTAGAGTTGTGCTACTCTTTACTTATATCTCTTAATCTGTAATTTTTAAAAATTCTAAAACCTAACACTTTGAAAATAAAATTACCGATATTTATTTAATTCTGAAATAGCATTAATTTTGCATATTTTTGTACTATTTGATCGGCGCAGGCGGCGGTGCGAAATTATTGAGGCTAACCAAGTTTGTACGGATTTAGTTTACAAAGAATTTCCCACGGAAGTAAAGTTAATTTCTGGAAATAATTTTATCTGCAAAAATTACCCTACGATGTCTCCTGAAATGCCGTAAAGTATCACGAGGTCACATCAACTTTTTTTTACCTCCTTTACAACACAGAAAGCCGTTACTTGAGCATACATTGGTTGGACAATTACTGGATCGGTACAAAGTCAGACACGTAATGCTTGCAAACACTAAACGTTTACTGCATTGCAAATACTCTCACCGTTACTTACCGCCGATAAATCAAGCAGACTTTGTTTACCGTCGTCCTTTTCATGTAAAAGCTTTAAGCATTAAGCGGATCTAGGTCATTTTTTACCTCTTTTAAGATTGAGGTGAAATTTTGCCATCGGTATGAAGTCTTGTCGCGAGGACGACTGACGGCCATTGGGGCGGAAACGTCCGCGAATGGCGGCCCGCGCACTGGGAGGCGCAGGCGTTGGTAGGACCCACAAGGTGGACCGATGATCTGATGAAGGTCGCTGGATGCGGGCAGTGCAGGACCAATCTGCCCCCCTAGCCAAGTGGCCAATCGATCGAACGCATAGAATACAAAATGTACGAAACTGACGTACAGAAAAGTCAGCCTGAGTATGTCAGTTTCATACTTCTTTTCTATGTGTTCTAATAGTTAAGCCACTTGGCTAGACCCTTGGTTTGGGGATCCCTGGGGGAGTCCTATGCCCAAGTGGCCGTCTCTCGGCTGACTGATAAAGTCAGTCGAGTCAGTTTAATCAGAATCCGTTTCTCGACCATCTAGGGAAAGGAACTCGAGGAACCAATTCAGAGGCAGTTTACACAAAATGCCAAGATGTAATTTTGAAATCGACATCGAAAAATAACAATATTATGTATTTACTTTTGCTGTGTTATAAGAAAAAAATTAACGTATTGACTACCGTAGTGCCAAATGTTTTAATTTGTGTTTGTATTGTATCTCATTCTCGGCAAATTGTAAGTTTTTAAGAGTTAAAAGATAAAAGCCACAAAAACTCAACGGTTAGGATAATAAAAAAAAAACCGGCTGCGGGGTTAAATTTTTACCAATTTTCTACGAAAAAATATAAACATTTTATACGTTTTTGTCTGCATTGCACGCTACACTTTGTTGCCATGTAAATAATTGTCTTTTTTGTTCTGTTCCAGATCTTCAGCGATGATCCACGTAGATGAAACCGACCCTGTCGGAGGTAAGACTTTTTTCTGTTTTCTTAGAAACTTACTGAAAAGGTATAGAAGGCTATATGCATGTGACTAAAGGAGTGATTAACATGAATGTTTACTGCTGCACACAGAGACGTCAATTAATGTTATTTAACTTTAAGCTAGTCGCTGTTCTTGCCGGGTCTATGGTCTAGATTTAAATGGAATTTTGTGACATTAGGTATTCATTAAAGTTAATTGACGTCTCTGAGTGCGACAGTTAGAGATGGAGAGGAAGAGGAAGACTTCAAAAGAGATGGATGGATTGCGTAACAAATGACATGAATGTGAATGTAATGATGACAGCTAATAGGAGTGAGTTGAAGAAAAAATCATGCTCCGCCTACCCCAAATGAAAAGGGATAAGAATGATGCAAGTGGTTGATGAAGGGCTAGATGGTAGGTGTCACTGTAAAATATATATTTTAATTTATTTAATTCTTTTTTTTATCATCAAAGCTTTCATCGACTCATCGAGTTGAAAGACCTTTAACTTGCATTGTTATTTTTTCAACATTCTGAACGTTCGCCTGCTTTTTATCGCGTTCCTTGTGAGTCAGGGATGGAACGATGAAGGTGTGGTCAAAACATTCGTTGCGTTGTGACTCATTCTCGTTTCGAAGTAACCCATCGGAGGTGCGTTTTCATACATTCAAAAGGGAATTCATTAGACATAGGCCTTAAGGCGGATCCGGACGAGTGTAACGTGTAATGTAATCTAAAGTGTAATGTAACACGAATTCTACGTTAGGACGGTTACGCATGTAATGCTCGTATTGCCGTCCTAACGTAGAATTCGTGTTACATTACACGTTACACTCGTCTGGGACAGGCTTTTCAGTTTAGTTCTTTTCCGCATTTAGCCCCCTGATTGGGCCATTGTATATCCTTATGTTATCCTTCTCTAACCATACACGATATGATATAGCCATTTATCGCGTTGAACTTACAAAAATCATTGGTTTTTAGACAGTTCAAAGCGATAAATGGTTATATCTTAAAAATATAGCCTAAGAGGCATATTCTGTTATTCAATTCAGGCTTATTCAAGTGTTAAAATCCGACGATTTTGACTGTTCAACGCGATAAATAGCTTTATTATATCGTGTTTCGGTGGTCATGCTAGCCGGGCAGGCTATCTCAAAGACTTGGGCCATATTTCAGCACCTACAATTACGGTCTTGAATATTAATTGGAGGTCTTAGGTTTGAATCAATCAGCCAGTGTTCCTGTTATACCACGGGCGGGTTTTTTGATGCATAGTTAACTCAATCAATTGTAAATTGTTACTAATGGCTAAATATCAGTCTGATAAAGATACTAGTGATTAAAGATTACTGTTTCTATCGACCTCTGGAAGTGAATCTAATCATATTATTATATCCCACATTGTTCAGACTACATTCATTGTACGTAATTATCTAATAACCCAACACGTGGTACGAAGTATCGGCTTCGATCCAAGAATTTATACCAGGATGCTGAATGTTCAGGGCAAGGTCACACGTATTGGCGGTACGAGGCGAGCGTCAGGCGGCCATTGTGGCTTCATTGGTAATATCAATTCTGTCACAGATAAAACTATGTAAATCTTACGTAGAATGTTCCATAATCAACAGCTAAGAAGAAAAAGATCCCATAAAACAACTTTTTCTATAAGTAGCTGCTTAACGTGCCTTCCGAAGCACGGAGAATCTCGAGATAAATTTTGGTCACCCATCCAATGACCGGCCTTTACCGGAGGAATATTGCTTAGTTTACGCAATCGTAGGAGCGCACCAAGCTACTGCCCTATCAGCTCCTCATTCTCATCTCCTCCGATTTAGGCTACCTTCCCCTATTCTCAAGCAAAATGGACACGAGTGAACGAAACAGAGAAGTCGAGCCTATAGCTTACCTTGTTCACCGGCTATTTATTATAAAATCGATGACTAATCAAAGTGGCGTACGCGCCGGCGCCGGCAGTTCATTGCACTCTTGCATTTAATTCGGTTCATTTTAAACGATGCGCGAGGACATTAAAGCGGGATTAACTAATTAAAGATTAATTCTTAGGGCGATTCGATCGTGAAAACTAGAGCATTGAGACAACAGAGACTTAACGGATGAAGTACAATCTTATTAAATTGTGCTAGATAGAAGATGAGTAACAAAACCTGCTAATAAAAAGAAAGATAAAGAAAGATATATACATACATATATAAATCACGCCTACATCCCCGAAGGGGTAGGCAGAGGTGAACTAGCACCCACGTTTCGCCAATTATGTTAGCCTATTGCCATTTATCGGGCACAAAAGTCGCAGTACATTGCTAGGTGGTATAAGAGGAACGTTGCTGCCCATTCCTCATCACTGATTTATCCTTAGTCTTAGTCTTATCCTTGATTTATAAAAAAAGATGTCTATTATAAATGTGTTGTATGCAGACTAAAAGTAAAATCCTCGGTTCGGTAAAAGTGAAATCGGTCGGTTGCCTCGTGGAAAACCACCGTTTATAAACCAATAAATACTTTGACTTAACAAGCCAACTGTCAAAAAATGTTGAGGTTGCCAGTGATATATCAGCTAAATAGGTACTAATCATTAGGAAAAGAACTTGGCTTGTCTAGAGCTTTCGTAATGGATACTGTTATTAGTCACAATAAGACATTAATAATAAAATCAGCCTAAAGTAGCTAAAACATAGAAATTCAGATTTTTTTTTTCTGAATTTAGACCGGTCTAAATTCAGCAATCTAATAAAATTTCTAGCTTTAAAAACTACATGTACGTTCGCTTTAATTAATTAGGTAAATTCATTTTAATGTAGTTCAATTCATTTTATTTTGTTTACAGAAATAGAACCCCCGTTCCAGTATCGAGATGTCACAGTCAAAAGGAGCACAGATGTCAATGATTATTATGAAATGCTTTCAGAAATCGGCAGGTGAGTCTATAAGATATTGTTTAAACATAATCATTTACTTGTATAATCTTGCCTTATCATATGCTGACACCAAATTGTTATTGTATTTTAATACCTAGCTAAAAAGTCCATTTGGAGTACAGAAACCTTGAATAGGCGCCTGCGCCGACTTATAAATCTAATACTAACAATTATCAAAAATGCTATATTAGTTTAGAGCAGTTATTTCATGCCTCTTCTCTACAGAAGCTTTTTATTTAAGGATTTTTAAATGGGCTCGCCACCTATTCTACATGGGACCTAACATAATTGGCAAAACGTGGGTGCTAGTTCACCTCTGCCTACCCCTTCGGGGATATAGGCGTGATTTATGTACGTATGTATTTTTTAATGCTTGCCTGAATTCTCCTGAAACTATTTTCAAAGATTCCATTTACCTGGCGTCGTCACAGTATGTTTCCTCTCCATTCAAATAGGTCTGGAACACATCACACTAAAACACTAGAACAGGAAACATACTGCGCTGATCTGGGAACAGGGCAGGAGGATGATGATACCAACGGAAAGTTATTAGTGATAAATGAATAATGTAAAATTGACCATGTCGATAAATCGATGAGCAGAGAGTTAATTGACCTGACAAAATTTTTGCAGGGTTTTGGCTAAGGTTTTACAGCCGACTGCCTACCTGAGACCATTCCTTTTGGGGTATATATTTTCATAAATCGTGCCTTAGCCATTTCTTAGCCATAATTTATAACTTTCCAGACAACATGAAATTCCCGGAGGCGTGGCTGGCCTTTCGTCGGTGCCAACGCGAAAGACGAGAAAACTGTTTTAATTAGCACTAATGACACATGACTCGAAAGCATGTGCTGCTACAGGTTTATTAATCAACAGCACAATGTTTACAAGCGTAATGTTTCCATAATCTTTTCAATAGTATCTGTTTTCTACAAGATTAAGAAAATGAATCAGCAACTGTATAGATTAAGAGGTTGTTGTCTATCGGTTGCTTGGTATCAATAGGTCGGTATCTCTTTGTTTCACACAAATGAAAAGCTCTTTGACTTCTTAATTTATTTCATTGTTTTATTTATGATTTCACATCACACACCACGAGACTCAGTATTTTGGTCATTTGATTGCGCAACGTAAGTAAAGCAAGAGGCGAATGGCGCAATCCAAAAACGAAGCAAATTTTGCAAAACCTGATCATCTACTAATCCAGAATGGGCCAAAGTGATGATGAACATAAGCTATGCTCTTTAAAATAGGAACGCTCTCGTGGCCACGCTTGGAGCACAGCCCCCGTAATATGAGAGCCGATTTCAGTTGCTTTGGTCTACTCGTCTCTCTCACTCATTAAGAATAATAGCAAACTGTGATAGTGACGGGTAGACCAAAGCAACTGAAATCGGCTTACATAATAAAGGGTCGGGTCTTCCTGGGTCATCTAGTCGATTTTAACTTATTATTTTTCCATTGAAAGAGGAGGACTCCGCCCCAGCAGTGCAGTGGAGATGGTTAACTCTCTTAGAATAGGTTAACTTAAAATATGTTAACTCTCTAATAAAATAGTTCCTACCATAATTTGAACCATAACGTATTGCAACAAGATTTAAAAACCAACGAAGTTTGCCCTGTAAGACACTGGCGATGCAATAAAACTCAGTGATGGACGCTAACCCAAAACTTGTTCCAGGGGGAAATTCGGCACGGTATACCTCTGCCGTGAGAAGAGCACCGGCCTGGAGCTAGCAGCCAAGCTGGTGTCAGTGAGCAGGCGGGATGAGAGGCGGAACGTGGAGAGGGAAGTGGAGGTGATGCGGCGCCTGCGCCACCCGCGCCTCATACAGCTCTACGACGCCTACGACTGGGGCAAATACATGTGCGTCGTCCTCGAACTGTGAGTACCATGCATACATAAACCTTCTTCTATCTAAAACCAGTCTAGTGGATCATCATCTTCTTCTTCTTCGTCTCCCTGCCCTGTGGCCGTACCATGAAGTATTAGTGCGATCCAAACGCGGCTGACAAAACGGGATGCCGCTCTACTCGGCTTATAGCATTGTCTCACTTTAACAATGGGAATTGAGTCGCGTTTAGAGTTGGTGGTAAGGCCCCTGTTTCCAGTCTATCTGGGGACGGCGCAGTATGTTTCCTCTTCCATTCATATCGGTCAGTCGTCATCAAGCGATCCACTCTCTTTAGATTCATATCATCCATCACACCGTAAATGTAGACTAGTGATGAATGAATGTATAGAAAATAGACTGAACGGACTATGCAGAGAGACCGATGAACGGAGAGAGTGATATACCACCATCTTTTAACGAAACGAACGGGGAAGGAATATGTGCAGTTTGGTATTTTGGTGTGTGAAAAGTAAATGAATAATCGAACTCACAGTATAACAGTCCAAAGCTTATATTTTTGGTTCTCCAGTAGAGGAATAACATATACACACACAAATACACAATTTACATTAAAAAAGAATTTGCAATTAATATTTAAGAGAGATCAACGTGCACTTCGCGTCGTGGTGTAATTTCGAGACCTTGTTGATTCGTTGCTAGGCAACGCGATGCGGCGCGGGGTGCACGTCAGTTACATAAATAGGTTGTATAGGTGATTATTTATTTTATGTGTAATATATAGATACAATGATAAATAGTTTAATAATATATGTAATTATTATAAATAAACTAAATAAATGTAGGAGAGTAGCCTACATCACCCCCCTCCAAAGACCGTCAGGGCGATAGAAAATCAGGAAATTTAACCCGACGTCCAGAACGAGTGATGTAATTTCTTTGGACATCAGGTGAGGGATGATGGGTGTTGTTGTGATCAGTCAGTATGAAAGAAGGCTTGATGCGGTCTATTGACACTGTGACCTCTTTGCCTTTCAACACGATTTTGAACGTTTTATCCCCCCTAACTAACACCTTGTGAGGTCCTGAATATGCAGGTTGAAGAGAACCGCGTGATGCATCTTCTCGAAGGAAGACGTAATCACTGATAGCAAGGTCTTTGAAAATGAAAGTTTTAGGATGACCGTGGTGAGATGCTGGTGTGGGGCGCAAATTTTGAATTATAGCCCTGAGACGAGCAGAGAAATCCGATATGTCGGTAGTACCATCCGATGCGTTGTGGAAGAACTCGCCTGGAAGTCGAAGTGATTCGCCGTAAACTAAGTGCGCAGAAGATGATTGTAAATCTTCCTTGAAAGAAGATCTGATGCCCAACAAAACTAATGGCAAGACCTCTGTCCACCTGTCATTACTATGGCAAACTATAGCGGCTTTTAGCTGTCGGTGGAACCGTTCCACCAAACCATTGCACGCTGGATGGTATGCTGTCGTCCGCTTGTGCACGAATCCAGATATCTTAGACAAACACTGAAATAAAGCCGATTCAAATTGACGACCTCGGTCTGTGGTTATGTCAATAGGACATCCGAATCGAGCGATCCAGGATGATAAAAGGGCCTTAGCGACAGTTTCTGCCGTTATGTCGGCTATCGGTACTGCTTCCGGCCACCGTGTAAATCGGTCAATAGCCGTTAGACAATACCGATATCCTTCAGAGACCGGGAGAGGACCAATAAGGTCAATGTGAATGTGCATGAAACGTGCACGGGGCAAATTGAAATTGCCAAGAGGAGCGCTGACGTGGCGATTCACCTTGACCCGTTGACATGCCAGACAATTGCGAGCCCATTCCCGGCAATCTTTCCTCATCCCAGGCCAAACAAATCTTTCTGCGACGATCTTGGCAGAAGTGGTAGTGCCTGGGTGACTGAGTGAATGCAAACTACGAAAAACTTGCCTACGGTAAAATTTTGGGATATAAGGCCTGGGTGTCGGTGTACTTACGTCGCAGTACAGAGGTATACGACTACCAGGTACCTGAAGTTTTTCGAGGCGCAGGGAAGAACTACCAGAAAAGAGTTGTTGAAGTTCGGGGTCGGATGATTGACCCTTGGCTACATCCTCGAGGCTGACAGGCGATTCCAGTTCTTCTATCCGAGATAAGGTGTCGGCAACTACGTTATCCTTACCGGAAATATGCCTGATGTCGGTGGTGAACTGGGAGATGAAGTCGAGATGTCTATACTGCCGTGGCGAGCAGTTCTTTTTCCTTTCGTGGAAAGCGAAACTGATCGGTTTGTGGTCAGTATAGATGATAAAATGCCGAGCCTCGAGCATGTGCCTGAAATATTTGATTCCCTCATAAATCGCCAGCAGTTCCCGATCGTATGGAGAATATTTGACCTGGGATGGGCTGAGCTTACGGGAAAAGAATGCTAAGGGCTGCCACGCACCATCTTTACACTGTTGGAGGACCGCGCCAAGTGCCCTATCGGAGGCATCAGTCACCAGGGCAAGTTTGGCGGAACAGTCAGGGTGGGCAAGCAAAGCAGCGTCAGCAAGACTCTTCTTACACGCATCGAAGGCTGCTAATGCTTCTCCTGTCAAAGTTACTGGATGAGAGCCTTTGACTGCACCTGTCAACAATGCATGTAATGGAGCTTGAATCGCGGCAGCTCTAGGAAGAAAACGCCTGTAAAAGTTGATCATACCAAGGAAAGCTTTAAGTTGTTGTACCCTGGTGGGAATGGGAAACTCGTTGATCACCTTCACCTTAGAATCCAAAGGTCGAGAGCCGTCTTGTGAGATGGAATATCCTAAAAAAGTTACCTCCTTTGCCCCAAAGACGCACTTGGAAACGTTGATGAGCATACCGTACTCCTGCAGCTTGCCGAAGACTTGGCGCAGGTGCTCCTCGTGCTGAGACTCATCCTTCGAGAACACCAGAATATCATCGATATAACAATAGACAAAATCTAGGCTTCTGGTGATCTCGTCCATGAAGCGTTGAAAGGTCTGACCCGCATTTCGAAGTCCAAAAGTCATAAATGGGAACTCGTACAGACCGAAAGGGGTAGTAATCGCTGTCTTCGGGATGTCGTCCGGACTGACAGGTATCTGATTATATGCCTTCAAAAGATCGATCGTGCTAAACACTTTACATCCCACCAAATTATGCGCGAAGTCGTGTATATGTTTAATCGGGTACCTGTCAGGCACGGTTCGGGCGTTGAGCATGCGGTAATCACCACAAGGACGCCAGCCGTTGTCCTTTTTTGGCACCAGATGCAGCGGCGAAGACCAAGGACTCTCGGAAGGTCTGGCAGTTCCACTGGCGATCATTGACTGGAACTCCTGTTGGGCTATTTTAAGTTTATCCGGAGCTAAGCGACGAGGTGTGCTGGAAACCGGAGGGCCTGGTGTTGTGCGGATGTGGTGAACGGGGTCGGGGTGATGTAGGAGAGTAGCCTACATGCAGTACAACAGCACGCCAGGCCACCACAAAATGAAAAATCAATTTTTTTCTATTGACTTTCTCATTGAAGAAATATGAAGGCGATTGAAGAAATATGACAGTTTTGGAAAAAAATTACGAATTTAACATAAATACATAACACCTTTCTCCCACAGAGGTAGGCAGAGATCACTTCTTTCCACTTGCTACGATCCATACATACTTCTTTCCAATCCTATTTTAAAAACTCATGCATGCCCGTCGGCTTGGCGTGGTACACTAATAAACTCAAAACAGAAGAATAGAATTGATACTTTCTTGTTCCTTCAGGCATAGTCAATACGCGTTTCTAAAAACTACTCTCCGTTCACAGTTATTTTACCTCTGACGTTTCCGTTTACGTCGTATGCGAGAGAATGATACTTATATGACATTTCCATACGTTAGACCAAGGCTTATTCGCTAACTTTTCTTGACAGCTGAAAGTCATGATCACCGAACTATTTACTTATCCATTACTACTTTACTATAATGCTATTGTGACACTTGTCCTGTGATAACAGCAATGTATTCGTAAATAGTTCGGTGATCATCACTTTCAACTGTCAAAAAAAGTTAGGGAATAGGCCTACAGGACGATGAGAAGTGTCAGAGGTAAAATAACTGTGAACGGAGTGTATATGTACAGAAAGATACCCTAAACAAAGTACGAGTCCATGACGTACATCAATAAGACTGTGAATCCGGCGAATACTTACACGAAGTCTAAAACATATCGGAACGTCACGAGTTAACATTCACACAATCCACAAAGATTAACCGTCGCGTTCCATTATGCGGACAATGTTTACTGCTCCACCGACCTGGGATTGAAACGTAATTGTTTTTGGTTCAAGCCTGATGTTTATTTCTGTGACTTCTGTTTCGAGGAGTTCGTAGACTAGAACGTTCTCTGGTAAGAGAACAATAGAATTGGGAATGCGGCTTTTGAGATTTGTCTTATTATAAATGTGGCTCTTAAATGTAGACTTTATCTTATCGTAGTTGACTTTGGCCATAACCAGCTAACGCTCTAAGCATACAAATGTATTCACCAGTAGACAAGGGTCAAAATGTAATTCTACTATGTTCTTTATTTCAAAGTTTGACTAATGCCTAAGCAGATTTTATTCTTGACTGAGCTTGCTGAAAGATTGTCCCGATATGACGAACGAAAGTAAAACAACGTCACCAACGTTTCATCACAACCAGTCCATCAAAGTCTTCCCTGCTGTGGCACAGACCTTCCACGTGGTTGGAGGATCGTAGTGAGAAGGGAATTAATACCTAGAATGCTGGCCCAAGCGATGGCGATTTGTCTCTTTTATATTCAAGAAAGGATATAGGGTAAAATAATTAAGATCCCTGACCTTCTAGTACTATGCCCGATGCCTCACTTCGAATATCAGAACTGACTCACATTAAGAACCTTCCCGATTTTAACAATTGCACGTCGATAAAAATGTGATCCGATTCAATCAATCCCACGTTAGGTCCTCACTTCTATAGTTCAACGTTATACTGCTTACTAACATAAACATGGAATTCATTATCGTTTAGCATCACTAATAGAATAATGAAGTACTTGTACTCAATATACATTCTCCGGATAACAGGGATAAGGGCGACGATGAAGACTGACCGTTTACGTATTTTGTTTAGTTTACGTGGAGTATTGGTGATGACGTTGCTTTCGATGACGCAGATTCCACGCGCTATTTCTGTAATAATTCTTCGGCTATCAATGGAAGTCGAAACGTAGTACTACAACTTTTCGATGATTCGTGATTTATTTTTATAGCTGGTACCAAATTATTTATTTACTATTACTCAAGAGATAAATCGGTCACATAATGAAAAAAATGAAATTTGTTAAAAATATTCTTTAACTGGAAATTTGTTAAAAATTTTTCAGAGTAACAGTCCAAGAGAACTAAAAAATAGAAGCGAATATCGGCATCCAAAACAATCGTCTAAAAATTGAAAATAAAATTGTGTTCAAATAAGTCGTAATAAAATTGTGTACAATAATCGATGTGCATAAATCGTTAGAAGGGTGTACAATGCAGTAAAACAGCCATGCGATGATGGCAGAGCAGAATACAACTGGAACGTACGTAACCCTATTACGTGGAACTTAACATGGTTGGCAAAGTATGAGTGGGAATACATAGGCGTGATTTTGAAGTATAAAACAGTTAAAACGATCTCAAAACACTCCGAAGCACTGCTTTAAAATTCTTAAAATATATAAATCTAAAACTAGTACTGTGATGCGAGGCTATTTCTGCAGGATGATTAGATATCGCATGTTCAGAATCAGCTCCGGAGCTAAATATTTCATCTATCGCATTGAGCGTGAACCAAGAAATACTGCAGCGAGTGGGTGTCGCAAGACTACTGAATCACCTGCGCCGGCGCATCAGCGCAATTGTTCAACGTGTATTCCGAATTTAAATCGGAACCGTTCAAACGACTATTCCAACAGCTGACTCACGCCTCGTCACGGAATCTGGAAAGTTTTCTGAATACGGGTCAAGGTCGTCGTTTTGACCTAGTACCGGTGGTCGGCATGTTTATTGACTGCTTCACACACAACCGACTAAACGGACAAAGGAGTTTCCATTTGAACTGTGTGCCTGCCAAAAAACATTTACACTTATTTAGATTTACGGTTAATTGAAACGTTACGGAGAAATCTTATATTTCTAAATGTGACTGGATGTTTACTCCGATCCTTGAATGCTTGTTTGGCATTTTATAATGTTTTCATTAATAAATGGCTATTATTGTTTGAATTAGTACAAAAGCTGGTAAATTCAATTCCATACACAATGTTCCGAAACTGTTCTTTCGTTATTTTAACTTAAATTTGGTTTAAAATTGAGTTATAACGGGATTTATACCACGTACCTGGATTTTGTTACAATTCCGATATTTCTCATCTGTGTGAAACTGTTGCAAATAAAGATAGTGTGGCGCCGCGTCCCGATACTGTTAATGTCGTATGCAGGGATCGAGTTTCAGTGAGTAGTGCGAGTGCGGACAATAGTACTGGTTCCGGGCGTGTTAAAGTCAGAAGGAGGGTAGACAGATATGTTTGCCCGTGATAATGGGTATCAACCCGCAAGTGCATCCGTGACCATGGCGCATGTTACTGTGCCGAAATATCGGAATTGGAACAAAATCCAGGTACGTGGTATAAATCCCGTTTTAACTCAATTTAAAGATGTAAGTGACCACGTAAGCTTAAAGCAATATAAATTTGGCTTAGCTTAGAATGTAATAACTATATCTCTTATGAATCTATCTTATCATTGAAAAATCCTTTGTTTTGAAACAATTTCTTCATATATTCATAAATTACGCCTAATTATCCCCGAAGGGCCAGGCAGAGGCGATTTAACACCTACGTTTCGCCAATTATGTTATGTCCCAAGTGAGCCTATTGCCGTCTATCGGGCACGTAAATCACGTAACATTACTAGTTGGTATAAGATGAACGCTGCTGACGCCGCTGATTACTCATCGCTGTCTAAACCCTTAGTCGCCTTGTACGAAACTCAATTGTGCTCTGCCGTCACTACACGGCATTTTGAAATCATACTCGTGAAATGAATGTTTTCGATGTAGAAATTCTGTATTGCGGTCTACTAGTTTTCAAAGCACTGTGCTTTTTACTAGTTTGTAATAAATAGCTATTAAAACTACGATAAAAGATCAGTCTATATTATGTAAAATATATACTACATCCTATTTAAATAAACCATTAGGGGGACAAAATTTAATCCCTCATTACTCATAAGTGTTCAACGGGGATGCCTGATTATGACTTAACAATATTATAAATAGTCCGAGAACGCCCCGTCGTCGAGTGACGGTGTCAACAGGTGTGTAGTAATTAGTAAAGGTTTCACTTTTACACTGTGACGTTGGCGTGAACTCATTCTTGGTTAATTTGGACAAATAAAAGGTATGTTTACTGTTTTGGCTATATTTTGGAATCTGGATGGAATTTTGGCCTTATTTTGGAGTAGCATAATTTACAGTTTCCTATTGATGCTTTTACGTTTTGCGGGAAAACATCAACGAGTTCTCTTAGTTAATTTATTTCGAAATAATGAACCTAATTAGCTGAAGGTGATTGCAACAAAATCAATAAATTATGTTGTCGTATATCAAGAATTTTGACCAAAAATGTTTAGGGATTTGTTAAGGTCAATAACATAAGGGTTATAACGAATATTTTTCTCTAAGCATCTGTTTCTACGATTTTCGACTGTAAGATCTGGGATCTTGGGTCTTAGATTATTTTAGAATTTTTGATTCTGTATTTTAAAGTATTTAGATGCCGAAAATTGGTGTTCTTAACAAAGTTACTAGAAAAAGTGTACTAAATATTTTGCAAACATTTATATTAATCGCGGTCGACAGTTTATATATTTAAATCTACTAATCCGACACTATCAACTGTCAGATGTGGGTCATTCGAACACATGGTACCTACTCATTATCTATTAGTGAACACGTTTTGCTAATCACGCATCTGTTAAATTTATTGACAAATCGCTTGATACCTTAAATAAACCGTAATGAGATCATCGCTCTCGCTTGTTTTTTGTTTTGTTTCACTCTGTTTCTTTTGTGCTACCAATTTTATAGATATATTTTTCACGATTCATCCGTTTTGTAAACATAATTTTGTTAGCGCATTTTCTGACTGCGATTGAGATTTATTCGGCAACAAAACAAGCTATAAACAAAGCGATCTTCTTTCTTCACGAAATATATTTCAGACAAATGTTTTATCGCATTATTTTTATCGGCATCCACCTACATTCATAATTTACGCCTTGTTACCCCCGAAAGAGTAGGCGGACCATCCAGTCTCCTTAGTTGCAGTATTTTTAGATAATTGCACAAGCAGCCCTCAAAGTATAACACTTATTGGTACCAACGGAGCGGTCTTTGGGGATGTTCGTTTCTCGTGGTACACGTAGTTCGACTAGCAGTACATGCTTGAGTATTAATAAAGTCCAGTCTAGACGCAGAAACCGCTACGTCATTTGATATTTTGTAGTGCTTGTCATACGAGTCCGTCAGAACAGTCCAGTCCTGAGCCGAAGCTAAAATCGAGTACGGTTTGTGAATCGATTTGTAAAAAAAGTTAAGATCTGTATTATCAGCACAAAAGCCGGTGAATCAGACACTGTTGAAATTGGTGAACCGATAACGGGTACACCACATGATAACTTGCGTAACACTAACACGATTGCACATTCCGACACTATTGACGTTCAAATCAAGACCAGTGGGGTAAAAAATAATTATATTTTATATACTGTTTGTAAAATTAAAGATGGCGACAACTTCAGAAACTTCGAATTTCTATTCATCATTTTTCTTTCTAGACATTATTCTAGACATTAAAGGGTTGGTTGCCCCTTTAATATCTAGAATGAAATATCTGGATAGAAGAATAAAATAATATCACCAGAAACGACCTAAATAACTATAAACACAGACATTGTTTATTTGATTGACTCCCCAATTTCAAAATTTTATAAAATCCAGAAGAATTAATTAATATTAATAACATGAATAGATTAACCAAACGATTTTTTATAGATAAAGGTTTTTACACCTTTCCCGTTTTTTTTTTTGGATAATCAACAACCCACATTACCTATTTCCTAATCTTTTTTATATTTTTATTTTGCTGTAAAATTATGGGTTTCTCCGCGAGCTACTGTGTGACGCTTTGTTAGTGAGGTGTAGGACTCTGAAAAGTTTAATAGGTATCCAACCTATAGTGTTGAATTGTATCAATGGGCGCATGCACCTTCAATGCCTAGCGTCTGAACGATTCATAAGTGATATGAAATTAGATATGATTTAACGAATTTTGATTTGATTAGATTTCACCATTCGAAGATTAAGATTAGTAATTCTTTTACAACAGACGATAAAACGACTCTACGTTTTTTGATATTGTTAAATAGAATATCTGATAATTCAGCAGGAAACTTACTGTTCTTGTTAACCACAGTCTGCTTCACAAATAAAGGGCAGGCATTGTGGCCACATATCGCTTATTACAAAAACGACACAGCTCCAAGTAGACATTAATATCGATGTGTGCTCTAAACATATCATTAAAACGTCAAGTCATTAACTGCCGCACTCAGAGACGTCAAATAACGTTAATGAGTACTTAACGTCAAAAAATGACAATTCAAAACTAGTCGCTATTCTAGGGCAAACCACCATGCGCGCTTTTTACGCCTGAATCTTACAGCAAAGGTCTTACAAATTGAATGCGGTAATCGTCCTTGTAAAAGAAATAATTTATATTTCATTATTAAGCTACAAATGAAACACGGTGTATTTATTAATTATTTTTAAATTAATTGCATCAGAATCTGTAAACTGAAACCACTTTTACATTTTCCAAAATTTCGTTGAAAAGTGACAATGGTTGGTTTTAATTAGTGCCTTATGCTCATTAGTATCTCCGTTTTCATCGATGCACACAAAGCTGTGTTCAATTGACGGTCTTGCAATCTGTTCCGATGACGCATTTCCTCTAAAACAGCGTCAAAGTCAAGTGCCGCCGTAGATGGTGATGCACGATCGCTTCCAAATTAATATGGCGGCAGCGTCAAGCCGGCGTCGAATACTACGAGACCAGGGCTGCCACCCTTTTGTGACTCTTACTGCCGCACTCAGAGACGTCAATGAAAGTTAATGAGTGCTTAATGTCAAAAAAAATCATTCAAATCTAGACCATAGACCCGACAAGAACAGCGATTAGTTTTGAATTGTCATTTTGTGTCAGTAAGTACTCGTTAACGTTATTTGACGTCTCTGAGTGCGGCAGTTAGACAGTTACCAATCATTTGAAATTCATCATTCCTTAGCCTCAGATCGACCAGTGAAGTTACTATCATAACCTGCCCTTTAACGTTCCCATTGCTGACGCACAGGCCTTCCCTATGGATGGAAGAATATAGCGAGAATGGGCCATAACGCACCATGCTACTCGACGACTACAGATGCACCCGGGACCAAAGGCTGAACGTGCCTTCCGAAGCACGGAGGAACTCGAGATAGATATAAGACTTAGCGATCATTGCTTAGTTTCCGATATCGCAGGAGCGCGTTAAGCCACTGCGCTATCAATCTCCCCGAAAGTTACCAATCTCTTGGAATTCCAAATTCCGTGAAACTTAGACTTTCCTGACTGTGAACGCATTAGATTGACAGTGAAGATAATATTGAAATATCTTATTCCTGGGATAAGTGATAGCCCTAGTGACAACTACGCATAGTTGGCAGGCAGCCATAACACGTTACTGTCCACCGAGGCGGACACGAGCGAACCGGTGTAATAACAAACGAACATTTGGACGCAGTTTCGCTGGGCCCAGGTGATCAGGCATTTTAACATCATCATCATCATCACCAGCCCTTTAATGCTCCCACTGCTGGGGCTCAGGCCTTCCCTATGGATGGAAAAGTATAGGGAGCATGGGCCATAATCTAGTACGAATTGGTGGGTATTAACGACTGGATATGCAGTCGGGACAAACGGCTTAACGTGCCTTCTGAAACACGGAGGAACTCGAGATAGTTTATTTTTGGTCACCCATCCAATGACCGGCTTTACACGAACATTGCTTTGTTTAACTCAAGAAATACTCGTAAACATTGTGTGTTCTAAATGTATTACAATAAGATGTATTGTTGCAGGAATTCTATTTTGAGTTGTGTCCCTTTTGCATTTAAGAAGGTGGTGCGTATGCGCCGTTCCGATCGTCAAACGTTTCGTATAGAGGAACGGCGATCATCGGCACTTCAGACGACCCGAAACTGTCAAATTTCTTCAATCGATTGTCAACCTTAACTTGTTGGTGGTAAAGCACAAAGTCTTGAAAGAAAACTTGACATTTAATCAATGTATTAGACGCACGAGTAGAATATGTATCTCTAATACATTGATGTCATTGAAGAAGTTAAACAATTCTCGCAATCGTTATAGATCGGATGGGTGTACAAAGTAACACCTTTGTTTATCTCCTAAATGTTTTAGAAATAACTAAACAGCGTTGCGCAAAATCCAAATTAGGCAAACAATGAAGGTAATTACTATATACCGACCACAAAGCTTGGTCTATTTTTAGAAAATCTTGGCATTATACCTACTGAAACATTTGAAAGTATATTAAGTATCCATCTACAGGCATTATTGACTATTTATTACGTTGAATCTATTCACGAGCAATTTCGAATGTCCCTACAGTAAATTGTTACTCACTGTTTCAACTGTAGAGTATCATGCAGGTTGGAAAAAAATGAACATGTAAATTTTAAAATGATTCCTATGACATCAAGCAACGAATATAAAACTGTATGAGTATGACAGCAGGCATATGCATACACACATAAATCACGCCTATATCCCCGAAGGGGTAGGCAAAGGTGAACTAGCACCCACGTTTACCCAATTATGTTAGGTCCCGTGTAATAGGTGGCGAGCCTATTGCCATTTATCGGGCACAAAAGTCGCAGTACTTTCCTAGGTGATATCAGAGGAACGCTGCTGCCCATTCCTAATCACTGATTTATCCTTTAGGCATATGCGTCATCCTATATTTTACAAACTACACATTCATCATCCTCAATAATAATCACCCAACTGCTGGGGCACATGCCTTCCCTATGCACGAATATAGGGAGAATGGGTTTTTTTTGAAGGACCTAATCTGTTCACCGGTTTTTTGGGGAAGGCGAAGACCTTATCTTCGAGCCTTTCTATCGAGCACTCCCCGAGAGGACTTCTCTATGGTAGTCATCTCCCTGAGGGAATAAGATCTTGAAGGGGCAGGCCCGAGGGTGCCTCTAAAGGCAAGACCTCAGCGCTGGCAGCCGTGTAGTGGGGGATGAATGGGCCTAAACCCACGTGTTATTAATGTCTTGGCAGCACTGAATCCACTATGCAGAAAAAATTCATACTCCGTTGTATTACCAATTCCTTACGTGACGCGTGCGATACCGTAGGCGCCTACGTCTATCCCCCGCAAACATAAAACATAAAAGCGGAACAAAATGTCAAATACGTCACGCGTTCGACGAACACTTGTAAATATAGTCAACATCATTTTGATCTAGACCTACGCATTTGAGCAGGGAGACTTTTGGTCGGTTGTTGTGGATAATAATCGGACAGACGATCAGTAGGCCTATTCGCTAACTTTTTTTGACAGTTGAAAGTGATGATCACCGAACTATTTACTTATCCGTTACTGTTTCCACAGGACAAGTGTCACAATAGCGTTATAGTAAAGTAGTAATGGATCAGTAAATAGTTCAGTGATTATCACTCTCAAGTGTCAAAAAAAGTTAGCGAATAGGCCTACAGATCACTGGTCATCGATCAAGAGGTCCCGGGTTCGAATCTTGGTAGGGGCAGATGTTGGTGATTAGCACAGACATTTCGCTCATTCGGTGCAACAATGACACGTTTACTTAAGTAATTCTAATTTTAAAATTAAACTGATTTTATTTTAATTCCCTTCTTCTGTAACAAAATTAAAATCAAATGAGCGATTTGTTCTCCAGTCATCGTTGTTTTTAAATGTTTGTGCAGTTTTTTACAAATCTTTATATTATGATTTAAAAATTCGGCCGTCATCTAGTATCTATAATACAAGCGCTTATGCTAGCTTAATTTTGGTAAGAAATATTATATGGGGAGTGTCAGAAATATTACTATGTAGGTATTTATATTATTAGATGCGGAGATACACAATACAAATGTCAAGATTTGTTGAAAAGATAATAAGAGAAAACATTTTGAATGTCATGATCCCGTGAAACACAAATAATCGTAAGTACTACCTAACACTTCTTGGCATACGACTTATTCTATAATTTGGCAAGAACACAGGAGGAGATAATGGCAAATTATTTGATGATTAAAACTAGCATTCTTTTGAGCGGTGCTTAGTTTTTATTTTGTTAATTTTCATGAATATTAATGATAAGTTATAATTTTAATGATCTTTTCAAAGGGTTATGGCCCACTCTCCATAATTATATTATTCCATCCATAGTAAAGATCTGAGCCCAGTTTTCTAGTCAAGAAAAGGCTGGTGAAGATGATACGAATCTAAAAGTACCTACATAATTGATCTACGTATTCCAAGGATCGTCTTAATTTTTGGCGGAAAACTATAATCTACATTAAAACGATTCTCGTCTCGAATAATAATGTAACTGCTTCAATAATAAATTTCAATGAATCCTCTTATGAAATTAACCATTATTCGCGAATCAAACGACATATTTAACTGACGTAACTGACTCCACGTTGAAGGAGTTATAAAGCGGTTGCCAAGTGAAAAAGTCGTGTTCTGAAAATATATTAAATATTATCATTTCTTTAGTCGTGCAAGTGACGATAAGCGAGCTCTTATTAGATTCGCAAATAATCACACACTACGCCCACGGTAAAAAATTGGAGCACCCGCCAACGACAAATTTCTCGTTGGAGAAAGCGTGTGTGACACCGACCTTCATAATGTGTCAACACTTCTTGACGGGTCGGTCTTCTTTCCATCTTTCCCTCTCTCTCTCTATGTCATCTCCTGTCCCCGTAGCACGGGACGTGGAGAAAATCTCGCTCTAACTCCCACTAAGTCCCGAGACAAAACACTGTCAAGCGGTAGAGAGAGATTTTGTTAACTTCCCGTGCTAGGGCCTACCTACTGTAATCGACGTGAATTTGACCAAACAATAATTGTTTATTTGCTTGGTAATTAGTAATTACGTTCCTAGCTAGGTAGCTATTTCAATCCATTAAAAAAACAAACTTACTAAAAAACTAAACCATAAAATCATGCACTATGACCATAGAAAATAAGACCCATTTCTAATGAGTCATATATGTCTATAGGTCATATGTAAATCCCTGTACAGTCAACGGCTCTTCAGAGTACCCCAAAACTGTCAAATTTCTTCAATCGATTGTCAACCTTATCTTGTTGGCAGTAGAGCCAAAAGTCGACTGAGATTTTGTGGTAGTCTGACGTGCTGTTGCTACTTTGTGACTTACAAGATTTAGAAAAATTCTGAATGTTTACTTTCAATTTTTTTTCAAGTTTTCAAGGAAAACAACTTACTTCCTTCCTTAGTACAGTTTTCGTACTGACCTGCTGGAACCAGCTTTTCCTGAAGCCAGGTTTTGCTGAAATCGGCATTTGCTGTGACCAGCTTTTGCTGAAACAACAAACGGATGCCAACGCACTTTTTCCGAATGCGAAATCGCCACGATTACTTACTACCTACAGTCACGGACGAGCACATTGTATTTTAGACTCTCATCTATTTACAGATTTATTTAAGCGCCAATGGTCGCCTTGAATGTTTTTGGCACTCGCTCGGTGTTTTTTCCGATATCCTCAGTTTTCAAGGGCGGCGGTGTTTGCATACGCCGTTTAGGTAGACGACTTTGAAACTCGAAGCTAATTACATATGGGCATTAAGCGCTCCTTTTTTATCACCCACTGTCACCGACATCAAAGGTGGATTTAGAGTAGTCACTGCGATTAGTCGGGGGGCATCTTGCTACATTTTTAGCGGTTTTATTACACGCGGCCTTCGTGATTGTCCGTCGAGACCACATCAGGCTATACAAATATGCTAAAAATCTGCAACCAATTGTAAGGTTCGACAATTGTTTAAAAATCGAATAGAAAAAATCATGCCATACCCGTACCACTCAATAATAAAAGTAATATTAACTAAAAAACTTACGCTTAATTTTTTGAGAAAAATGAATATGTACCTACCTACGCGATACAGATAGGCAATGCAACGATTCTATTATCGAAACCATTTGAGCAAGTCGCAGCGATATCACACTGTATTGCAATGGCAGTCGATAACATTGATTGCAAACGGAACATTAAATTTACGATAAAGATCGAAAATGTAATTTGTAATCCTGCATGCAGAGCGCATATTCATTATCTTCCTGCCCTGTTCCAGTTTATCTGTGGTGGACACAATTTATTTCCTCTTCCATCCATTTCGGGCAAACGTCACCAAGCAAGCCATCCACTCCCTTTTGATCCATGTCATCCGTCACACCGGAAAGCTGCTAGTGATGAATGAATGTATAGAAAAGAGATGGAAAAGGTCCATGTCGCGAGACCGATGAACGTAGAATGATGGGACGACAACATTCCAATCTGCTGTATACTGGCTTAAGTTTTACAACTGCCCGCCTAACTGCCATTTTCTCTCACTGGAGGGCAGTGCCCCAAGGTGTTTTTGTTGTACACCACGCAATATCCCTTAGTCGACTCTTACGAAACCCTTGTGGTGAGTCTACACTTGCACATTCTACGTTATTTTTCGCTCCCAGGCGAACATACATACATACATACATAATTCACGCCAATATCCCCGAAGGGGTAGGCAGAGGTGAACTAGCACCCACGCTTCGCCAATTAGGCTAGGTCCCATGTAATAGGTGGCGAGCCTATTGCCATTTATCGGGCACAAAAGTCGCAGTACTTTGCTAGTTGGTAGGTATAAGAGGAATGCTGCTGCCCATTCCTCATCACTGATTTATCCTTAGTCGCCTTCTACGACACCCACGGGAGAGGTTTGGGGTGGTGACAATTGTATTCTACTCTGCCGTCACCACACGGCCATCCCAGGCGAACATGGAAGGATATTAAATGTCAATATGAAACATTTGTCATCATGTGTTTTGTTGCCCATTAATTATAATACACACATCTCTCTAATAGGAGAAGCATTCGTGGAGCAGACACTCATGATATTAAACTTATTCTTGCAGAATAACCGGCGGAGAGCTGTTCGAGCGCGTCATAGATGAGGACTTCGTTCTGACAGAGAGAGCCTGCACGGTGTTCATGAGGCAAATATGCGAGGGCATCGATTTCGTACACCGGCAGAACATCCTACATTTGGATATGAAGGTAAAAGACACGTATTTAATGCTTATAAAGAAACAAAAGGTTCGAAAATCAATAATTCTTACGATGAAACAAGGTTAGAACTCCGAAAATCAAAGCCTTGATGCGGGAATTAAAGTTTTTTTAACTTTCTTTACAACCTATTTTTCTTTGTAATAATATTTTTTCTAATATTTATAATAAGCAGTTGGTCCGGATGCGTCTGCAGTCATTAATACCGACCAATCCGCCCTGACGAGCATTGTAGGTTATATGACCCTTGTATACCGTACAAAAATATAAGGCCTGTGTCCCAGCAGTACAGATCCGAACTCCGTTATCCCATAATTACTTGTATCAAATCACCCTATTACCACAACCAATTTTCTGTTACCCCTATGGCAGAGCAGAATACAAATAAGTCACTATACCCCCATCTCTTCCGCGGGTCTCATAGAAGGCGAATAAGGTTAAGAGCAATGAGTGCCCAGTATATGGCAATGGACTCGCCACCAAATGGGACCTAAATAATTGGCAAATCGTGCGTGAGCACTGCCTGCCCCTTCGGGGATTCATGGGCGTGATTTGTTATTTATGTAATTTTCTGATTGCGAATTGTTCACTTAGTTTTATTGAATCAGATTTTCAAGAGCTTGGGACTAATCCAAACTATGAATCAAAATGGCGTAAAAAAACGCGTGGGAGCTTATTGTCGGCCAATCTTGCGAATGTTTATCGCCTTTATTTCAGACATCAAGAAGACGGAAATACGTTGAATGAATGTTTTATTACGTGCCGAAAGCGTACTTATGTAAAATAATCGTTTGCGTTCGGCCACATGTAACATTTAGTTAATCACTGTTATGTATTCAAATTAGATATCCAAATTATGCCTAATCTAAATGACTACTGTTCTTCATCATAAGTACGTCTATAAGACGTGGTATTGAGGTATTTGCTACCTCTCGGTTTGTAAAGGTATTCCTGAGAAGATGAGGATCCATATTAGACTCAGTTCATAGCCGATGTTCAAGAATGCCAAAGTCAAAAGACAAATTAGCAGCCATAGCAGAATGTATAGTTTGTTGTGTGTAATTTCCGTCGCTTAGAAACACATTACTGATGCGGCTTCTGTTGTTAACGACTGCAGATTGCGGACCAACAGCCTCACGTGCTCCGAAGCACAGAGGAACTCGAGATAACATATTTATGGTCACCCGTCCAACGACTGGTCTTAGCGAACACTTAAGAAATCACAGGTCGAGTGGGCTAAGCCACTGCGCTATCGAGTTTTGGATTTTTCTTGTACTGTTGTTTGAATCCAGGGTGGATTCTCTTAAAGAACAAGATGTGTGATATTATTATATGGACGACTCTCTATCATATTTTTTTTTGTTTCTGCAGCCAGAGAACATCCTCTGCCTCACCAAGACCGGCAACCGCATCAAAATCATCGACTTCGGCCTGGCCCGCTTCTACGATCCTGAGAAGAAACTCCAGGTCCTGTTCGGGACACCAGAATTCGTGGCCCCTGAGGTTGTCAACTTCGACCAAATAGGTTACGGCACTGACATGTGGTCTGTCGGCGTTATATGTTATGTACTGTGAGTATATTTTGCGAATATAGGTACACTTATATTGCTTGACAAAAATGTACGTCATCATCATCATCTCATATTCCCAGATTATCTGGGATCGGCGTTGTATATTTCCTCTTCCATACATATCGGTCAGACGTTATAAACAATCCACCGACCCCAGACAGACTGGGAACAGGGCAGGGAGAAGAAAAGTTATTAGCAATCCACTCCCTTATGATCCATCCCGTGATGAATGGGTATATAGAAAAGGCATGGAAAGGACTATGTTGAGAGACCGACGAACGGAGACTATGATTGGGATGTTAATATTCCAAAACATACTGCATTAAGCTAGAATGAGAGGAAGACCGAAGTAGCTTGGATAGATTGTGTGAAAGATTATATGAGGAAGTCTGATATAAATTAAAGCGGTGAATTAAAATCAATCTGATAATTCAATTTTAGTGTTTATGGATTACTCAAATTTTGACCTACTTGTTGGCCTTGCAGGTTATCAGGCCTATCTCCGTTCATGGGTGAGACAGACATCGAAACCATGGCAAACGTCACAGTAGCCAAATATGACTTCGACGACGAAGCGTTCAATGAGATATCTGACGACGCCATGGATTTCATAAGGAAATTGCTCGTGAAAGACAAAGAGTAAGTAAACACTGCATCCTTAGCGTAACAAACACTTATAAAGTCTGTTCCACATACTGTTTACCAAGAAGAAATAACGAAAAGTCTGATGAAAGTAATGAAATATATAGCTTATAGAAGTGACGATCATTTTAATGCAGTCTTGACAATACCATTGGAACAAACTTTTTAAATGTTTTATTTGTAAAATACGTACTTGTTGTCCAGTAGATTCTTAGATCTAAAGACGAATTGGACTTGTCTTTAAGTGAATCGAATGCTTTATGTGACACAAATCAAATATTTTGAAGAATCCATAAAACCATTATCTAAAATACATTTGAAGAAATGGGACAATATCTTCATTGACCATTTGTGAGATTTTACTGTGTGTATAACATCAAATTCGCATTTTTTCCAAAAAAAAAGAATGAAAGCATTTGAAGTATTTCATTGAACATTGCTCGAGATAATAAAGCTGTGTAAGATCAGCCTGCCGATAAAGACCCTTTGTTACTCTCTAAAACATCCAACACTTGTCACTAACCACTCTTGTTGCATGATGTAGCTGTACTTGCTAAACGTAGTTACTTACTGGTGTGCATGTTGTCTTGAAACAAATTTAATACTTCCGTCACCATTATGAAAAACACAAATGGTTCCTTTAAGTGAGTCATATGAAACATTTTATTAACCTTTTATATTAAATTATTAATACCATTATATACCTGGAGAAGTAGGTTAGTAATGTAGCGTTGGCAAATCAAGTAAGCACGTAACTTTGATTTATTACTTCAACTTAATACCCAAACATTTTTATCGTTAAACGTATTAATTACTTACCTGGGTAAATTCCAAATTTCCAATCTATTTACACAATTGGGCTTCGTTACATCCTCAATCCCTCGATCCAGTCACGTCACCTATATTGTTCCATTTGCACGTCACACATTCCATTCTACTTAAACACTCACTCAACTCTAGGTGTTGGGTCTATAGTAACAAGGGTCTTTGTCGCAGGTTACGGCCGACTGCTTCGGAGTGCTTGCGTCATCAGTGGCTCGTGAAAAGGCCGTCGGTGAAGAAGGCAGCGCCACAACCACTGCCATCACCTAAACACGAACTCGATGTCGCCAAAGATAATCTCAGGCTGTTTGTTGAACGATGGAGCGAACATCCTAATTCGCCTTACATCTTCGACAATCAATCACATGAAATAACCTCCCTAATGAATGGCAACTGCGAAAGATCGTCTATCGGAGGATGCTCTCCATCGCCACGGAGCTCATTAGGAAGCTCCCCGGATACAGTGTTCGATGAAGATGATCTAGATCCTCCGCCATTAAGAGAGCAAAACTACTCAGCGCCGAGATACAATCCAGTCGAGCGAAGAGCTTCAGACAGCAGCTGTTTCTTGCACAAAAAACAAGACGTCCTCGTTAGGAAGAACTTAGCTGAAGAAATTAAGAAACTGTCCGACCACCTGTTCATGCTTTCGACGATGAACACAGATCTAGCCAACAACAACAGCACAAAAGAACTAGACAAGAACATAATAGAGTCAAAAACATCGAGAAAGGAGGAGAAACTACAAAATGGCTTCAAAGTGGAAGTGAAAAATTTCACAAAGACCATTACAAACGGCGACGCCAGTTGCAAGGAGAGGAAAATTTTCACGTCAAAATCTACGAACAAGATATCTTCCAGTTTTTTAATTGAAAAGGAGCCACAAAGGCCCATGACAAGTAAAATGCCGTGGGCGAAATCGGCGCCGAGATCCAAAAGGGTCACAAATATGAGTAGGGACGTCCCAGACCAGCCAACTGACAAGCGGAACAGTTTTTTCAATGAATTTGACAAGAGAAGAGAGCGGATAGACAAACTCGTTAACGGCACTGAAAATGGAAGGCAGAGACCTTACAGGAGAGGTGAGGAAAACAATGCTCATCAGACGAAAGATCTCTTGCTTCACCTCCTCGAGAAATGGGGAGAGACAGAGGAAGGGGAAGCGGAGAGAACGGCGGGCGGGACTTCCAACGGTGGAAGACACCAGTCTATATCGTTGGAATGGTCACCGGGTAATCAGCTAGCGCAAAATTCCATGTCCAGCTTACACGCCTTCTTCCAAAGACAAACATCGGACGAGAAGACACAACGGAAAAAAGTTACAGCGAACGTCCAGACAACGAAGTGACGGAAATTTGAACAGGGTAATTTATGGTGCCATGACGTTCTAAAGTTATTGGAATTCTTCAGATTCATTTTAGTAGACTTCATTCTAGTTATGATCACAATAACGTCATTAAGTTTAAAATGAACTCTAGACAATATTAAATATTGCTCTAAGAATAAATTACTTAAGTAATAATATAATTAAGTTCATTCATTAACTTTTTAGTAACGTGCTGTTTAGTTACCAAAGTAACTCAATGAGATTATTAAATTTAATTCCTTAACTTATTTTGCGAATTTTCTGGATCAGTTTGATACCAATACTTTTTGGTGACTTCTTCCTGGTCTTAAAATAAGCTTAACTTATACTTGTTTATTTGTAGTACTTACGTATCTCATTGTTTACATTAGGGATGGCATTAAAATGACAATTTACTATTCTAGTCCCAAATACATACTTTTGTTTTTGTAAGTTTTGTACTATGAAAAATGAAAAAAGGGAAGACTGAAATAACATGAGAATTGAAAAAGTACATTTATTTTTTAGTTTCTAAAGATTGTATTCACGAAATTTCAAAAGCACGCCAGGTTACCTGCCACCGATTATATCTATCTATCTTTTTATATGAATGGCAGCTTTCAAATCTTACATTATTATTATTATTTTTAATTCCCCCTATATTTTAGGGAAGGCAAAGGGTCTAGCCCATACAGCCAAGTCTTTAGTGTATATTTTATCTGTAGGCTTATGAAATAATGAGTGGGTGAAATGTATGGATGAAATGAATTTAACGTTAAAATATGGGTGTCACACATTTTAACGCATCTAGGGAGTGCTTGGAGCGAATTTAATGGTAACAGAGTTTATGATCGTGCTTGATGAAATGGATAAAACCACTTTTTATAGTGATGTGATCTTCACCACAACATCAAACACTTCATGAGACTTATTTTCGATGATTCTGCATAATTGCACATCAACACGGATGCTTGTGCATCAAAATAACACCACTTTCACTGCACAAAATCCACTCTGTAACAATTTTTGAATTAGTGAAAATAAATCTGACTGACACCATGAAACGCGCCAAACACTCCCTCAAATCTTACATTTCTGCAACTACCACAGATTCTTAAATATTCTCAGTCCAACCCCCTAAAACACTAATGCAATTTAACGACATTCTTGTCGTAATATTACAATAGACTTCCAATAAGAATAACCTTCATACGCGATTTAATTCTCAAATCAAAAGAAAAAAATCACATATGTGATATTTTTTCTTTTAAACAACACACAATAACACACAACAACACACAGATAAAAGGCATTTTAGTTATAGCCAGTATTAAAAGTACTAACTTTAATAAAAGACAAATGATGGTTTAATATAAACTGGGGAATTTCGACAGATTTGTAAAGCCTGGCGTGTTGTTAAATATAGTTTTATTTCATAGTAAAATGGTGGATAAAGCTCTTGTCTTGTATAAAATTCTCATCTAACAAAAGTAAAGGACTTGATTTGCATACGGTAACCACGTAGGTACTTATTTTTTTTGTAGATAAAATTACTTTAGTGTGTATGCAATCTTACGACTCATCATATTTTATCACAAATGTACAGTCAAGAGCACGTCACAGTACAGACTACAACAAAATTTCATTATTTTTATTAACAGTCAATTTTAAACGATTAAAAATCAATTCTGTGAAATTTGACAGTTGTAGTGCTGTTGGCGGTACATTTTATACCGTTCCTTGTGATGCGTATTTATTAATAAGAACTCTAAAAATAAGTCCCAATAATAAATTATTGTTATCAAATACTGATGTTGTTTAATATAAGGCTTTTTAAAAAGGTTAAGGTTTTTTTTTTTCTTTTCCGCTACAATCTACGACCTGCGCCTTTAGACAATTGGACTCAACTGGTCAATCTATTATGGATAGGGATAGAATATCTACAATATAAAAAAAATATGAAACTGTTGGCGACCATCGTGTAAGAGTTGTTGTCAAAAATTGGCATTTGTTCGATAGAAAGAAACGGTTTATCGCCTGCCACTTGGTTAGGCACGCTGGAGTATTTCGACGTAAGTCATCATAAAAAAATCTATTATTTAGACCACACTGCGGGAGTCTAGCGTCTAGTTCCGAGTTCTGCGATCCGCGTTCACTGTAATAAGTATATGCGGTGCAGTGTCTTAGCACACACACACAATACCTACCGCTAGCTGTGTGAGCAATTCTGAACGCTGAACCCAGACCCTGTAATATGTAAGCCGATTTCAGTTGCTTTGGTCTACTCTTCACTCTCAAATTGGCTATTATTCTCAATGAGTGAGAGAAACAGATAGACGAAAGCAACTGAATTCGGCTTACATTATACGGGGTCAGAACTCGACCGCAGAATGCAGACCGCCGCACTTTGTAATATTTGGGTATGTGTCGGTTCATAAATCTATAACTTCGTCAATTTTAAAGATTGAGGTATGAAATTTTGCACTATTATTCGTTAGTTTCGGTTAAGTTCGGCGCCTTAGGTATTTTCATAATTTTCTATCCCACCTCTCAACAGCGACCGTCTACCGGCATCGTCCACGCTGACCCACCCGTGGCTCATACAGTCGGCGCTGTGCACCGAACTCCACGTCACCAAGACCAAGCTGAAGAGGTACGTGATCAAGAAACGATGGGCCAAGGCTGTGGCGGCCGTGGTCGCCCTGAAGAGAATGGGCGCCAAGTTTGAAGACGTCCATGAGAAGGTGGAAAGCAAACATGGGTAGCTCAGCAAGATAACAATCAGCGGCATGTGCCTTCTTCACATTAAAAAAACGAACAGGACGTGTGTGTTCTACTCGTCTTCTTCACACAAAAAAAGAATACACGCAGCAAAAGAAAATACAATACACAGCTTTGAAAAATTACCTACACATTTAAAAAATAATACACTGGAAAAACCTACACACATTAAAAAAATTAAACACGATCAAAAAAGGATACACAGCAAAAAATACTATACACAGCAATAGAAATTCCCTACATACACTAAAAAACCCCACACAGCAAAAAAAGAGTACCCACAGCACAAAAAAATTGCCCACTATAACAAAAATAAAGATTTGGATCTATTACAGTATTTAGAGTACGCAAACTGTGGTGTTAAACTGTTTCTCTAAACCAGTGTCTTACACTGAGGAAGATAGTGGTTATGTATGGAAATAGTTTTGTTTGTGTGTAGAATTAAATAATGGCATCTATTTACATAAAGGTCTTCGCGCTGAGCTTAAAATAGGCTAACATACATATCTAAATAAATCAAGCCTATTTATCCCCGAAAGGGTAGGCAGAGGTGTAACTGACACCTACGTTTCGCCAACTATGTTAAGACCCATTCTCGTCCCATAGGGCCGAACCTATTGCCTATTGCCATCTATCGGGCACGTAAATCGCAGTGGAATACTACGACCTGTATTCCACTGCGATTTACGTGCACAGGTGGTATACCCTTAGGAGAGGTTTGGATTGGTGACATTTGTATTCTGCTCTGCCGACACCACATGCTTAATAGATTTTTAGATAGAGTCTGACAGCTGGTCTTCAAATGACCAAGAGCTTTTATTCACTTTGTCTCATAACAAGGCAAAAGTACCAGCTCAGTGCCATTTCACTGCTTCAATTGTAGCAGTTTATAAGTTTGTTGATCTAAAAAACCATGACATATTGACTAATTCCAATTAAAAATATGTCAATAAAGAAGATCTGAATAAAATCTTAATAAAAATTACCTTACTAGAGCTAATCAATGTACTTTTATATTTGCACGCGCACTACACATTGAAACAAACACGGGGAACCCCCTCATCATGACTTGTAGTGATCGAAACGTAACACCTAAATATTTGTCACATTTTTCTTATATTTTGCTTTTCAAATAAAACTCATTTTATACAGATATCCGACCAGAATAAAGACAGGGGAGATGGAAGAGGTGGATAAATAAATACATAACAGGCCTAAGTTTACTCCTAATCGTTGAAATGTGTCTCACTCAGTAAATATTAGAAAAACGGTTTAATATCTATATAGATATATTTTAATTATCGTGAAATCTAAATATTTTTATTCTAATTTCTAATGTAAATATGGAGTAATTTAGCATTACTTTTGATAAGGGTCCTTTAATTACGCGGGAATTGTAACCGATAAAGTTGTTTGTCAAATGTGTAGTGCTCTTATAGTCTTGTAAAAATATTCTGATGATATTATCAGCGTTGTTTAGAGATAAAAATTAGATATATTTTCTTTATATTTAGTTAGGTGTACGTTACACACAAACATATAAACTTTTGTGTTAAGCGTAACGATTAATTAATTCAAAAGATACAAGTTGTGATGTTGACAAATATGCCATAGAAAACATTTCGCTCGAGTAACTAAAACTAAACATTTTAATTTTCAAACAAAAATATTGTTCTGGTGCGGGAATTTTACCCGCGTCTCCACAATCCGCCCGCATCTGCCCGGACTGCGGAGGACGCGGGTTCGATTCCCACATTAAACGAATAAATTAAAAATAAAAATCTGTCTATAGATTTTATAACGAATATTGTAGGTGACATATTTTGTTTATTGACTTTCAACTATTTGATTTTAATTTCAACATTATATAAATGTTAGAAAAATTAGTAGAAAGATTTTGGTGGTTAGAAAAAGAATTTCCGAAAAATTATGGTCTTGATGCAAGAATCGAAACCGCGTCCGCTGCTATCCGGGCAGGTGCCTGACCGCTCGGACGCGGGTTCGATTCCCGCATCAAGACCGTAATTTTTCGAAATTATTTTTCTAACCACCAAAATCTTTCTGACTTTCAACTTCAAATAATTAAAAGCGGCAGTTGGGTTGAGGAAATTTTATAGATTGTGTTGTTATAATTCTATTTATTGTACTTAGTCAGAATCTCCATAAAACAAAGGATCTAATTATAAAATATTGTGACTTTTTATTTATAAGATTTATTACTTAGCTTAAAATCTAAAATAATAGGTCAGAGAAAAATTTATTATTTGCTACAGTGCATTTGTTGATCAATCCAACAAATGCATGTTTCAGTTCTGTGTTATTTCAATAGATGGCGCTACGCTAAGGTTATTAATTTTAAACCTACGTGGCCTAAACCTAAAATAATCATACTAAATAGTGATTCATTCATTATTTACTATGATAAGTTAGTGCATATTTTTGTTTATTTAATTAATAATTTGCACTGCCAACAACATACCGAGAATGTTGTCAATATCACAATATTTGGGGCCATCTTATTTTAGGTCAATAATTCAATATTTATAAAATTTACTAAGGTCTACAATATCTTGAGGCTATTTAGATATATGATTGAGATCAATGAAGTTGAAGATTAAACATTAGCTCTAAGATATCCGCTGTTGATTAAATGAAGATGTTTATTTTTGATATCAATATTTTAATAAAGACATTAACTTCTAATTTTAATTTTAGGCTTGTTTTCACTAATGCGTGAATTTAATATGATAGCTGTTGTGCATATTAAATTGTTACATAACCGGCTCTGAATGGTTCGTCAAAGCACAAAGAATAGGTACATTTTTTAGAATACATGAGTATAGGTTAAATTAGTACTTCACATACAGTGCCACCAATTTATCTTACTTGGTGAGCGGCGAAAATGGGAACTACGATTATTTACGCATATATTTTAACATTTCTATGACGCTTCGTCATGGAATTATAATTCCATGCTTTTCGTTCACCACTAGTGACATCATAAAATATAATAATTACGTTATGATTTGGAAATTACTGATATTGAGCTTATATTTCGCCAAACTTTCTGTCCACTCCAAACATGCTGAACTATTCTGAGCTTTCACAGAATTACCCACGTATATTTAATTTATTCCTACATAACGAAATTATAAATCCAAAATTTGACTCATAAAGTTCAAATAACTGCATTTATATATTTTTTTAATTCGTCAAATTGTTACTGCATAATTAAGACAAAAGACTTACAATTATTGTTGAAATAAATATTAATTTTATCATGCCCAATTGTTTTATTTACCATTCTAATATCTTTATGAGAAGAGAGATAATAATCGTAAAACAATTTTTGAGGAAGGACACGTTATAGGTACTCAAGAATTTTTCATCAAATCATCATTTAGAACCTACAACTCGAAGAAACGAGAGTGGTTGAGATGGCAACATTCAAACTACACTACTGCGGGCCTAGAGTGCGTGCCAGATAAGTCTGCCCGTGGTCAAATTGGAACTGAAACTCCGTCTGCTATTTTGTTTGTCTACGAGTGTCAATGCATGGAATTATCGAAATATCAAACAAATGTTTGATAATTCCATGTGTCAATGTTAGCGAGCAGCGCCACCTATCGCGCGCAGACTTATCTAGCGCGCACGGGGACGTGGACAAGTCTCTGTCCACCACTTGAGTGTTTTGTATCGAGATTTAGGAAGAAATTTTCTTTCCCCCGAAGATGTGTCTACGTCCCGTGCTATGGAGGCTGAAGGGGTTTTTTTTACAGCCATGTGCGTGCTTCGAAAGGCCGCTGTGGAAAACTGTTTTGTGTTTTAAAAATGACGTTTTCTCGTCGGCTATACACGGCGGTGGCGTGTGCGGTACGTCTTCATTTGTCGTCTAGTGCCGACCGTGGCGGTCAAAAGGTTAAAAATGTTAGAAAAATTATCTTTCATCCCACCATCTCGGAAAAAGCGTTTTTGCTCTTCGATATCTGAGTGCAAAAGCCGTTTTTATCCTCTAGAGGTTAAAGTAAATTTGAATTTAGAACATCGTGTGCAATGAGTTTGTGAATTCAAAACATGCATTATACCTATTTATTTCTACCTCCATGGTGCCGAAATTATCATGCAACCTATTTTAATTTGTTAAAAACTCAGACTCGGAACCTTCTTGGTGCACTTATTTTGTAATTTGCTTTGCGCGCGCCATTTTCTTTTCACGTCTTAAATTTGTTAAAACCTTGGAGTTCCGGGACGGTCAATCAGCTTGGCGTCAATCTTGATTTAAACATTTTGATCGTCTACAACAATGCTTGCTTGATGCTTGAGTCAAGCATTTAAAAGCTTTTTATGTTTGTTTGATTTGTTTACGCTAGCAACGGAACAAAAACATACAGAAAATCAACGTTTTCGTCAAGCTGACTGACCGTCTCGGAACTCCATTAGGGACGGTAATTTTTATTAGGTACTTACAGGTGTGTCTGGATAAATTTTGCGGGTGTGGCTGGGTGGATGGGTGGGTGTTAGAGGTGTGTCTGGGTGAATGGGTGTTTTGTGGGTGTTTCTGGGTGAATGGGTGTTTTGTGGGTGTTTCTGGGTGAATGGGTGTTTTGTGTGTATTTCTGGGTGAATGGGTGTTTTGTGGGTGTTTCTGGGTGAATGGGTGTTTTGTGGGTGTTTCTGGGTGAATGGGTGTGTCTGAATGGATGGGTGTGTATTGCGGGTGTGAATGTTGTGGGTGTTTCTGGGTGGGTGTTGAGAGTGTGTTTGGGTTAAATGGGAGGGTGTTGTGGAATTTTCTGGGTGAAAACAGAAACTGTTGTGATTGTATTTTTTTTGTATTTTGCAATTTCCTCGTTGGGGGGGACTCACTCACGTACAACAAATAACTATTTTTCTAAGATACCTACCTAAGTTATACACCACTAGGCCAGGCCTATTCTCACGTTAAAAGGAATTTCAAAAGTTTCTAGTTAAAATGAAAGAACATGATACTTCAAAATTTTAATGTGTATTCTCAAATGTTTTAACAAATAAACATTTTTTTTCATACCTATGTGTTATAAAATTTATAGGTGATGATACCCACTAATAAAGGTAAGTATTTCAGTGTAAACATGAATGGCACATAGACAAACAAGCTAAAATTAAATCATTATTAATAATATTGTGTTTGTCAAAATATTAATAATTTATTGTAAGCTGTTACAATATATTCCACTATAATTAAATTATTGTCATGTGAAATGCAATAAAATGTAAGACATTGTAGGCAACTAAAATTTTCATCTACAGGATAATTTGTCATTCTTTGATATCGAAATGTAATAATACCTACATGTGATCTGTATGTAGTTTTAAATAAGGCATAATCCTAGATAGACAATCTACTTAATACAATTACATGAAAATATAATACGTATTTATGTTGATAGCAATATTCACACAACCTAAAATACACTTTAAGCTTAAAAAGACGTAGAAAGCAAACTTCCTTAGCCATGCAAAACTGCACTGAAAATTGTTAACAAGTTTTAAAAACAAAATAATCATAATAGAATATTAACATAAATATTCTGAGTCTACCGATGGGGTGTGTTTGCTGTTTCGGACCTTATAGGGGAAGGTAGCCCAAAACGGGCATGCTGTCTAAAGCGGCTACTCTATCTTCTTTTGTTTGAAGGACCTAATTTGCCGAAAAGCCTTTACAGCATCTACCGGTTTTTTTGGGAAAGGCGAAGACGAAGGCAATCGAGGGCTCCGTCAGAGGATTTCTCTACGGCAGGGATCTCCCTCGGGGAGTTCCACTGCCGTGGAGAGCCTACCAGCCCCCCTAGCACGGGACGTGGATGAAATCTCCTCAGGGAAAAGAAAATATTTTCCTCTCGCTCTAACTTCCACTAAATCCCGAGACAAAACACTGTCAAGCGGTGGAAAGAGATTTGGTCCACGTCTCTTGCTAGGCCTCTCCTGCTCCTGCTAGGCCTAGAGACGACTATTCTCATGTAGGTACCTATACCCACAATTCATTTTTAAAACGGGTATTATTGATGTTTGAAATTGGTAGATTTTAAGCTTTACAACATTACCATACAAAAGATATTTTGCAAAACATGTTTAATGAAACTTTAAAAATTCATATCTAATGAAACTTGTAACGCCTTTTATATCAAGTTTTATGCGAAAAATATGACTTCAAGGACATGTGAAAATTGAAATTCCCTCCTTGACTGTGTGGAAAGTATTATAGACACCAGAGTACCCGCTTCAGGGAGCATCACTTCCTCTAACCACGTGTCCTATCCTTAGGGACTATAACTTAAAAAAATAATGTTATTTAACATGAATTTAACACGAATTCCTAATTAATTTCCGTCTCTCCGTCCCACTGTCGGCCACGCCCCTGTAGCTCTGGCGGTGGTGGTGGCGGTAGGCCGATTTCGTCTTGTACGAGTATAGGGTCGTAGGGTTGTCCGTAGGGATAGGCGGAGGACTCTCCGCTGTCTACAACTCTAACTGCTTCGGTGGGCTCAGGGCTGTCTTCTGGCATCTCCTTCTTGTAAGGAATGCTCTCGTCGTCCGAGTTTATCTTCATCGACTCGTCCGGGTCAAGAGGACGAGTTCTGTAAAACAAGTTTTTTGTAAAAAAAAAACAATTCGAAGACGTGAGGTTTCCAGTTCTGTAATTTTTTTTGTGAAAATAAAAAAACAATTAAAAGTCGTTGTGAGGTTTCCAAGTTTGGATTGGTTTTGATTGTTTTATATATTATGTGGAAAGTGTGACCACTTTTACTTTGTGTACGGACCTCTACACGTACTAATTCCCAAAAAAAAAACTGATAGTAATTACGAATAATATGTTAGTTTGACAGAAGTTTGATGTCTAGCTTGGTCGAATGGTTTTTTCATAATTTTATTAGGTCCTATAATAATTGATGAAGCGAAAGTATGCAAGCATCGTATCAAATGGAAAGAAGTCATGCCAACTATTGTGAGAGAAAGACGTGATGTATTAGATGTTAGCACATACCTAATGGGTATGTATGATGGTGATATTCTCCGTCACACTTACTTGATGGTCATGAAGTCGTTGTCTAGTTGCTCCTCAGCCTTCCTCCTCTTGAGGATGCGCCAGCCAATGCAGATGAGGACCACAATGATGGGCAGCATCACAGCGCTGATGATGCCCCATGTCATACCAAGAGTACGGGCAGAGTACTCCTGCTTGCCTGCATTTAGAGTGTTACTTTATGGTAACTGTTTTTATAGTTCGAATT